>OX465288.1:158219991-158819991 GCA_949987695.1 Merzomyia westermanni | reverse complement strand
TTTTTTCTCTAATGTGCCATTTGCTTATTCCTTTTATACATTCTTTGGTACATATATTTTATATGTCAACTCAAGGGAAGTGGAATATGTTTAGGCGCGTTCATAGAACAGTTTTAGACACAGAAGGGCTTTTTTGCATATCAACACTTCCGTGTTATTTGTTATGCACCCGCACTGTACCTGTAACAATTATAGTTATGGTGATTGTTGCTGGAGCAGTGCTCGAATTTTTATGTTTGTTTGTTAATTGATATTAGAACTGTTCTATGAACGCGCCTAAACATATTCCACTTCCCTTGAGTTGACATAAAAAATATATGTACCAAAGATATCTCCATCTACTCTACAAACACTTTAAGATATCTCCCGTCAATAATTTTAATTAATGTGAACTGAATGCAAATGCATTAAATAGATATTGAATTGTGATTTAATGAACTACAATATTTATGACCCTAATGCAAACATAAGTATGTATGCTTATATATAAATACACAAATTTGTAAACATTAGGCTCTTTCGATTTTCTTTTTCTATAAAAAGTATAGTCAGATACATAACAATAATAGAATTCCTTATTTTTACAAAAAAAAAAAAAATTCATATCTTTTTATTGCCAAATAAAATGATGAATGAAAGAAAATTCGGCCCCCTCCTAAAATTTTCAAAGTGTATATTTTTAAAATTCTTACAAAAACATCTTGCCGGCTTTTCGCACACAAAAACCACATCTGAAAAATGTTTCTCTCTAAGATATTCGCGCAATTTTTTATTCCAAATTTTCATTTTATATTTTGATATGAATTTCAAATATGCGAAAAGTAAATTTTGCCTCTTTGACATTTGTTCACTTTGGCTCGCAGCTCCCACCCCTATTTTGGCGTTACTACTCTCGTTTCGGCGTTCTCTCTAAATATTTAAAATTTTGTATCATACTAAAAAATTAAAATTTGGAATTAATAGCACTAAATATTTTGATTTTGAATTCATATCATAATAAAAATGAAAATTTGGAATTAAAAATGGCGCAAGTTTTTATTCAAAATTTTCGGCTCTGGCGCTTTTTTTAATAAATGGCAAATTAATAGGACTAAACATGTAACTTTTTCTGATTAAGTGTGCGATGTGATAATACGGCTTTATTTTTCAAACTTCTATGGCGGCCGCCGTGGTGTGAAGCTAGTGTTGCCGGCCTACCACACCGAAGGTCCATGGTTCGAGCCCTGGTACAGGTAACATCAAAAGTGATTTGAAAAAAAGTTTTTCAAAACGGGGTCGCCCCTCGGCAGTGGTTTGGCAAACTCTCCGAGTGTATTCCTGCCATGACAGGCTTCTCAGCAAAAATTCGTCTCCTTTGTAGATGCAGTTCGGAGTCGGCAAAAAACTGTAGGTCCCACCAATTTGTAGGGAAAATTCAAATCGGCACACCACAAATTGGAAGAGAAGCTTGGCGCAAAAATCTCTTAGGAGGTTTATGATGATATACCTGTTGTATATCGCGCCATAGAGATAGAGAGATGGCTTTATTTCACATAAATCTTTCACGTAGTAGAAATTATGCCATATTGATTAAAATGACCTCAGTTCTCAACATGTTGAGAAATAAGGCCATATGGCTTTATTGCACCCCGCCATGATAACGAAAAATTCCTGTAGACAATGAAGAAATGATCCTGAAATGGTTAAAAGTACGTTACGAAAAAAATCCCGAAATTGCCCTGGAATAGTTCCGACAAAAAAAAATTGCGAAAAAGTTCAGAAATGATCCCGAGAAAGTCGCGAAAACAATCACGAAATGAACCCTAAGAGTTCCGAAATCATCACGAAAAAGTTTCAAAATGATCCTCAAAAAGTCCCGAAAACCATCCAGAAGTGATCCGAACCCTGCCTAGTTAGCTATTACCTTAATTGTATATTACCTAAATTCTAGTACATTACTCTCCTACAATTTTGTTGTTCCGTTGCATCAATAAAATGCCTCGACCCACTTCAAAAACAACTACAAATTTCACTCGCAATCACAATTTTGCATCTGTTTTTTCTATGCTCATTGATAATTTGACCCATCCTTATGAACATATTTGAGTGAGTTTAGTTATTAAGTCGCTGCGGTACATAATCTAGAAAATACACGTTTAAATGCAGATTTGCAGATTTGAAGCTTATCAAATCAGATTGTGACTAATTTCGCATACAAATGTTAATATTAGGTGTTGAAAGTGTGGCAAGCATGTTGCAAGCTAAAGTAGAGAGAGAGAATCTACTTTGTCCTTTTGCAATAACCGCGTAAGTCTCTAATGTTAGTAGGACATATTTGAAAAAAAAAGTAGTCAAACTAGAGCTAAAGGAATCCTTAGGAAAGTGCAAGCGATTTTTTTTCAAACAACTGTTTTAAATAGCTAACACCGGAAGCATCCTTAACTCAAAACTTTCTTTAGTCGACCTAGGCTGTTTTTATATTATACCACATATAATGTTTATAGTTACAAAAGTAATTTGCATAAAACTTGAAAATCAAGCATGATTTGGACAAACGTGAAGGATATAGGTGCACAACGATTTGCAACAAAACCAACAACAGTAGTATAAATAATAATAACAATCGCACTTACCCTCCTAACATCCCGAGGCATAATGGTTATAAATGGTTTCAAAACTAAATTTTGTTAAATGTTGCCATTGGCCTACGCTTTACTCAACAGCTCACCGCTTTGGGTTCGCTCACATTTAATTAATAAATCTAATCGATTCTATTAACATTTTAAGCCCATTTAACAATTCCCACATGTTTGCCATTTGCAAGAAAGCCGTCGAGACATGCAATGAACTGTCATAAAATTTGCATATAGTAAAATGTATGTAAATATGAATGTATGTATTGTGTAGACTTTTAAGGGCCGGTTTTTCAGTGCAAGTTCAACTCAATTTGTCAGTTAAACTAAGCTTAAACTTGTTACGCAGTTTTTCAGTCAACTTTAAACGAAGTTTAAACGTAGTTTAAGCGGCCAATTTGGCAGGGTTAAACTCTAGTTAACCTGTCAGCTGTTTGCATATATGATGGTTTTGGTTGTGAAACAATAAACTGAACGCAATTAAAAAAGGGCGATATTTTTATATTTAATTAAATACTGGATATATCATCTGACGAAAGTGATTATAGTGATGCAAATTCTAACTATTGCAATACTGAGGAGAAGCAATGGCGTTGAATATGTAAACAAATATTATCTGTTGCCGTATCTAAATAAAGAAAAAACCAATGTTGCCGTATAAAAAGCAAGACTTAAAAGCGGCCTTAAACTCTCACTGAAAAACCGCTCTGCAGTTTAATTGGAGTTTAAATTTGTGACGAGTTTAAGCAATTTTAGTTTAAACTGAGCTTAACCAATGACTGAAAAACCGGGCCTAAGTAGCCTGGAAAATTTGTTAAATCCCTTATGTTAATTGCTATAGGTACAACCTTTTGCCGAACAAAGAACATTGTGATATGGCGATGTTCAATAAAACGACAGTGAAGCGGATGCTTTTCAATATAACTAACGTACGCAGTAAAATCCCGTTTGAAAAAAAATAAGGCGTGGATAAAGTGGGAGCAAAGTAGGTTAATAGCCAAGCTGCTCAAAAATGAAGATAGAGGGTTGTCAAGTGGTTGAAAAATTTTACTTAAAATTGAACCTATTAATCGGTTTAAATCATTTTTAAAACTTTTTTGTAGTAAATTTCAAACCTTTCAATCAATTACCTACTCCGATTTCTAATGTCTTGCAGTTGAGATTTAAAACTTTGCTGAATAAGAAGGCTAAAATCTCCAAATCTAATAATTGTTTTTTATTTCTGAAATATTTTCCAATGCACTTAATTTTTCTCAAAATAGTTTTGTATGTGGCATAGCTCAGCGCGTAATTCACAGGACTCTGATGCGAACCAATTCGGCTTGAAACCTGTTGAATAACAAATTTCGTTAGCTTCAACATTGCTGTTTAAAAACTGAAGTTTTATTTTTCCGAAAGATCTAATTTTAAACTAAATTTCGTTTGGTGAGATATGTAGTACAAAAATTGTCATCTTAATTCATGCCAACAGATGCACTTATTTAACCATTAAATGGTATAGAAAAAAAAAAGAAAACAAAATTAAAGTAGCGGACACTGAAGTGAAGAAATTATTTGTTAAGCAATGGTCAAAAGAATTTAGAGACCCTTATGTAACTAAAACCCTTTTTACGACATTAGTAAGACCGATACTAGAATACGGTTCAATTATTTGGAGTTCTAGGTACCAGGTTTATGTAGATAGGTTTGAATCAGCTCAAAAACAATTCTTACTCTTCACGTTACGAGATTTCTCATGGAATTCCTTCTAGCATCTTCCCCCCTATACTAATAGCTTGAAACTTATTAATCTCCCCACCCTTTCTAGTCGCAAGGAAATGCTTGGAGTCATATTTATGATTAAATTAATGAATGAGTTGGTCTGTTTTAATCTTTAAGTTACTTAGCTGGTGAGTTTTTCTCTGTAGCTGAGCAGTTTTAGATCTTGACACGTAACAAACCCCTGCCTTTCAACGAATCGGCTTTATATTAAAAAAAAAAAAAAAACCGTGCGTTATGCGGATGCGCCCTTCGTGTCTGTTGGGCGGGATGGTGGGTTATCCGTTGGGAGTTATTATTATTATTAAGGTAGAGTAAACAAATAGTAAAGGACTTTAAAATAGTAATAGTATTGTTTACCTGGGAACCAACAATAATGTTAGCCTAGAAATCCGACGAAGAATTACTCTTGCAAACAAATGCTACTTCGGACTGAGTAGGCAATTGAAAAGTAAAGTCCTCTCTCGACGAACGAAAATAACACTCTACAAGTCACTCATCGCACCCGTCCTGTTAAATGGTGCAGAAGCGTGGACACTAACAACATCTGATGAGGCGGCTCTGGGAGTATTCGAGAGAAAGGCTCTTCGAAAAATTTGTGGACCTCTACGCGTTGGCGACGGCGAGTACCGTACAAGATTTAATGATGAGCTGTATGAACTTTACGCAGACGGCGACTTAGTTCAGCGAATTAAAACACAGCGGCTTCGCTGGCTAGGCCACGTAGCGCGAATGAGCTCCAGCCCAGAAGGTATTCTTATCGGCACCCGCCGGTGGAAGCAGAGAAAGAGGGAGACCACCACTCCGATGGAAGGACCAAGTGGAGACCGATTTTCTATCCCAATTGGCGCCAGTTGGCGCAACGAAGCAACGACTGGCGAGCTATGTTGGACGGTAAAAATCGCCTGGGCGGTTAGATGACCATTTAAAGAAGAGAAGAAACAAATAGCAAAGAATAACAGTTCTTGCTAATGTGGTATATATACTTACATACGAAGTTTATGGTTGAGCTCTATTGCTCTATGAAGCGTATTGTTCAAAAAACTGAATACAGTTGTAAACAAGTTGAGTGGACTAAACTTGGTTTCAGATAGTCAAACAACTATGGCGGCCATTCTTCAAAGTGGTTCTTGAGAATATAGTCCGAGCTGGGAAGCTACACCGCTCAGGCTCCATCTATTAATAGAAATTGAAATTTCCACGAAAATCCGCTTCATACATTACATTTTCTCTGGCACTACTATGCTTACTTAGAAACTAGTTGCTAGAAGCTGCATTAGCCTAAATGCTAAAACAAAAGATTCGATCTGAAGGTTTCGTTCTGCGATTAGTCGAAGTAAGCGCAGTACCAAACGTGATTACCGTTTCAGGTTTAATGTGAGGTTGTGGCTTCAGAGGTCTTGTCATAGTTAGTTAGTTAAATAATTACATAACATAGTTCCACGATAAAATCTGCTAAGTTCGCAGAACCGCTTTAACTTAGTTAAGAGTTAATCTGTTAACTCTATAAAAATTAAAAAAATCCGCCAGCTCCTTAATATTTGTATACCTTTTAAGATTTTGACATCTAAACGTTGATTTCTTTCAATTGAGCTTCTTCACTTATTTAGAAATCTTTGCTGAATGCAATTATTAACTTATACAGCCATGATGACGCTGGAATTGTACCGTGGGATTACATCATTAAAATGAGATTCAAAGTCAACCATGGGCGCCATTTACGTCCATTTGATCATTGTACAACACTGTGCACAATCCGAGCAGTCGGTAATGTGATTCATAATAAAATCCAAAAAAAGGAACATCTGTTTAGAGTAAAACTAGCGAAGTGTTCTATATTTCAAGACGGGCATTTGTCTACATACAAAACATCGACGAGGAATTCCATGTAGTAGTTTCTTAGTGATGCACGTACAAACAAACATACATACAGATGAAAATTCCAAGAACGGTTGCTTTACTTAATAAAAGTTATATACAGATATCGACCTGCTTCAATCTCACTCTATGTACATATATAAACATACTGAGTCAACGTTTACTAATATTACTGTCTACAGCGGGAATAAAACATTTCGGTGTGGTAAAATAAATTCCACACTTTAAGTTGTAATTTCAACAATACAGCGGTGAAAATCTCATTCACTTCTAAACATCAGTTTTTAAGAGATGCGCGCACAAACATACCTACTTACAGACAACAATTTTAAAAACTCTTGAATTGATTACTGTTACTCAAACAAGGACCCCTTTGTGCATTCTCTTTGATATCTGCCTGGGGACAGTTTTATAATTAGTATGTAGGGGTAAAATCAATCTCGCAATACCTTGCAAAAATTGTGCGATTAATCTTTAAAGAGAACTGTCTGCGAGTAATACCTTTTGTCCATAGTGGGCTCTAATTAAATATACATAAGGAAAGTTTTATTTGTGTGGCATACTCAAAGGCATATAAGTCAATCCTAGCTTTGGCTGCATACTCATGGAAGTTAAAAGTATAAATGGGTATAAATTGGCAACGTTGGTCTCTCCATACAGACAGCCGACAAAAATGTAATATATAGAGAGCACCACACTTGCATCCCTAAATCAATTTTTTTGAACATCCATATGTATTGATTTTACTACGAAATTAGTTAGTATTTGAGCACATCTACATATATAAATACGTAAACATGCAAGTTGTAATCAAACAAGGACAATTTGTTGCTGAGCGCTGTAAGTTTGAAAGCAGGTAGTGATTTAGATAGGCTACCCATTTCGAGAAGTTATTTAAGCGAATAAGCACTACCACTTATCTTAGTATGTAAACATGTTATTGTATTGTTTGAAACACTACGTCCGCAATAACAGGAAGCACCGGATAAACCCTTTCACTTACACACAATCACACAAGTAGTAAGTGCATCTATAATGTAACCACACACGTCCAGCCCATAGAACGAATATCCGCTCAATTGTGTCATGTTGCATACGCCTACTCTGTTGCTGTTGTTATTACTCGAGCCTCCTTACAAACAATATTATTGTGTGCTTTGCATACGAAATAAATTCTCTATTGGCGACAGACAGTACTTAGTACAGAGGAGAGGATGATGTTTACGAAAAGGGACTTGAGTTGGTTAGAGCAAAGGCTATAAGGTTTTACAACGAAAATGTCAATAACAATAAATTTTGTAACCAAATAAATTCAACAAATTTGTGTTGAAGCTGTGGCAAATATAGAGCAACAACGGCAGCAGCAACCAAAAACAACAGCTACAACAACACTGCAAAGCAGCAAAAATATTGCCTTAAAACAAAGAGTATGGCATGGCAATAATAAATACAGCTTCCGAAAACATGGTGGCAATCATGCATGACAAGGCAAGACAAGACAAGACAAAACGAAACACGATTGAAAAGGGTTCAATATAGACAGCGCGACTAATCGCCTATAAGTAGGCAACACTTGGGCGGTGAAATGTGATGTGGGAGATGAAACTTGCAGGAATTACTTAGCTGAGTGGCTGTTGGAAGGAGATAAGCTTAGTTCGAACTGAAGCAAAGTCTAGAAGAGATAAGGAATTATAAACTAAAGTCATTAAATGTGTTCAATAGGTATTGATCGCGTCATCATTATCATTCATTGTTGCCTAACCGATTTTGGCTGTGGCTTATCATAGCACGCCAGTCAGTCATCTTGCGTCTGTGTTTTTCATCTCCGTCGGGACCTCTTCCTTCCTCTGCTGTCAAAGTAGTCGATAAGAAACTTTTTTACTCGGAACTTCTTTTCAGCCATCCCACATAATTACCAAAAAACAGCGGAGCCACGGCTTACTGCAATGGGTGGCTGCCGATTGGAAATTTCGAAAGCTCGTTCACTTTGTCTAGCTTTATTAATAACTAGCTGACCCGCCGAACTTTGTTCCGCCTTAAAAGCACAAATCATACAGTCACCCTGGGTCCACATTTAGGTCAATAAATTGGGACCCGTTTAAAATATCGAGGTGAAAGATATCTTAAATTTTAGGAGAGACGTCTAGAAAATGATTATTGAAAGTTTCATTCATTTCTATGCAGTCGTTTTTGTGTGACGCGGGCGTTATGGTAAAAACACCACATTTTTGGTCACATTTTTCCCACATTTTGGTCAGTAACTCGGGAACTGGATGAGATATCCAAATGAAGGTTGTCCTAAATTTTAAGTTAGACGTTAAGTGATAGAATGGTGAAAGTTTCATGCAATTCTATTCAGTAGTTTTTGCGTGATGCGCGCACAATCATACAGACGGACAGACAGACAGACAGACAGACAAAAATTCGAAACATTGTAGATTTGGGTTCCGCTGGTCCAATAACGACCTCTCCTATCAGTTTTTCTTAAATATCTTCAATGTACAGACATCGACCTGTTACAATTTTATTATATGTAAAGATACGCCAGTATCTCAATTTCTGACCTTAGCGTAAGAAAGTAATTGAGCTCACTTGTACGATCCGAGGATACCGGGTATCATCGAAATAAATATAGAAATCAAGACAAACGGACTAAATGGTGTGGATGACCTTTCAACCTGTAACTTCTAATCTGGGACAAGTTACAGCCTTATTTAAACACAGGGTATTGAGTAACTGGAACTTAGCCCTGCTTTACAACACACATGTGCTAAATAAAAGCGCACCCTTACCATAAGCACTATATGAGTTGACAATTTCAAAAGGACCAAGACGGTAAAGCCAGATAGAGATCGGCTCAGGTACATTCTCCTTAATGACATTTCAACTCATGAAACCAGAAAACTGTATCGGAATATCAGTCCAGCATTATCCTAATTTTTTCTTCTTTAAATGGTCATCTAGCCGCTTGAGAGATTTCGACCATCCAACATAGCTCGCCAGTCATTTATTTGTTGCGCAAATTTGAGATACCGCGGGATCGCAAAGTGGCCTCCACTTGGTCCTTCCATCCAATTAAGTTACCTTACAACAACACTACTTGGACTGACCCTATAGAAACAGCATGCTTTCATTAATTCATTGTAGTTGATGTAGATGACTCTGAATGGACATTTCAGCTAAGCAGGGTTCAGTACTGCTACAACAAAAGCAGAACCAAAATCAGCTAATATGATACCAGTCACTTATGCTCTCGCACATTTCCTGAAACATCAATCGACTTATGGAACTTGAACGTCCTCTCCAATATAAATAAAGCAGCAATCTAACACATGCACGCCAAGGTTAACACGGTTCAAGTCAATTGGCAGCCCAGGCACCATGGCGCCAAATACTACTTAGCATGCTTACGCTCTGGGTTAACTGGTGCATAAGTGGCTTCAGTGAAGGCAATGTGAGGAATAGAACGATTTGCATTTTAAGCAGCGGCAGAAGACACAAAAACAAGAAAACAGCACCAACTTATACAAACAAATAGCAACAAAAACAACAGAAGTCAACCAACAGTTGAAAAACAAAAAGAAAAACAGAAGCAATGCATGATTATACAAGTGACAGCAAGAGCCCTTACACGCAGCATCCAGGAATGCCAGCAGCCGTCAAACGGCAGTCGCAAGTCGCCATTTTTACCAGGATCTCTCCCTCTCTCTTTCACTCTATGACAACCAACCAACAATCGACATAAAGCTAACTATGACATGTGGCATCATTCTTCTCGCTAACGGATTGACTGTTCGAAATGCTGTCCTTTCAACTGTCTATCTAAAGCTTGCTCGTGCTTCTTTTTCTACTGACTGACTTAGATTTGTGTACTGTCTTCCGCATTTTCGGAAAAAGTCTCGATTTGCATGTACGCCTCCTTCTATCTACGTAAATATATATGAGTTCGTGTGTTTGTGTTGCCAAGTGCATCGAGTGTCGTTATGCCAATACTTGTAATTGTAGTTGCGGTTGTTGTTGTTGTCATTGTTGTCATAAATACAACGAGTTCAACCAACTGCTAACAAACTGTATGAGCTTTACAGTATTGACTACAAAAATAACAACAAGTCGTTGCAGTTACGTTGCAGAATGACAAGATCAACAAAAACAAAAATAGAACCGCAAATTCTTACATCGTCTACAATAGCAACAACAACTTTGTTTATGCGGGTACTCGTAGAGCAATAACATTGTTTATAATTTGCATGCATTGATGCACACTTTTGGGGTCATTGATGCCACTATTCGTGTTCTTACATCGAACATGTCTACGATTGTTTAGAAGATACGTTAGACTGGGCCAAAGGAAATATGTGTATTTTTTTTCTTTTTCAAAACTACAACTTTTTTATGGCTTGCTCTGAGGCAACCATTGAGCAAGAATAAACTTGAATCTAATACATAAAAATGAATGTGCCTCTTTTATAGGCGTCTAAAGTACTCAACTGACCTTTTTGAAATTTTTTTGGGTTCACTGGGTACAGCGTATGCTACATATATACTCGTATATATATAAACACTAACCGGTGTTTGATTTACGTACTTTGTACCGTTAGCTGTCAAATTAATCGCCGATTAGACTTAACCGGCCTTTATTAAATGTATTTGATCCAAATTAATGCTATTTGGATATACGTATGTGTCCTTTAGTCTAGATTTACTTAAATATGGAAAAGTGGGCGATGCCAAGCCCACATATTTTTGTACAGGGTGGCGCAAAAGTAATCCTCCTATCAGAAAATGCTATAAATTTTGCGATTGGCCCCTAAAGTCAGTTCTGTTTTGACATTTGTGTAGTAAACACATGCGAAATACACGTTAATAAACAATGTTACGCTACACTGCTCCAGAACGCGGAATATTGCTGACTATTTATTTGACCAATAATCGGTCGGGGCCAAACGGTTACTGTGAATGGTGAGCGCTACAGAGCAATGATCAACGAGTTCGTTTTGCCGCAACTTGATGAATTGGGATTGGAAAACATGTGGTTACAACAAGACGGTGCAACAGCACACACTGCACGTGCCACAACCGATATGCTGAACATCGGAAGCTTACTTTTGCGCCACCTTGTATGTTGGTTGCTCTTTCAGTGGGTTCAAGCTTACGCTAGGTACGACACACGCCATATATAGTTGTTGGAAAAGTCCCCAGGTAATAAGTTGTAATGCTGTATAGCTAAGAACATATTGGATTCAAATATATATCAAAAAAATATTTGGAAAAAGTAAGCGGTACCAAAACAAAAAAAAAAGATAATTTGCTGTATCTTCGTAACCATATAGATATCAGCACCCGCAGAGGAAAAGGAAGAAGAAGGGGAGAAGAAAGGGGAGAAGAGAAAAGTAGAGATGCACAGGAGGTGGTAGAGGAAAATGAAGAGGGTAAAGAAGAGTACCGGGCTATGGGGGTTGCGGAAAAGCAAAGCTAGAAAGAACAAGTAAGGAAAGGGCTGTCTTCGACTGTGCCGAAAACTTTATACCTTTCATGAATACGCACCATGGTTTTAAGTGTCCGATCCTTACTCACAATTACAAATTCTGCAAAACTGTTAATTTAAAGATACATAGCCCAAGCCCTATTTATCGGTAAAATCGATTGTATGGGAGGTATATGTTTGGTGGTCCGATCTGGGTTATTTCCAATACATAGATACATATATAATATGTACCAAACTTGTAAAATTCTGAGTTCCTAGCTTTTTAATTGCAACAGTTACAGGCCAAAAACAATCGATTGTATGGGAGCTATGCGTTGTATTGGTCCGATCATGCTGGTTCCGACAAATGATCAATGCTTTGCAAAATGGCTGCCTCTTACCAAATTTTATCGAGATATCTCTAAAACTGACTAAACTCATCGCCCTGATCATTTCGGTATACTTATTGATTATTGACTATCTCTTCTTCTTCTAAATGTAGGCAACTCAAACTTTAAGCGTCTGCCGGTTCTGCTAGTGTACGAATATCACAAAACTCATACATATATTTTGGTAAAATATGCATAAGCGATTTTCAACAATTTAGAATTAATAAAATTATTTTAACGAAGACTTTAAAAGGCACTTGTCAATTTCTAATACAAGAACTATAAAATTTGTCTTAAAAATGTACGCAAAATTCGCGCAAAATTCAAAGAAATTTTTCAAAATTTTAAATTTTTTTCCTAGAGTTTTTAGAATTTTTTGGAGCATGCAGTTTTGTTGGCCATTAAATTTTAGTATAATAAGGTGTTAATCTTTTTGTTGGTTTTTTTGGGGGTCTTCTGTATTTTTCTCCATACAAGTTTATGAATGCAATTTATTTTATATGAAGGATAATCCTTTAGCTCGTCGGAGAAAAAATTGTCAAAAATCAATAAAATGTGCCACGAACTTAAGATTAACGACTTAAAAAACCCTAAAAATTCTGTGAAAAAAATTTAAAATTTTGATAAGTTTCTTGGAATTTTCGCGAGTTTTGCATACATTTCTAAAACAAAATTTATAGTTCTTGTATTAGACATTGATATATGCTTTTATATTGTCTTTGTGAAAATAATTTTACTTGTATTTGTATATTAATTTTATTTTATTTATTTTATTTTGTTTAGTTGAAAGTAACTCTATAGAAAAATGTTTAAAACTTTTTTGCAAGCAATTCTCCTGTGACAGATCAAAGCCAAGTAATTACTTTTTCTAAATTTTGGGAAATTAAAGGTTTGCGTAGCAGCCCATATATCCGTCAAGTTATTTATAAAACTTTTATAATTACCGAAAGGCAAGATGCCAAAGTTTTTTTATATGCTTGTGTATGAAATTTTTTTGACGCAGTTATGGATTTATTAAAAAAGATTAAAAGTTACGGAGTATGCAAAAAACACAATTTTCGCCTTTCATAAAAAAAAAATTTTGTATCGGAACAAAACCAAACAACTCCAAGTTGATTTTAATTTGACAATTTTTTTTTTCTTATACTAATTGAATTTTTTGTGTTTGAACGGAAAACAGCAACTTGAAAACGACTTGTTCTGTTGTGCACTTTCATGTAAAAATGAATTTATCAGCGTTTTATGCTTTTTAATAAAAATGGAAATACTATTACATATTTATTATCTATTTAAAATTTTATAATATACAAAAAAATAATAAACTTTTATTAAATTATTTGAATTTGAGGTGGTCGCGTTGCAGCATGGCATTTAGCCTGATCCAGTTAAAAAATCAGCTTCCTTATAACAAGATGTTAAATGCTGGAAGTGAACGCCTTTTATTTTTTTGGGTCACATCATGGTACACCTGCTGTTTTGAGGTTTTTGAGATTGATTTTCAACATGGCCGCCGTGATGTTACCTGTTTTACTATGCCATGGGTCACATACTATACTTTTCTTCTTTATCTCCTCGATAGCAGGTTTTCCTTGAGGAAAAAGAAACTCTTGGTCCCTTTTGACTCAACACTGTTATATTCACATTTACTACCACAACTTTCAAATATAGTATTGTCGAAAGAGGGCAGCATGTGCCTCGTTTTATTGGATCTATTGATTGGGTCTTTAAAACCCGACTGTTACGGGTTTATAAGTTGCTTGTATAAAGAAGCTGACACTCAATTTCAGAACGCCCTTATAGGTATTTCCTCTCTCTTTTGTTTATATGTCTAAGTATTGATACCCCTTTTCAAAGCAACGGGAGGACCTTTCCAGAATAACCGACTAATGGGTCCAAGAGAATACGAATCCGGTTTTGAACAATGGTAAATAGCTCACAGGTTCTTATAAATTGCTAAATCAATAAATTCAAAAAATAACAGAAAATGGTTAAGGCTTCTGAGTTACGCAATCTACATCAGAATCAGCAGGCCGCGAACTACTTACTGTATGAACTTGGTATGGGTTTTTTCAAGCGGTGGAAGAACACAGTTTAAGGGGTTGCAAATTTTCTGGAACAATCTTAATGCTATGGCGCAGTTTAAATAATGGGTAACGGTTTCAAATTCTTTGATCCAGTTGAAAAAGCAATCGACAGAACCAGTTACTTAAAAATGTCCAATAAAATTTCCATACAAAAACCGCATTGCCCACAACTGACGAGTACAACAATGAGGGAAAAATTCATTTTGCTTTTATTTTCCAATAAAATTGCCCAATTTTGATAGCTACTCAAACGATTTAAGTTCATTATCATCAAGTTTACCTATCATGTATCAAATGACTTGAGTCAAATTTAAACTGAGATAATCTTTTTAAGTGAAATAAGGCACACGAAATGTTACAAGTGGAACAACAGACGTCAAGCATTTAAAGCTTCAGCCGCATAGTTGTGTGCAGTGATGTATGCGGAGTTGTTTGTTTGGATATTTGACAGTATATAGGCAGATAAGTGGCTGACGGCAATTGCACAGGCAGTTTACAATTGGAATCATGTTGCAATAAAGCAAACTACTTGATATTCAAACTGTATGCCACAATAAAAGTGCAGTGCTACTTCTCATACTTAGTATGACCTATGGCAGATGTGAAGCTGCTCAAACAACTGCACATACATACATATATATATATATAGTATAGGTGTATGTATGTATATGACACTTGGAGCTGAGCAGTAACAGAAGACGGCGAATTGTCAAAAAAATGTCACAACATATTGCCGGGCATGACTGTTTGCCTGTCGACTTTCGTTCCTGATGCCAGTGCTGCTGGTGAAGCTCCCAGCTATCGCCCTCACTTTACATAACCATCAGCGTAGACGTAGCAATGCAGCTGCCAACTAGACGCTTTACACATATCATAGATATGAGCTGAGGTAGGAAAAGCAAGGAGATTTTTGCAATATATCGAATTACTTGTTCAAACTTGGAGGCAAGAACAACACGGAGAGAGTGGAGAAAGGCAGCTAGCTGAGTTGGAAAGTGTAGAAAAGCAAAAAAAATTAAATAACAGAGATCAGAAGACACAATAAAAGTTGAAAAGTTGTAGATGATGAGCACGAAAAACTGAGAGTCAATGCTGTTGGTCGCTACAGCAACAGCAGTGCACACTGCAGCAGGTAACCAATGTATGTATATATGCAAGTGCAAGGATATGACGGCCAGGTCCTGACTGCAGCTTGTCAAATTGCTTCAATTGTTCCGAAATTGTCTTCTGTGTAAATGCAATTTGCCTCAATTTCATTTAACCTGACAACGTAGAAGTGTCACACCTCACACTTGCAGCCGATTGGACATCATGGAATAACAGAAAGATGAGCTGCATATACGAAGGGACTAACAAAAGTTTGATTCGTTTCGTGCAAAAGACAAAAAAAGAGGAAAAAAACAACAAAAAACCAAAATAAAGCGAGTTCAAGTTTAGGTGCTCACTCTACTTTAAAGTATTTGTCACAATACCCCTAATGCAGAACTTAATTGAAGAAAAGCCTTATATTATTCTGGCCTATGAACCAAATATACTTTTTCGGAAAGGGGAGAAAAAATAAAAATAACGTTTATCGGCGATTTTCATGTACACGCCAGATTTTTTTTTTTTGTCGTGTGCGACTATTGCTATATAAATTTATGCAAGTTTACTGATGGAAGGTCAACAACAAAGTACGCTGTACCAACAATTTGGCTACCACGTAAAGAGCACTGCAAAAAAAAAAAAAAATATGACGTGTACATGAAAATCGCCGATACACGTGTATTTTTATTTTTTCTCCCCTTTCCGAAAAAGTATATTTGGTTCATAGGACAGAACTAAAACTCTTTTTTGTAACGCAGTCTAATGAGTCCCTCGAAAAATTGTCCAAGAATCGTGCGACGGATACAAAGAGGTTAAGGCAGATACGGGAACAGCATACATACATTTCTCTATTGGTTTCTGTGACTTGGTGAGGGGGGGGGGGCTATTGTGCGATCAAAAGTCAACAGATTATAGGCAATTTGATACCACAGAGGATACATAGCCATAAACCTATTGCAAGGAAATGAGGATCTTTTAGGCCTAAAAGTGTATAACGTCACCAAATCATCATCTATTCTAAAGCTTCAAGAAAAATTTTTGCAAAATGCACCGAAACTCATTGAACCAATTTCCTAGGTATCCCTGATGATTACGATGAATAGTCGCGATAGAGTCATAAAATTTGTGTCTCAATCGCGCATATTCGTGAAATATTGGTTCATTGTACTAGTCGAAGAGTTTAGATGAGCTTTTCGGTATTAATCTCCTACACAAAAATGTTCTGTGTAAATTCTTCTTTACGACTATGAAGCAGTCTGTACTGACGGTGAACTAAATAGTCAATTTCTGTTTGACTTCGTTCAGACATTGCGAGATTTTATGTAGTCCATTTAATCCAACCGATTTGAGCCATTCTAAAGTAAGCGTACTAAACCAATGACTATTTGGTATTTCGTTTGTTTGAATAGAACAAAATATCTAAGTCAATGCCAAACAACTTAAGCAAACTTTTATCACTACCCGCGCAACTTAAGTACAAGAGACAGAGAGTGACTCTTGAAGGGTGGAAAAAGACAAAATATGATGGGGCATCAAGGATGAAAATATATGAACTCATATATATTAAAGTTATTGCACAAAGCTATTGCACATACAAAAAAAAAATTATGAATTGCAATACTTGAAGGTAGATTGAAAAAATGTTTGTTATCGAAATTTTGTTTAAAAATTGACAGGCTTTTTGGAAAATTACTTACTGAGCATTTAGTTATCTGGCTATATATGCGTACACATGGCTAAGTCGTTTCCAAAAAAAAAAAAATCACAAACTCATATTTTGTGTGTAAATCAGAGATTTCGGCACATGCAAATGATATTGCAATTTGAGTTAGAGCTATGAATTTCCATCATATAACCAAATGTTATTACATTTGTAAAATGCAATAATAAAACACTTTGAACTGAATATAAATAAGGAAATACATACGTACCTACATGTATGCAAATAAATCTAAATGAAATAAGTGCTGCATTTCCTTGTAATGAAAAATTCTATAAATCCAAATATGTATGTAGAAACGGTCCTGTAGGAAATATAGTTAATTTTAAACGAGCTTCAAACCGTTTTACAATAATTTGTTCATTTAAAGAAAGCTTACTACTTTTGTAAGGCGATGCACGAAAATGTGATGGTTATAACTAACCATCACTTAACTAGTTGTTAAATGACTCTTAACTAGTTAGTCAGTTAGCCGAATGCACTTGCTAATTGCTTGCTAACTAGTTAGTCTTGTTTAATGGGACATTCATCTATAAGTTAACTGTTTGCTGTTTCTAACTACCTACTAACTAGCTAGTCTGTTACAAAGGACATCTCATTTTCTGTTCAGCTAAATGCCACCACTTCAAAGCATTTCATCTCGCTTTTCTTTCGCCTCCAAATGTTTATGTATGTACAGAGTAGATATAACTAGTTATTAGACAGTTTTTTATTGTTAACTACGAAAAATATGAAGACGCTTTACTTTTCAGCCCAATATTTGCAGTTTTGACCTCAAATTGTTTAAAGTGTACTCATCAGTCAGTCAGTAAACAAACTTACTAGCCACATT
The DNA here is from genome assembly GCA_949987695.1 of Merzomyia westermanni. NCBI lineage: Eukaryota > Metazoa > Arthropoda > Insecta > Diptera > Tephritidae > Merzomyia > Merzomyia westermanni. Next base: position 158,802,168 of record OX465288.1, on the reverse strand, counting down.
CATTTATCCAAGTCCACGCGTGTCACTTCTGATACCGCACAAGCACGGCTGAGCAATCATGGCTACTTGATGTAACTCACGATATGAGCAACAACCACACATCGTACCAAATCTATGTATGAAAACTCTATGTGGAGTCTATAGCTAACATGTATGTATCCGCTTGGCGCCTCAGTTCGCCATTCAAGTCATGTTGCACTTACGATTACTCGTGGTGGCATGCGGCATGAATACAACTTGTTTTAAACGGACATAAACACATGCAATGAGCTGGTCTGAGTAGGAGTACATTTGTGTGTCCACTTGTACACCCACACTGCCAATTGAACACGGGCTATCCACCAAAATCGTCACTGACACACAAACAGAATTTAAAGACCTTGGAACCGTTCGCAAAGCAGGTGCAGCACGTTGTCACGTGGGCGCCTAGCTCATTTGAGGTTTGTAGCTGGAAGCAGGCAATAAATGCAATAGAAATATAAGAACAACAACTATAATGAAGTACAAGCATCTCTTGAAATGAATTTGAGAAATGCGCCAGCAGTGTTCAGATTTGAAAATTGTAATAAGTTTTAGTATTGCAAAGAAATAGTGGCAGATTTCGGTTACAACCTAAATATTTTTCATCAAAGAATATTAGGCAATTTTTTAGGAGATGCAATCTTGTATTACTACACACTTGGGTCTGATAGTTGAAAGCCCATTGTGATACCAAAAGCCCTTTAATCTCCCTTTTCAAAACAGAAAAAAAAACCTCAGGAATTTTATTAACAATTTTACAGTAGATTTGGAAACCTTGCTTAAGTTGCCAAAAATGGATCAAAGCAAGATGTCTCTTAGAGCGCGGCGTCTTTTACCGTACTTCTTAACGTCCTTGCAGCTTTCACAATCCGATAGGATGCGGGTAGCCTTTTTTCTCGTCGACCCAAAAGACAGTATTCTGTTAGTATGCTAGTATAAGAACCAGGCCCGTGCGCAGAAAATATCCGAGGGGGGAGGTTTAAACTCAAGTTACGTACTCAATGAAAAAAGATAAGAAATATATTTTCGGAGAACGGAAATTTTATTGTCAAAAGTCATATTTAGTTACAATTATTTAATAAATCAACTCTTCGAGGTACTAAAAAAAACTCTTTCAAAATTATTTGCGGTTCGATTTTGACATCGCAATGTACATTGAGTGAGGCTAAGCCATTCAGACGATCTTCAGACATCTCAAATACGTTTTTAGTCATCGCAAAGTTGAGAAGGATCATTCATTCGTCGCTGTTGTCACAGGCAAAACTGCCGTAACGCGAAGCATTTGGTTAACATTTGGAAACGCATCTTCATTACAAATATCGAGTGCTTCAAGTGAGTTTTTTCTTTCCTTTCCGGCAATGAGCTTCCGCCAAAGGTGTACTTTGTTCACCCAGATGCCGCGGGAATCGTAGTGTAAACATGAGCAGTATGATTGGAATAGTTGAGCGCAGGACTCTTCTTCGAAAATTTTCATTTTGTTGGGAAAAAGGCAAGCGAAATTTGATAAAATATTGCGGTGATTTAAGAATCGATCTTGCAGTTGTGTCAGAAACGAATCAATGTACGGTATCTAGATTGTTATAGGGAAATAATCTTCAACTGAATCAGTCTGTACGTTGGAACGTTGGGTCTGTTTCGACGCAGTCCTTGGCTTTCGCAATTCAATTTCGTATTGCTCGCTAATTTTGCTCCGGCTTTGAAAATTTGTCTGAACTCTCTCTTAGCGTTTTCTCTTTTTTCCATCAAAATTTGTTTCGCAGCATCAGGGAATTTGATAGCCTCTCCCAGCTCTTGATTGTAGTACTCGACTCAGAGACAATGTGAGAGAATGAACCGAGCTTAAAATATACATGGATATCTGGAAATTTGCGGTTTTATAGCTGAAAGCAATTAGAAAGCCCCAGACGAAGTCGGTGGGGCTTGGGGTTGGGGTGGTAACGAACTGGACCAGAGTTTGATTATTGTAGCCGTCAGGGGGAATTGATTTTATTCCATCAGCTGCTGATTTTTGTACAAACAATCGAATATCATAGGAACTGAGATCATTTCTCAAAGAGCAAACTGGCAAAGACGAGCTTTTCGGTACCTCCAAATTAAATTCCACTTCTGTAGTAGTCAGTGCTAATCCCGTTTGTGGTTGACATGCGTCATTTTCAGCCATATTTGTCTGAGTTTGAAGCTCAGTACGAGTACCTTCGCCAACAACAATTTGAATACATATGCCCACCAAAAAATGTTAGCTATATTGTAAGGAGTATCAGTTGGAATGGAATTTGGCCATTTGGAGTATAAATGTATGCTGAAATATCCCCAATAGGGGGACAACCCCCCCCCCCCCCCCCCCCCCCCCCCCCCCCCTGCGCACGGATTTCATAAGAACATACAACTTAACTTTTTATGGTAAAGATGTTTTGAAGACTTTGCCGATCACACTCCACTCATGATTTGCCTTAACTTCCGATAAACTGGGTTTGGATTAAATATTTCCCTGGACTGTCTATGGACAAGTTCTTAAGGTCGTTCCTTGCCTTTCGTGTTCTTCACATAAGGCGTTTAACTCGAGCTCAAAATAGGTAGAATCTTTCCTATAAGATCAACTCCTGTAGAGATCGCTCATAGTTTAGAATAAGTTTATTTGCAGATAGTTTATCATTAATGATCCAAATATATCATCACAAATAGAAAAAATTATAAGCGCTTACAATTTTGGTTGCTGCAAAGTTCACATTTAATTTTCAAACGAAATTTCAAATTCGAAAAAAAATGTATTTTGTTATTTTATTCATAAAACGCTAAGTGCTTACGAAAAAAAAAACCGTTATTATTGAAGAGCTTACATTTTTTTAAAAATGTGGTAGATTTTAATTTGTGTAGTAGAATCTCAAATTTAGGGGAAATCTTAGCGATAGAAGATCGGTAGAATACCGAACACTGGTTACCATTTACTGCGACGTACTGACTGTTATTTTAGATTCTAACGACGATTCAGATGTCAATGTCGAGTCCATTTGAAAACAAAGCAAACAAATCGAATTGGTTGATATCAGACAGTAAGAAAGCGGATATGCCATACGTATACGTGCTGTACCAGTAGGTTTATATGTATGAGAATGACTTGTCAAGTCGCCGCTGATGAGCTACAATGATGGTGAGATTTGGGTACATATCTAAGAGCGGTTACAATAAAGAGAAAAAAATTGTTGCTTCCAGTTGGAAATGATAGCGTTGAAATAAACCGTGTTCGTGCGGAAAATACAGCGGACAAGGCAAAGGAATTCCAAATCGCAGTTTCATTGAACAATGGCGAATGGAAACGAAGGGCGATTGCAATAAATGTCCCTAACAGATTTTGCCAATGAGAATGAATGATGGAAATTCCTACGATGGCAAGCAGCTGTTTGTTTAGCTGAAATCAACTTCGACGTTGATGGTTTAATTGATGTAGATTACTGTTATTGCCACAATAATTTATGGAGATAGAGCACTATTGGGCTTTATTGAATGAGGCCATGGAGATGGAAATATTGGGGAAACTCGTTAACTGGAGCTGCCAGTTCCAGTTGCGCTGCTAATTTAGATTGTGTTTTTCATAAGACAGATTGTGGACGTTTATGGCCAAGTAAGGAGTAGTACGGTTTATTTAAATTAGACCTGTTAAATTATGATTACTAATCCTTATTATCACCAGTTGTATTAATTACTTTCTAGAGAATCCATTTTAAGATTGATTACCAACTACTTTTAATCTTTAATAATTATTTATCAATTAATTAAAAAAATAATCAAAAAAATTATGATTTCTTATGATTATTAATTACTATAAAAAAAAAGGTTGCTTCAAAACCGATATCGTCTTTGGCATACGTCGGCAACCCTCGGAGTTAATTTCTGTAATGGTAAAAGTTTTTCAGCAAAATTTAATTTGCATTTGTAAATGCCCTTCGGAAGTCGACATAAAAGAAGTACAGATCATAAATTGGTAGAGCAGCTCGGCTTTAATCTCTGCGGAGGCATATCGCCTCAATTATTAGTTTTTCTTTTATTCTTATAAACCTCGAACTGTTACTTTTTATTTTATTACATGTAGATACTTTTATTTTTAACTTTTTTTCTTGAAAATCCTATTGTTTTTAAACAATTCTCTGCCATCTTTAAATCCAACTAATTTAAAAGCAAATAACTAAAATTCACTTGAGGCACCAGCACGCAGTTCAAATCACTTGAGCTCCACTAACTGCAATGCAAGTAAAAAATGCTATTGAATCGAATTCACTTCCAATTGTGTGCGCCATAAGTAATCTCATTGCCTGTTTTATGCTCCACCAAGCTTCCCTCGCTATATATTTATTGAGCTAGCCGTGCGTCTCTAACACCCAACTCTCCGTTCGCCCAACTACCCATTCATTCAAATCTATTTGATTTTTGCATGTCTTTTCCATTTGTCCATTCCAACGCTCGCTGCCTGATTGTCTAGTAACTCGTAGTTGACTCCTCTGCTGACTGTGTAGATTCGTTAGCTGATTGTTGTTGTCTGTCATGCTGCTGTTGCTGTTTTTGCACTCATAGCCAGCAGCTATCGAGTACGTCAGTGAAGTGTTACCTTTGGTTGATCGCATTGCCGTAAGAAGATTTACATTTTAGTGCTATTGAAATTATTCTGCATTCGTTGCCGAAGTTCCACGCAAAAAAAATTTAAAAAAAAAAAAATTCCAGCGTTTAAGGGCAAAATGTGTAAAAACAAAAGAAGGCACACATTGGTCTATTAAGTCGTTGGATGCGCTCAGGTGCCTTCGATCTTGCACCGCATAATACGAACAATCTTACTCTCTTATCTATATTTACTGACTTGTATACCCTTTTGCACTGACTTTGTTGTTGTTATTGCTAAGATTTGCTAGTACTGCACTCTATTGTTGTTATGCTTCAGCTGTTGTTATTCGTAATAAATTTATTTGCTTTACTTAATAAGCTTCAATTGAGCATTGTTTTTAATTTTTTGCTGGTTCCGCCGTCTGTAGTGGCTTTTGTTGAGATTTGTGTTTCGCGTTCTTTTAAGTATTTTTGTTGTTTTGGCTTTGCTTTGTTTCTAAGCTGTTAGCGTTCGCGGTCTTGTTTTCGGTAGCTATTATCTCATTTTATTACCAACGACAAGTCATAAAGTTACATTAACGCTTCCTTCGTTGTGTTTTATTAGAGATTCTCCTTTTTTTGCATTCAAGAAATTTTTGCATTTTTCTTAGTTGATTTTTTGGCTAATCCGAGCTTAGTGTTACAAAATAAAAATTGTTTGCTTCCTACAAACTTTTGGGGCCATTTATTTAACCTTCATTTGGGATGCCCTTTTAAGCGATCAAAAGCTCGATTTTTGTTATTTAAATTTAACATTTTCTATAACAAAAAGTAAGTTAAAACGGATTTAACTTAACAAAAATGAAGTTTTCTCACGGGTTAATATCGTTTGGTCGATATTTGAGTAAAAAATATATTTATCGCTACGCCGACAAGGTTAAAGGGCATAGTGTTGTTTATCGGCATTTTGTTTGTAAACAATAATTATAATAATTATAATTATAATTATAATCATAATTATGTATGTATGCAGTGTATATATGTATGTGGTATACAAATTTATATACATAGATATGTATCTTTATATTAACGTCATTAACTGACGGCCGCCGTGGTGTAAAGGTAGTGTTGCCGGCCTACCACACCGAAGGTCCATGGTTCGAGCCCTGGTACAGGTAACATCAAAAGTGATTTGAAAAAAGTTTTTCAAAACGGGGTCGCCCCTCGGCAGTGGTTTGGCAAACTCTCCGAGTGTATTTCTGCCATGACAGGCTTCTCAGCAAAAATTCGTCTCCTTTGTAGATGCCGTTCGGAGTCGGCAAAAAACTGTAGGTCCCACCAATTTGTAGGGAAAATTCAAATCGGCACACCACAAATTGGAAGAGAAGCTTGGCGCAAAAATCTCTTAGGAGGTTTATGATGATATACCTGTTGTATATCGCGCCATAGAGATAGAGAACTGACGACAATTTTGAATTTATTGACCTGAAAAACACAAATTTTTCAGTTTTTTTTTGTTATAAAAATACTTCCGAGCTAATTTATAGTCATGGATACAAATTTTTACACTAAAATAAAAACATACATTTTTGCGAAAATGATCCTCTCAAACATTGCATATCCCTTAACAATTCTAAAAATTTTCAGCAAAAATTTAAATCTTCAAAAACAAAAAATTTAACACCTATTAAATTTGCTATTTTGTTAATGGAATAACTTTCACTTTAAATAAAAAAAATTGTTTAATTGTATTTTTATGTACCAATTTAATTTCACTAGTATTATATTGAACACAACTGTACATATCAGTAACCGCAGAGGAAATGGGAGAAGAAGGTTTATGGGAATCGAAATTAGCGATGTAGAGAAGGTGTTAGAGGAAAATGAAGAGGGTAAAAAAGAGTAACGGTATACGGGGATGCAAGAAAAGCAAAAGCAGAAAGATGAAGGGATAAATGAAGAGAAAGCGCCCAATGGGGAGGGAAAGAGAACAATTTGTTAAATATAAGCAAGTCAATTTTTAGGCAGGGCGACACCTGCCGGGTCTGCTAGTTTATTATACAATTAAATGTTGCTTGCTTTTGTATACAAATAAGTAAATTGAAGTGAATAAATATTCCCATATTTCACAATCCCCGAAACATTACTTCAGTACTCGCACACCGCAATGGGCAATTTTTTAAAGCTCAAAAACGAGTTAAAAATCACTTACCAGCTAGCAATTAATGTGTGAGCGCATGAGCAGCAGCTGCATACACACACACAAACGTTAAAAACAGAATGCAAATAAACCAAATGAAAAAAATTGCATGTAAATTAACCGCATGAGTGGTATAATACGTTTAATGCCATTGTAAGTAGTTTTAATGTTTGTAAGCTTTAATGTTGCCGCTGGCACTTTATTATTACAACGTGAAATTTTTGTATGTTGCTGATGCTTTGCTACTGCTGCTGTTGGCGTTTTGTCGCCTGTAATATGGCAAACGCGAAAGGCCGGTAACCTTGCCTCTGACCAACCGACCGCTCAACCAACGGACTATCCAACCGATCTGTTGGTGACATGTGCACTTAAAAAAGTGGCAGTGAGATAATACAAAATTACTGTACATGAAAGCATAATAAAAAGCTATGCACATGCCATACACATGCATACATATATACGTACCTGTGCATGTATGCTAGTTGTTCAGCTGAACGTTGATGTTCAAACAGCAAACTGAAAAGCTTTTCGTGTGTAGTAGCCATTATGCTACTGGCCCAGTGCTGCATGAGTTGACACTTTTTATGTACAAAATGTAGGTATTTATAAATTTTTCATGAGGTGTTTTACACACATTTATTTTTCATTAATGAAACTGTTATTTAATATTTTTTGGACAATACACTTAAAAGTTCGTAATCCTTTGCGTGGTTTAAAAATGAAATAAAGCATAATATCCTTTGACCTGTCCAAGTGTTGCATATATAATTGGTAACTAAGTTAATAAATTGGGTTTATACCAAGTCGTGGGCCATTTAAAGTTAGTTTATTTGCATCAGTGGGTAAAAAAAAAATTAAGTGCTGAGGGATCACATTTCAAATATTGTTTCAGGAGCAAGCAAACTTGCAAGTGGCAAGTAGCTCAAATTATTTGAAATGAACAAGTTTTTTTTTGCGTCATAATTAATTAGCGCTTCACAATCTAGGCAATTTTTGCTGACCTTCCTTGCGGTAGGTAACAACTATTGGTAAAAAGCAAGGGGGAATATGTAATGCTCTACCTGTTTTTTCAACTCAGTGTTTTCAGTCCCAGTCTGTTTTCGCTCTACTGCCTTGTTATACCAGAGCTTAATATTTAACTTGCCTAATATGGGAACAACAAGTTATTGGCGTTGGCATCATATACCGTCGAATTTTCCCTAAGGACACTTCAAGGGCAACCCCATCTTCTTTCGACACCGTACTTGATTTTGGACCATACTTTAAACCAGCTGTCATGATATCTCTCGAGAGGGTAAGGTGCTAAATGTGACAAATCTATAACACATCAAGAAAAAAAAGACGAAATGAGAAGTGGACGGAGCAGCTCCCATACATATCAGATTTACTGTCCGGCTTATATCTAGAAGTATCTAATTGGTAAGGAGTTAAAGGAGACCAATCTCTAACACCTCAAGTGAAAACGGGAGGAAGTGAGAAGTGGGCGTGGTACCTCCAATAAAAATTAAATTTTTCGTACTGCATATCTCTGGAATTATTCCTGGTAACTGGTACAGATTTATATGAGGTTAATATCTAACATTTCGGGAGAAACCGTGGGTCTGAGAGAAGTGGTAGTGGCACCTCCCATACAACCCGGTTTTTTCATACTGCATATCTTTGCAAAGATTCATGGTAGAATGTTGAAATTTGGATTTAGAGTAATATGTGGTCAATCTTTACCACCTTGAGAAAAAATGTCAGTAACGGAAAAGGAGGGTTGACCCCCTTTGATGTAATCTAAATTAATATTACTCCGCAACTATTTCTACGAGCTATGTAAAATCTATGTAGAGATCTTTTATATGAAGGAGAAGGGTGGGATTGGAATAGGGTAGCAAAGGGACTAGGATAGTAATATGGATAGGGATAAGCATAGACAATATTTATGGATCCATACAGGTAAATATCTGGGCAGGACAAAGTCTGCCGGACCGACTAGTATCATATAATTATTGCCGGTATACAAATAAACAATCCGTGAGCACATCGGAGTGTCAAAAATGAGCACATAAAAAAATCCATCTTTAGCAATGACAATGGTAACTAGCTATCATTCTGATAGACTAATTGGTAACAGAACATGTGACGGAGCTACGCATGAAGTTCTTCATATGCTCTTCAGTCTAAATTAACTCATCGACTGCTTCTACTTCTCATCTAAACAATTTGTTGAAAAACGCCCTCGTCGTGGGATCGGTACAGTGGCATAATGCAAGCAAGTCCACAATGCAAGCTTCTTCCTTTAACAATGTCAAAGATCCTGAGGCTCCACAATAGACTTATGTAAATAAATAAATGAAAACATCAGCCTCCTGGGCTTAGAGAGATATGCATTTTCTACACCACATGAATGCTCAGGCTACCATGGATGCTGATATTTTTGTTATTTAGTGGCTCCAGTTCCTGTTCCTTTTTTGAATGGTAAATGTAGATTGGTACCTCCATTCTGCTGTCGAAGCCCTTCTTCAGTTCGTTCTGAAGAAAATCATATATACCGTTTCAGAAACTGAGTGAAACTGACTGACTTTGTTGAAGAATTTTGTCCAGATACCATACAATGGTAGCTCCTTTTTTATCAGTTTCCTTTATTGCCTCTCTTATGAAAAATTAAGACGTCAAACGTTTAAGCTTAGGATATTTTTTCGAATATTGTACAACTTAAACTATCAAAACTAAATAGTAGCCTATGAGGTTTAAAGCTAAAGACTTCTATCCAACTCATTTATGCGTTACAATTTTACGGAAGTTACAGGCACGAATTTACTAAAATTTTGTTGAAGATATGTGAATGGATCGATAAATTCAAAATTAAATTCGTAAAGTTTTTTGGTACGCCACTGTATCTTTACCCGAAATTGATTTTCAATTTAGATCATGATCCAATAATACAGGTCGTGTTAATAGACCATCGCCTAGAATTTTGACATTACACTCATTTCTCAATACGATTTTGACGTTAAACTCACAAATTACAAAAACAAAATACATGGAAAATTTTTGTGGGTCTGTATGTTTGTCGAGGTGCTACGACCTGTTGTAGTTGGATCATGATTTAGATGAAATAAACAAAAATTTAACGGAGGCACGCTTTGATATTTTTTTGAGAAAGTGCGTGCATTTTGCTTCATATAAATCTGTTTGAATGGAAAATTTCCTCTATGTGCCTCACTTTTAGGATGCATGTCTTCTTTGTTTATCATGTGGTTCTGATAAAAAAAGTTTTGCACACGTTCCCAGTTACAGGCTGTCCAGGCACTAAGAGAGTCATACGACTTAATTGCTTAGTATCCGAGATCCTTGAGCTCAAGCAGATCAACAGATAAACAGACAGACAAACATTGGTTCAGATGAACTCTACAACATTCCCTACGTCACCTTCAGTCATTATTTCAAAGAAATATTCAATGTACAGACACCACTTTTCTAGAGTCTTACTCATATTATAGTATAGATTTGTTGGGGGTAATGAACACCGCTTCCCTTTATATACTAATGAGCGAACATTATGCGGCTTATAAAGTTCATGATGTCAGTTGGTTTATGAGAGAAAAATTCCAACAATTACATACATACATGAGTTCTGATACCTTTACAATTATTCCGCATTCCAACTCGCATTTAGGTCAACAGTAACATTTTTGGTAATGATTCATAAAGAGGCAAACAAGTGGCAAACTGCGTATGTAGGTAAGTAAATACTAACATGAATATTTACCAGGTAGTAAATTCAGGAAACATTCACTTCGTAGAGGTAGTAAATTTTGGTAATTTAGTCGTTTTGTGTTGTTACTTTGGGTTATAATTACTAGACATAATAATTTTGGTGCTAATCTAGTTTTTATATTAGAGAGGAATGCTATATATTATAAAGTAATAAGGTAACTAAAACAATTTTAAAAATTATTGATGACTAGGTTATACCCGTGGGTTTCACCCCACATTTCTATAAAAAAAATTGCAGTTGTATGGAGATGACACGCCTCCTTTTGTTATCCCTAGTTTTTTGGAGGTGGTAGGGATTAATCTCATACAACCCCTTACCAAATTTCAGTGGTCTAACGTAAACACATCAAGAGATACGGACTATGACAAATTGCATTGGTATGGGAGGTGCCACGCCCCCTGTATATATCAAAACATTTTTTAGTCCATGACCATCCCTGGAAGATCTCCAGTGCGTGTTGTGGCCTAAGCTCTTCAAAATAAAGGTGGGCAACATTTCTTTGAAGTGTTTGGGGAATCAAATAACATGTTTGAACTCGAAAAACTTAGTCATTTATTGCAAACGTTAAATGTTACCCATCGAACATCGATAAATAATATTAAATATTAGTCGCCTTACGTAAATGCAACACTCAGATATGCAAAAGTGTGGCAAAGAAAAAAAAAATATATGCGTTTTTCTTTTACTTACATTCTTTCACCACAAATTGAAATTAGTTTTAGAACTAGTTTCTATTCTGAGTTTGTTTTTTTTTTACTGTTGGGTTTATACAAATTTGCTTAAACGTCATTTAGCGCACGCTTAACATACGTTTGTATGAGCATTTTAATTTATTTAGCGCCAATTGTTTAAATATGACAAATAAGAGGGTGTGGGCAATAAGCAAAAACAACAACAAAGTGAGCCATCATACTTTTAAGGTATACACATACGTAAATATATACCAAATAGGTAATAATAATGAAAAAAAAAAACATTTTAGTCTCATCAATTGTTTACATATTTAACATTTTTGTTTACTTTAATAGCTTCTTCACAATTTTATTAATATTTGAAATAACTTCTCATATTTGGTTTTAAAGACTGACTTTTGCTTATGGAGAGGAGATTGATTAATCAACCCTCAGCATTAAAAGTGGTGACGAGAAGGTAGTGACTAAGTAGACAATCTTTTCAAAGTACACACTAAAATTGCGTTATGCAGCTTAGTTACCCTTTGAATGATCATTGCTGAAAAAACCAAGTGGGGAAAGAAAATAAAGAACCATTATGTTATAAGTAAATGTGCTGCATTTGGAAGTCCAGACGATTATTAAGGAATGACTACCGAATATGCAAAACTTAGTACCCACTTTAGCTAAAAATGTACCGAATCTCAGGTTTGCGTAGTAACACCACAATTAATCACCCTTCATCTGGATGCCTGAATCTATCCGACATATACTATTTACATTACATTAAATCAAATGAACGATTTTTTTAGTCTGACCTCATCAATCAGTAATGCTGCAGTTAATGTGAATACATTCTACTTTAGGTTACGTCTGGTGACAGTTAAGGCGTGTCGCACAGGATTTTAAGTTCAGAATACCCTATAGCTACATACTTTGCGACACGCCTTAATTACTACCAATCGGAACCCAAACTTATTTCTGATATCTTCTACTTTAGTTTTATCGATTCGAGGAGTAGATAATGAATTATAATACTTTGAGTTTTCATAAGGTACTCTGCGCCTCGAACCCCGTGGATTACCCCTTAGTCATCTCCAAAAGAGATCAAAACTCACATAACAGAGGCTCTGTAGTGCGAACAGTTGTTTCTCATTGGTCGACTAAAAATTCTTCGCACTCACAGTGAGAGCCGATCACACTAGTAATACAAAAACATGCATGACATGTCTACTCACACAACTACGGCTCTATAGTGTGAATACATTTGTGTTGGTGTTATTTAAAAAAAAAAATTTTATATTATAATTAATTTTTTTTAAGCTTTTTTGATTGAAGGTACTGCAGTTTGGCCATACCTATCCATACATATACAATTGTAAATACCTTAAAAGTATAGTTTGGCCATAAATTGGGACAGATTAAATTTTAAAATGACATATTGGTACGACTCGTGGATAGCGAGGTATTTCCAAAGCAAAGTGTTAACAACAAATAGCTTTAATTAAGGCATTAAGTTTATAAGTAACTCCACGCATTGCTAGACCATTTGAATTAAAGCATTTACACTCAGCGAACAGAACAAACCAACTACCTTATCGAGATCATCGTCTTACGCTCAGGTAGCACAGCGTCATAAGTATAGGTATGGGGTAGTTTAAAGATGAGAAAGAGACCAAAAGGTAGAGGAAGCAGTAAGAAAAGAAGTTTAAGTAGAGTAAGCAAGTTCTCATACTAGAAATAATATACTAATGATTTGGCTGAAGTCGGCTTCACTTTTTTCAAATATGTAATGTACTACTTTTAAATGTAACTTTACTACTACTTTTTAAATGTAACTTTTGTAGATCACTTCCGAGATTAGACCCCGTTTTTGAAAAAAAATTTTCTTAAGTATTTATGGTATAACGTGCACTACGATTTGAAGCAGGTACGGCATGGAACTCCATTACTCTACCCGCTATAATACGGCAGCTCACGAATGTCTGAATTAAGTTTTCCTTAAAAACCTATCTATGCCAAAACTTCACCTACAGAATAACCAAGCCTACTTGAGTACCCGTACTGCATTCACGTCAGCCAGTTTATTTGATTATATTAGTTACATAATTGAAAGCAGGTTTTAACCTATTTTTAAAATAGTGTCAACAAGCAGCGAAAAGTATACTTCGTCCAAATAGCCCCATTCTCCGGAGGGATATAATCACTTCTTTTACGGAGCTATTACACGATACTACTATAGCATATTGAGTTCAAAAGTACAATTGGGACAACACCACTTTAGTACATATAATACAAAAACCACAGTTTGGTTTCTATTTTGTTCTACCTAACTAATAAAGCTTGGCGCACAGGCACAAGAGCAAGGTGCGGTTCAGAAACTTTAATTCATAAAAGTTATGACTTTACGTCACGCAGCAGAGAAACGAACTGGAAGTAGGTCACTCCCCTATCTAATTATCAAAAGCAGCCGCAATAGGCCCAACCCTAAACCCAGACCGGTCTTTCTGTATGGCTATTCCGGTTTCTCTATTATTTAAAATTAATTTAGCACAATTTCTTACTTTTGTACGTTGTTTTATTATCTTGTTGTAGTTTTTGTTATTCTTACTGTTGCGCACTCAATTTAAATATCAAATGACGCCAAAACATCGATCTGACACTAGGCTCGCTTATTGGCATATAATTGACATATAAAATTAGCATAATTTTTGGAGTGAAACGAAATGGTTTGCTTCAGCCATCAATTACGTTCATACAAACAAACACACAAATGGAAGTAGTTGTTGTAGAATTGGTCTCTTGTGTCGTTATCTGTCCTTTTATTTATTTATTTATATATATTTGTTTGTTTGCATGTGGGTTGTGGTGCCTAAAATTCTTGTAATGCCTATTTGACTTCTTGGTTGGTCACTTTGGCTTGTTTTTTTTTGGTTACAAATGACTTTGATGATAATAAAATAATTTGCGAGTTGCTATCTGTGAAATATATAGCAACAGAAGGGACAATAAAATTAAATGTAATTTATATATACATATATGTATCTAGATATTATGCATGTTTATTTCTCTTTTTCGCTGTAATTGTTATTTGGGAGGCAGTGACGGAAATAATTCAACCATAAATTAGAGAAAGAAAAACTGAAATTGACTAAGTATAATGGGCAAGAATGAATCACAACAAGCGGTTTGTTTGTCCTCATATGGGTCTATATACGCTATAAGAATGCAAATTAGAGCAAGTAGTATAACCGAAACTCAAAGCAGAAATGTTTCTTTGAAAAGAACAAAACCTTTTCTAGCACACAACCACTCAAGTGTCACTATATTTTGAACTTGTATTATGACTGCTTTCAAATATTAATCACTAATCTTGTTAATATAAAAGTTCTTAGAATAAGCCATATCTGCCCATCCCTCGGTGTATAAGATACAACTTGAGTACAAATTTAGTTACTCGGCTAAGATTGGGTATTAAGGCCAAGGTAGGTTCTTACTGAAAATTCGTGAAATCGCATAATAACCACGGAACTATTTGCGATACAGAACATTTTTAAAAGCACATAAAATTACCTAATTCATTGAATTTTGAAGCTTAAATGGTAACAAGCGGTGGCTATATAGGTTTCGTTACTCTAATACTGATTTTTTAAAGGGGGAAAAAGGAGCCACACCGCCCACAAGATGAATTTAATATCAAAGCCTATAAAAAAAGGCACATTTTGAACCTGGTCCTGTTAGATTTTAATGAAATTCTTCATATAGATACATTTGATCTACACAAACACAACCTTATTTCCATAAATTGCAATTTTGAGAAATTTGTGGTATCGAAACATTTTAAAAATGACGGAGTTTGTGAAGGTGACCCCCTCAGATTTTGATGAAATTTTGCATAAAACTACATTTTAATATTAATTTTTATAAATCGCATTTTTGAGAAATTGTGGGCGTGGTAAGATATCGAAATATTTGAAATATGGTGGTAATAGGTAGTTTTAAGCTGTGATTACTACAGCATGGCTCAACCGCTTTCAAATATTTTGGTACCATTACAAGGGTATTTAAATCAGCTTTCGAAAACATACACTGTAAAAATTTCCTATCACACTGAAGAAGTTTTTTGTTAAAAATAAATTTTTAAACTGTGCAAACTTCAAAGGCCAAGTGGTTTTTAAGAAAGACATTTTTTTTTAGAAATTGTTATTTAATATGTATAACATATTCATACACTAAAATAGCGTTTTTCTTCTTTTTAATTTTCTTAGTTAATGCATATCTGGTTAACTTCCCCATATTTTGATATCATTGTGTGACAAAAAAAAAAGTTGCATAAAAATCTTCTATAGAGTTTGTGAAGTCCAATGACAAACTTATTTCACCGTTTTGATTTGGTTTTTATTCAATGGAATTCGAGAAGTTATTTACCAAAAATGGAATACAACTTTCAGGTATAATCTCGAAACCCTTTTCTCTACTACACACGCATTTGTTGACGATTTTGTAAAACACATCAATAAGCATCATTTCACAGCTGAGCGCCAGTCCCAGTTCGTAAGGAAAATAAATTACGTTGCTGCCAAGAGAAACGCTAATTCAAATGGATTTCCCTGAAAACTATGCGTTTGTTATACAAGATGCCGTTCAAGGATACCATTCGAATAATAATCAAACCAAGATACATCCGAACGAAAAATTAAGTCATAGAACTTTTGCCATTATATCCGATTGTAATATCCATGATAGCATAGAAGTGCATCTGTATATTTCAAATATGATTAATTTTGTTAAGACCAATATAAGCAATTCAATTACAAAATTTATCTAAGTGTCAGATTGTGCAGAAGCACAAAACAAAAACAAATACAACTTAATTAATTTACTTATTTTGTATACCAACAATTCAATTTAATTGTTGTGTTTACGCCCTGTACATTTGCAAAGTGCCATGACTATAAACGAGCTAAGGGCCAAGAATAATAATTTTTTTTTTTTTTTTTATAAAAATTATTTTTGTTTTTTTTTTTTAATAATTATTTTTTAATTAATTATTAAAATTTTTGATTCGAATAGAGTAGAATAATTTTAGAGATAACCGTTATAGCTTTTCTTATAGATCCATTTCGGAAGCTGCTAGACTCCTGGCACGCTTCATTAAGCTAATAGAGCGTTGGTTTTTGTGTCAGTTAAAATCCTAGTTCTATTCACATTTACCATAACATTGGGCATGCACACCATCTGGCTTTTTTGATTACTTTTCATGATGGACTTTTTGTTGCTAGTGTACATTTTTTTCTTTGTACACAGTCCGGTATTCGTGCCCATTGGTTTTGTTTATTTTGATTTGTTTTTGTATAAATAATGTACAGGCCGTAAGAACAACAATTAAATTGTTGGTACATAATTTCCAAAGCGATGTCAATTCATTGCCTCTGAGACAGAATCGGACCCGGGCAACTCTACATCATAGTCGTCTTCTATATCCCTTGAGCTCTTACAATCAATGTAATCTCTTCAGCAAATAAACAACTTAAATGAAATGTAATAAACACAAAAAAAATAGGCAGACCCTGGATTGAAAAAACTAAGCAGGACCGAGCTAGAAACTAGACAGGACTTTTACAGTTGTTATTAATTGCCCTAAATTTAACAATCGTTGAAAAACTAGGCAGGTCCCTTACAGTCCCCTGCAAAATTTTCCAATCAAGATACGAAACATAAGCTTTCGATGGCAGAGCCCTTGCAAGGAGCTAGGCAAAGTTGTTTATTGTAGCCAGGGCCTAGGGTAGGTATATATTTTATTAGATGATTTTCTACGCGGGTGTTTATTACAGCAAAGTGAAATAGCCGTTTTGCTCACTTCCGGCCATATGCATTTAATGTGGTGTAAAATTATGTTTATTTATGTTCATTCTAATAATTGTTAAAAAAATTTCTGAAATGAAGAAAACAGTTTTTAAACGCTTATGTAATTTATGCGTGTATGTATTTTCAACATGCAAATAATCGTTTAACACCGAGCTCTATGAAAGATCCACACTCCGATGGAAGGACCAACATTGTTTGCTAAAGCTCACAACTGAATATATAAAGTTCGTTAATATTCAAATTGAGACTCCCTTACGTGGCTGGCGTTATTGCTGAAGCCTTGTCAAAATGCAAGCAAAGGTCAGCGCGCTTAAAGTATTGCTAATTTAGAAATGTTGATGGTGTTCGTATTATGTCAACATCCATACCTATTTTGTTCTAAATTTCTAATATTTTCGCTAGAAACCAGTTTAAAAAAATAAAAATATATCTTTAATCGAACTATTTTGGGTGCTGAAAAATTCCTAACCTGGCCAATATGTATTGCGTTCTCAAATCACTACTTTGCTCAGCTAAAGAGTAGCTTTTAAGTGACTTGGGTGAATCATGATATTTGGTTACCATATAAAGTTTATCGAACAAACAATTGAGTTATCTGTAAGTTATTGATTTTAAACAAAAATGTAAAGACAACTGCTTTGAGTAAAAAGTAGGCTAAAATAATAGTTTTTAGATTCCTTATCCATATGCCTGTATGTTTGTAGCAACAACACTTAAAAACAACAAAAAAATGGCATCAAAGTCTTGCTAGAGGTCCAGCTTAAAATCATTTTTTAAAATGTTTGCTCCATTCCTATAAAAAAATTCTAGTAGTCTTAAAAGTAAAAAATGGAATACCTACGCTTTGGGAAAGAATAGTAAATTTGAGACTAGACCTTAAATAATCACCAAACAAAACTATATTCAATCCTATGAAGCAGTTTTTTAGTGATGCGCATACAAACATATAAACAAACAGACGCAGTGGTCGGGTAAATACCATCAGTGTATTTCTGCGATAGGAAGCCTCTCAGCAACAAATGTACTATCGGAGGTATATATTTATTTTTTATGTCGCACAAAAAATTTGACTGTGAATAAGTGATCACTATTTACTCTTTTTTATTTGCTCTACACTCTTATATGAGTATATTATAATTTTCTATTTATGTTCACTCATACACAGAATTTTAATTGCATCAATCAATCGGCAGTAAAAAAGCGCCTACGCTTGCACTCACAGTAAAGAATATACGAAATGAAATCAGTTATCCCAGCAACGAAAAAATTGGAAAGAAAGAGAAAGCTCAGAAGAAACAAAACAGAGAGCATAAAAACAAAAACAAGAAAACTTTGTTTGTTTGTGCCATTTTTCATTCATCCAACTCGTAAGTCAATCCCAATCAATTTTTTACTGCAACCGTCACGCACCATTTTGCCTGGAACGAATTGAAGGAAGCCTGACCATTTGAGCGGTGTTAAACTGACTCATCTTTTTGGTTGAACACCGTCAATTTGATTGATGTTAATACAATTAAACTGCTTTCAACTGGCTATTCGTCATCGTTTTCTACAGCTGCCTCTCAAATTTGTTTTGTAGAATATTTTCACAGGTGTAGTTGTTGTTTGGGCTTTTGAAATCATTTTGAATCCTAACACTTTTTTTTTTGATAAGACAGAGTTTACCTTAGGAAATAAACTCTTATAAAAATGGCTGAAGAAGGATGGTAGGAATGTAAAGACGGCCGAACATAGTTCGGCTCAAAGAAGAGCTTTTGCCGATCATTGCCATACAACTTCCGAGAGTATTTCTCTTAATGCAACAACTTTCGAATTAATTGTTAAAAGCTTGAATTGAAAAATGATGGCCAATGTTTCGCCAGATTTTATAAGAAAGCTTTCGTCTTGAAATTAATTTCTTACACGACTTCTACTTAATTGCGTTTAAAAAAAAACCTTGATTATTCTTTTACCATTACATAAGAAACAAAAATATAAATATTACCTCCACCCACAACAGCCCATGGTCCTACACAAATATATACATGTGTTGAACTAGAATTTTTTTTCCACATTATATTTCTACAATGCACCTTATTGTTTCAAAGTAACTGATTTATATTAACTTTGTTAAGATTGATGAGCAGAATGTTAAATCGATATGAATATAGCAGCAGCAATGACAAAAACCAAATGGTATCAAATAAGGTGTCACAAACATGATTGGCCAACAACAATAGTTTTCAAAACAAAAATAAATACATTACATAACGTTGGTCTCATTTGCAAAACCGCGCAACGGTCAAATGCAAAACCGCGTAAGCTACTTTTGTGTCAAAAACTAGCATGAGCCCCCAGTACATATTAAAATCTATTCATTTATCTTAAGAAAACTATATCCTTTTTTTAGAAAATAATTAAAAGAATCGATCTTGATGGGCATTTTTTCCATAAAATCATTATTCGTCTTTAAATTAAACAATTTTAATTTGAACAAGTAAGAAAGTCTAAGTTCGGGTGGAACCGAACATTATATACCTAGTAGTGATCCATAATGGCATACCAGTTTACGTAGGTCTATTTTAATACTTTTCGTTTCGTATTATAAAGCCACCTGTTAGTTTTCAATAAAAACAGATTCTGTTATGAGTTTTGAGGGGTAAATTAATTTTAAAAAATATTAGTGTAGCTGGCGCGATATACAACAGGTATATCATCATAAACCTCCTAAGACATTTTTGAGCCCAGCTTCCCCTCCAATTTGTGGTGTGCCGTTTTGCATGCTTTCCAACAAATCGGCGAAACCTACATATTTTTGCCGACTTCATACGGCATCTTCAGAGAAGATGAATTGTTGCTGAGAAGCCCAACATGGCAGAAAGACACTCGGAGAGTTTGCTATACCACTGCCGAGGGACGACACCGTTTCGAAAAACTTTTTCAAACCACTTTTGATGTTAACAGTCCCAGGACTCGAACCTTGGACCTTCGGTGTGGTAGGCCAGTAACACTACCGCCACAGCACGGCGGCCGCCATTAATTTATTTGCATATAAATAGCTTCCCTACCAACAAGTGCTAACCACATTTTTCCAAAATACCAATACATGCCCATTTTATGTTTAAAAAATTTGCGATCAAATAGACAGACGGACGGGGAGACGGCCATGGCTAAATCGACTCAGCTCATCGTCCTTATTATTTCAGTTTACTTATTTAAGGGCCCATCTTTTCTTCTTCTCATACTTACAAACATTTCATGTTCATTAAAGGTATGAAAATCAAAAAAGGTGTATAACTTCCCTATTGCAGTGGGGTATTAACAACTTGCCCGGATATTTTACTTGTGTGCCATCCGATTTGCTTAATTTTTGGCAGGAGTATACTACATACTATTGAGAAGCAGCTGACGTATTTTGATTAAGATATCTAGTTCAAACTAAAAGCAATCGCCTTTGAAAATAGCAGAATTTTTATGCCGAAAAGTGGGCGACGCCACGCCTACTTCCCCAAAATCCACACAATTTTTTTGCGGTCGAGTTTTACTTAAAAAACGTATTATGTGTACAAGATCTTATTGATATAGCTTGCATGGTTATAAAAATATCGTGTTTTACATTTTATAAACAAATTTTTCAGAACTATATTCAAAAAGTAGCCATGGCCGTTAACCGATTTCGCTCATTTTTACAACAAACATTTACCTTTGTACGAGTATGTTCAACATTTGCACCAAATATCGTTTCGATAAATTAATTTTTGCCGGAGTTATGGCATAAAAAGTTTTGTGAAACATTTCACTATAAAACGGGCGCGGCCACGCCCATTTCAAAAGTTTATACTTTTCGACTTTCTTCATTCACGGACACTTGGAAAGTGAAACAGAAATGATGTAAAGCTTTTGTACGCAAAGTTATTGCCTATTAAATATATCTGTGATCCTTTTCAAAATCTTTCGTATAAAAGTGGGCGTGGACCTTAACCGATTTCTCCCATTTTTTTCGAAAATTTCAAAAATTTCTTGAAAAATTTATTATCTGCCTTAACATTAATGTACACACCAAATTTTATCCTTATAAGTGTAGTATGCACTGAATAATCACTTTTTTGTATTTTCGAAATAATTATATGTATAAAAAGTGGGCGTGGATATCATCCGTTTTAGCCCGTTTTAAATAGCGCTCGGAGATGAGTGCCAAGGAACCTGTATACCAAATTTCATTAAGATATCTTAAAATTTGTTCAATTTATCGTGCTAACAGGCGGACGGACATGGCTTAATCAATTTTATTTTTTCCTCCTGAATATTTTGATATAGATAAGTCAATATCTATCTCGATCCGTTTATGCCGATACATACCACCGTTACGGAACTAAAGTGAATATACCTTGTGTGTGTAGCACTAATAGGTCTAAAAACGGCCAAGCTGAGATATCGTATACGCGGTTTTGCAGTGTCAGCGACGATAGTATTTATGAATTTATATTTGACTTTGTATGCATGTATGTCTTTACGAATTTTATTAAGCCATGATTACACAGTAGCTGGAACAGTTCACAAGAGCAAACATAAATTAATGTAACACGTATAAGAAGTTTTGGGTCGTTTTAGACCCAACTAAATCAGCCCTTCATATAATGAAATTGTAATAATACCATCTGAACGAAAAACGCACAGAGCGGCCCTACATTGGATCAGAATAAGCTCAAATCCACAACATTGAATTGAATGTAACTTGCACCACATTTAAAGTTGTAGAATTTGAGATTTAAAAAAGCATGAAGGACTAATTAGGGATGTGCGCTTAACCTATTTATAGCACAAAGAAACTAACCTAAACTTGATTAATCAATTATTTAGAGAATAATTATTATCAATTAATTGAAACGATTTATTTTTAAACACATTTCGATTAACTGTAATTATAAGGTTAACTTTGAATTTCATTGTACATAAATTGAGTAATCAGAACCTGATTAATCAAGCTATTTCAATGTATAGAGGTTTTTGACTCTAAAAAACTCAGCACTATTCGAATATTATATGTTTATCGAAAACCCGGAGTCGAATTACGTTATACGTTCCATGATCGACATACAATTTTTAAAACACAATAGCTCTAAGCACGTAATTCGGAATGACCTCATACGTGAGTATTTGGCTAGAAGTCCCCTTCCGTTCAATTATGCATTATTACTCTTTTAAAAAAATGGAAAGTTTAAAAGTTATTTTGACTTAAAAAACAGTTTACGATCACGGAACGTATGTCGTAATTCCACCCCTGATCTTTTTGATTCAAGTACATTGAAATATATGTACGTATAAATTTACTCAGAAAATAATCAAAAGTTTTGTTTAATCAAATAAACCATTCATTAGAAGTCACACATCTCTAAGCTAAATAAATTTCGCCATATAAAATCACTGTGAGGCTTTTTAAGCCAAAGTTATTGGTGCGATTGTCGTATTGCTGTAGTCGTATCCTTAACGTAAGAGAAAAACCGGCATGTTGCTTTACGGATAAGGAATTACGATACAGCACCAATAATCGATTACATTGTTTATCATAAGGTTGGTCGAATCAGCTGTTTTATAAGGTTACCGATAACGCATCAATAACTTCAGCTTTAAATAATCGATTCAAAGTACATGACTGAAGGCTTAAAGAACCGCGTGCTATATCTTTTCGAAGGGAAGTAGATAATACTTGGGGTCTCATTATGAACTAACTTTCAAATATTGGGACTTATTTCATTTCCTTATTTGGAAGTTATTTCATTTCTACAAGTTGAAAGTTGTTTCTTTTTTATTGGGGCTTATATACTTCATTAGGACTTAATTGATTTGGGACTTATTTCGTGGTACCCAGAACTTGTTCATAATAGAGTTCTATTACAAAAACATAAAACACCGGGTAGGGTCGTGAATAAATAATAAATAAAAAATAAAAAATAAAGTTCTGTCCACAGAACAGCTGAAAATACATAGTTTCGTATATATCACTTCTATTCAATCTCTAGTCAATTGTTAATTTTGTGGCAATTTTTTTAGGGATATTATTCAAACTCTAACCCCCATATTCATAAAGAAAAGGTTTATGAAGCTCTTTTAATTCACACATTGTAAGGAAATGTCATTTTAAAAATCTTTTTAAATCAATTTTATTTTTTTATGAATATGGGGGTAAGTTTAAAACCAAAGGATATAATTTGTGAACAAATTGTTTGCATTTTATAGTTTTAAGACAAACCTTTTTCCGTTTTATTTATTTTAATTTTTATCAGCTATTTATATTTTTAATTTACTCAAATGTGAAAAGTATGCTGACAATTATTGATAACTAGAGGGACCGGCAGACTTTGTCCTGCCCAGATATTTACCTGAATGGATCTAGAAATATTGGATTTTCCTATCCCTATCATTATCTCTATCACTATCCCTATCCCTATCCACATTCCTATCCCTATAGATGTAACTATTTTACACACACACAATTCCACTTCACCATCGATCGATCCATTATTGAAAAATTATAAAAACTCACACCATACAAAATGTATAAGAAAATACAATTTTTTTTTAAGAAAATTTTTGGAAATTTTATTAGGCATTCTCCTATTCTGGTCAGAGAATAATCTACATTAGTGTCAATCATCCAAATCGGTGCAGGCGTTCTTGAGTTATGAGCGTTGAAACTAACGTCACTTTATTTTATATATTTATATAGATAACAATGTTTTGAAACCAAAAAAAGGTTATATCTATTACTTTTACTGTTTTGTTAATTTTTATTGTTATACATTTTTTTGATTTGATTTTTTTGTACTTGTTATCTTAAGTAACGTTTTTGAATTAATTATTCATAATTGTCTAAGCTTTATGGAGGGCGAGTAGTTCTTTTTTAAGTTAATGTTTGTATATTATTTTATTATTTTTTCAGAGAGTAGAACGGGGGATGCGGACTCTGAGGCATTGCGCGGGATTGCTTTCTTCATTTTCGCTGTGAAAAACCTTCGCTTTGGGATTACAAACCCTAAACTATATCTTAGAAATATTTCATAAGCTGGTTGCGAATTACAAGAGAGTGAAGCGCTAATGAAACAAACGAAAGAAATGATTATAGCTTATGTCGCTGAAACAATAATATATTTTTACTAATACAAGGTGGCGCAAAAGTAAGCTTCCGATGTTCAGCATATCGGTTGTGGCACGTGCAGTGTGTGCTGTTGCACCGTCTTGTTGGAACCACATGTTTTCCAATCCCAATTCATCAAGTTGCGGCAAAAAGAACTCGTTGATCATTGCTCTGTAGCGCTCACCATTCACAGTAACCGTTTGGCCCCGACCGATTATTGGTCAAATAAATAGTCAGCAATATTCCGCGTTCTGGAGCAGTGTAGCGTAACATTGTTTATTAACGTGTATTTCGCATGTGTTTACTACACAAATGTCAAAACAGAACTGACTTTAGGGGCCAATCGCAAAATTTACAGCATTTTCTGATAGAAGGATTACTTTTGCGCCACCCTGTACATCTAATAAGCATTTTTCGTATAAATGTAATAATTGCTCTTTTTCACAAATCGATTTATCTGTAAAAAAAAATACATCGATTATTGACTAATCGATTTTCATGACTCGAGATCACATCACTAACAGCGTATACCATAACATCATTATTGAATAAATGTGTGTATATGCAAGTCTTTTTGTGCCATAATGAAAAGCAAAGGTTAATGCGTCCATATTACTACAGCAACTACATATTAGCTATTGGACATTGTCCAAGCGCCATCAGTGCCTCATCTGTCAGTGTCAGTATTTATTTTACCTGCCAGTCACTCAGTCAGTCAGTACGCTTCACTAAGTATAGCCATTTTGCTTGAATAATGTGAGTGTGTAGGAAACACCCAGTGCGTGTGTTTGTGTTTCTTTCCACTCCCACAGTCGTTTATTTCCATGCAATGTCTTTTACATTCCTGCAGCAAATATTTTAATGTCATCTTCCTGTTAACTTAACTCCTCACTCATTTGCACATTTTGCTCTGCTACTAAATATGCGATTACAGTCCAAAGCTCGTTTTTTTTGTTTTATTCAGCCAAATACTCTATATTCGTTTAAGGTTCTTTTTATTTATGCGCATTTATCGTTCGGGAAACGTCGTTTCAACGCGTTTATCTGCTCAATCATCGATCCAACCAAATATCTCGTCACCTTTTTCGACCCGTCCATCAATATGTCAGTGTGTCTGTTTGTTCCTTTGGCCGTTTGTCCGTTTGCCCATTTGGCTTGATCAATAGCAGCAGCTGCTACTTTTGGCAATGACTCTCTTGATGCGTTTACATATTTAACTGCTTTGTTGGTGTTGTGCATATCTACTATTGTCACTCGAGCCAATTGGCCGCAATGTGGTTTTGTTACGTCTACATATTATCACCTTGCTGGATGTAGTCAAGCGCCAGCCCTTGTTGGACTTTTTCTGTTTGAACGCGTCTGCTCGATGATTTTGGCTCCGCCGTTGTGGAACGCACGCACACACACACACTCTGCTTTTTCCACTTTCGTTATCTGTATGCGTCGTTAAACCATTGGCTTTATTGCCTACGCGAAACAATTTAATTTTTGAAAAGCGTAAAACTCCACCGTTGCCTCTTCGGACGCTTTTGGGTTTCTGCCTTTTTTGGTTTGCGCTTTCAACGAAAAAACTGTTTCACATTCTACTGCATTCACTATTCTAGCCAGAGTTTATTCAACGCATCAATATTTATATTGAATTTTTTGATTGCTTTCAGCTGCGCAGCTGCTGCCTTCACCTTTTTGTTTTTCGGTTATTTTTTGCCAGTAAAGTAATTTTCATCGCGTGTGCCGATCAGTCGATTGTGGGTGAAGTAAATGACGCAGCCGACATCATCTTCATTGTTCTTATGTACTTAAAATATATAAAAGTAATAATTTATACCCAGAAGCAAAAGCGCAGGGGTGGTTTAGTGCATTCACCTCTATGACTGACAAACTATTAAATCTTGTGTGCTGACCTTCTCTTTGGTTTACTCTAGACTTAGGATGTTCTTTGGGACGGTTTGCCAAAGTTTTACTTGGCGTTGTAGTTTTTTGTGCAGATTTGGGGCAGATAGTCTGTTTTTAAAGAACAGAACCCTTAACTCGCAGAAAATTTCAGATAATATTTTCAAATGGTTCACTTCCTAGCTCACGTGGTCAGCAGTTCGACTTAAGTAGATGGTAGCTTGGTCTGCGCCGTTCTTTTAGGTAATGTTTAAAATTTTCGACTAAACCCCATATAAGCCTTAAATATACTTCTGACTGATGGCTTTTTGGTTCATTAGTGCATCGAGTCCCCATTTGACTGCAACAACTCGTGAATTGACCAATCAAAAAGATGGAAAAATTTTGAGGAATATTTAATAAAAAAAAAATATTATTTGAATATTGTCTCACTTCCCTTAATTCCTTTCGTTGATTTCAAATAGCTGAGGAGCTCCTCAGGCTTAATAAATTTGAGTTTTTAAAGGGTCTAAAAAAATTATTTCGAAGGAATTACATTTGCAGTAACCTGCACAAAGGTGTTCCACAGATTATTCTACTCGGAAAGATTCCAACAGTAAGAAAGGGAAATGCATTGCAATACCAGTAGTGCACTATGAGTTGCAGTAATGCAACTACCGAATCATAATATTTCAGAGTTTCTTCTTCTTTAAATGGTCATCTAACCGCCTGGACGATTTTGATCGTCCAACATAGCTCGCCAGTCGTTTCTTCGTTGCGCCAACTGGTGCCAATTGGAAACACCGCGGGATCGCAAATCGGTCTCCACTTGGTCCTTCTATCGGAGTGGTGGTCTCCCTCTTCCTCTGCTTCCACCGGCGGGTGCCGATAAGAATACCTTCTGGGCTGGAGCATCTTCGCTCATTCGCACTACGTGGCCTAGCCAGCGAAGCCGCTGTGTTTTAATTCGCTGAACTATGTCGGCGTCCGCGTAAAGTTCATACAGCTCATCATTAGATCTTCTTCGGTACTCGCCGTCGCCAACGCGTAGAGGTCCACAAATCTTTCGAAGAACCTTTCTCTCGAATACTCGCAAAGCCGCCTCATCAGATGTCGTTAGTGTCCACGCTTCTGCACCATATAGCAGGACGGGTGCGATGAGTGACTTGTAGAGTGTTATTTTCGTTCGTCGAGAGAGGACTTTACTTTTCAATTGCCTACTCAGTCCGAAGTAGCATTTGTTTGCAAGAGTGATTCTTCGTCGGATTTCTAGGCTAACATTATTGTTGGTATTAATGCTGGTTCCCAGGTAAACGAAGTCCTTTACTATTTCGAAATTATTGCTGCCAACAGTGGCTTGGTTGCCAAGGCGCGAATGCGCTGACTCTTTGCATGATGACAGAAGGTACTTCGTTTTGCCCTCGTTCACCACCAATCCCATTTTCTCCGCTATTTCAACAAAACCAGGGAAAGGCCATATGGACTTAAAGTGATATTTATAATCATTTTTGTTCTCTGGCTAGTGTTTTGCATCAAGTCTGTTGTTTTCAAAGTTGCTTTGCAGTTTACAAGCATGGTGGGTCCGTCGTCATTGCTCCTTCTACGAGAAAATCTTGATAAGCTATACTGGGGTAAGCTCTTTTGGCAGAATTTTCCGAGACGCCGAATTTCAACCAATAGTTTGCTATAATCATCCGGAAAAGTACCTTTCTTCTAAGTTGGTACGTTGAAAAGAGGGCTAGAAATTGTCACCATATTTGGAAGAGATTAATCCTTAAAAACTTCACTTCTTCTCAAAACTGAATGTTTTCCTATCTACAGTGGAGTTAGCAAAAATGGAAAGGCCCTAGCACATCGCGTCTGTTAAAAACAGGAGAACTTTTAAGTTCCTTGGGATTTAAAATAATATTTGCTTATTTGCCTACCAGCAGCCTCCGTGGTGTGGCGGTAGTCTGACCTACTACACCGAAGGTCCAAGGTTCGAGCTCTGGGACAAATAACATCAAAAGTGGTTTGAAAATTTTTTTTTAAAACAGTATCGCCGTTCGCAATCGGCAAAAAACTCTAGGTCCCGCCAATTTGTAGGAAAAATTAGAAGCAGCACTACACAAATTGGAAAAGAAGCTCGGCCTTAATCTCCTTGGAGGTGTATATCGCACCACTTATTATTGTTTTTTATTTGACTGCTAGAAGTTTATATCGCATGCCTCCTTGCCTAACGATAAACCCTGCTGTGCTAGAAATAATGTTATTGCAGTCTAGTGATGAATATTAGAACGATGTTCCTTTAGATCTTGATAAAATCGATTTTGTGACAAACCG
The DNA here is from genome assembly GCA_949987695.1 of Merzomyia westermanni. Classification (NCBI taxonomy): domain Eukaryota; kingdom Metazoa; phylum Arthropoda; class Insecta; order Diptera; family Tephritidae; genus Merzomyia; species Merzomyia westermanni. The sequence goes on along the minus strand of OX465288.1, from coordinate 158,773,768 downwards.
GTTTCGTCGTTCTCCTATCTTCAGTGATTCATTTCGCTATGTTCTTTCTAAGAATTCGTCAACAGGCAGGCCTCGAATACAACATGATTTCGGATGTTGCTATAGTTTAAGAAGCAGTGTTTTTAAAAGTCCCTGAAAGGTTCAGAAAGGTGTACATGCAACCTGCTTCTACTTCAACATCTTTACCAATAAATAATTGCATAATACCGAAACTTACTACTAGGTATACCATTTTCTACTTTAACCGCACTTAACTTTTCTTACTTGCTTGCTTTTCTCTTTGTAAACTGTAAGCCATTTTAATACCGCTGATTGCCTCATTTTGCACGTTATTATTCGCCAATTTTTGGCGCATTTCATACTCATCGGTCCTTTGCTTTAGTACGACTTCCGCCTTATGTCGTGCACTGGAATATCTTCATAGTATATTCGATTATGTGTCAGGTAGATTTTTGCACTGCCACCGAGAACACACATACTCATGTACTATATTAGCTTGCATGTTTGTTAAAGATACCACCTTCAATCCAATGTGAAATGTGATTATCGAATAATAATAGTCCAGTGAACGTGTCAGGAATTGATACGCGAGCCAATATTGTTTGGCGACAGATTGAAGCTGCGCTGCTTGCACGTTGCGATAACGAAAATACATTGAAGGCAGATTCGCATAATGCATAATTTCGAGATATAGCATTACACAGATATTGTGTATACCTATATATGTACATATCCAATACACATTTTCCAATATAAGCTCATGATGTGCGCTGAGTACGCTGATGAAAAACTGAAGCTGATGAAGTATTTATTTTGACATAAATAGACCTACCTATTAGACAGCACTCGTAAAAGGGTTGGCTCGTTAATTCTGTAACTTGGAGCGTGCTGCAGAATGTCCAAGCTCACCATCAAATAAACTGTAACAATATATGGTCAGTTAGAGTGGTCGCTATTCCCATGTTTTGAACTTAACTATGGACCACTAGAAAGCTTACAGCTCCTGTAAAAGTTGTATATCAAACCTTCACATTCTTGTCCATGTGTCTAGTGTTAAATATGGTTACAAAAATTGAGTTACTTCAAGCTCGGACCCTGCATACATACCGCGAAACAGATTAAGCGTTGGTGGTCTATCGCAAGACCCGCACGGCTTTCCAGCAAAAAATATATACGGCAATGCTAATGCAGCGAACAGAGGGTTCAACCATCAAGGATCCTGCAATGCATAACACCTAACCTGCCTCTACCTCGACACAGATATCAGTTTCAGACTCTCAGACTGACACCGAGGTTCATAGCAATTCAAAATACTGAAGATTGACTGTAATGAATTGGCCTACATAATGCAGTAGCACAACTTTTGGATTACAGCGATTCAATAGATTTCAAGAGATCAAGAATAAAGGCAGTTCGGACCCTGAACTTGGCATGAAGGTGGCAGAATATACTTACTTACTTAGTCAGACGATGCCGATCATTGTCACCGAGTAGTAGTGAGTGAGTAGCTACTCAGTTCATAAAGGTGCCACCTACTAGAGTGGTATTATGATGTAAGAGGTCGCTTGACATAGTGACCGTCACTCTCAGCCGTGACCAACTTCCTGAACTACTCTTTACCGATTGGCCAGTCGACTTCATAACCTCAAAATGCAAAACCTACCTCTAGTAGGGATGGGTATCTAGAATCTGCAACTTAGCTGTATATGACCAGATTATGGTCATGAGGGAAATCGCGTTATAAGGCAACATACATAAGGTGGCATTAAGAACGTTGGGAAGGCTTGCCTCCCAAAGGTAAACTTCGAGCCGAAGATTAATCCCATGTCTTTAATTTCACTCATTCTCTACCCGGGCGCATCAGAAACATGATACGGGGCCTCAGTTACATTAAGGACTTCGATAAAGCAATATGAAAATAGCGATGTGAGCTCGAGTCGCAAAAATCGATTACTGAATAATCGAAGAGATGTTATGAAAATAATCGATTTTTGTTAGTAAATCGATTCCTTTTACCATCCGATATATTAGACAAAAAAATTATTATTTATTATAAAACCAAATAAAAATCGGTAAGAATAATATGACGAAATGGACGATTTTCTGATTTTATTAATTCAGATCCGCACTATTTTATCACAGTAAAAGTAAAACCAAACAAAAAGAACAAAATAATATCACAATTCGTTTGGTCCCTAAAATTAAATAAGGATATACCACCGACTACTATTTGTACAATGCAAAAACGAACAGGAATTGATAATATCACAAATTTTAAACATTTTTCCTAACCAAAAAAAAAACTAACTGATGAATATTGAAATAAATAAACCATAAATCCGTTGGTCTCAAAACTAATATATACGACCAATTTGTTCATAAATTACACTCTTTAGATTTTCAACTTTGACTTTAAGTAATAAATGTTTAAGTGTATCGAGCCCTGTGCGCAAAAAATACGTAACCATCTACGTGCTTTCAGTTGTAGAGTAAACATTGTTTTTGCCAATTTTTTAATCGTGGCACAGATGCCACTATTTATAAAAAAGCGATGCGTAATTCTCATAATACATTTATTTTTACAATAATTAAATCGATCCAAAAACTGTATATATAAAAAAAATATCGATTAAAGTAAAAATCGATTTTTTATTTACAACCCTACATGAAAACAATTCACAAGTTGTTGAACAATTCAGAAAAAACCAATCTATTTATCAACGAATCTATTTTTACGGCACCAGATAAGGCGAAATTAATTGATATTTGATTGAGAAAAAAATGTCACAATATATTCAAAGCAGAGAACAGCCGTTTATCGTGGATGATGTGCCCATAATTTCATATGTCATTTTCTTTTGCCACTCTTGAAAACAGATGTGGTGAAAGCCAGTCAACACCATTATTTGATGAAAGTTTAACTGGAGCAATCGCTCTCAAGATATCTTCAATTGACAAAACAAGATTACAATAATCGATAGACGACTGTATAGTGAGACAACTATTATCACTATCGTCAGATCCAAATTCGAAAATGGGTTTTAAAAAATATTAAAACTATCGAAATCGTAGTCGCTTATTAAAGGGCCTTTTACACAATATGTTTTTTATATGACCTGCCACTTTTTCCACACTCACGTAATGTCGAATGACTTTCAACATTTTCAACAGTTCAATTTATCTGATCCCTTTTACAGAGTAAATAAATAACTCCAAAAAAAATCACCAAACTAGAGTACAGCTGATTCTAAATGTAAGTCAGGCAAAAATAGAAACATTTCAATTTCGTATGTGCATTTTTCTGACTTGTACAAAAAGGAAATTTTATTTGTCTTTTTCACATTATGTTGGTTTTCATACGTACAATGTGACATATACACATGACAAAACCATATCGTGTAAAAGGCCCCTTAATTGAATTAATTATTCCAAAACGATTTTGGGTTCTATTTAACTTGTCATCGAGGCTTGTTCATACGGATTTTCATTAAAGAATGATTTTTCACTAACCCTTTTTAACACTTACTTTCAAAAAAAAAAAAAAAAATAGACTTATACACCAAAAACTAAATTTTTTAAAAGCATTGGCAAATAAAATTTAACTTTTCCCTTTTCCTAAAATTTTACACATTGATATCGTGGCCACTATTGCTGTTTGATAGTCTGAAAAGTAGTTATAAGCAGTTTAGTGAAGAGAGCTAAATGTGGGTAACTATTGGACATTTTTTCAAAATATAAAAACTATTTTAGATATTGCTAAATTCTTCTGTAGTGCATAGACAGGTCTATCGAAGAGACTTATAAAATATAGCTTATATTTCTGTGGCTCACATTTTACAAATATTTTGGACTCATTTTGGTAACTTTAATTATGAGGGCTCTTAGAATGTTTGAGGAGTTGGTAAAATGTTTTCAAAAACATTGATAAACAAATAATTTTTTTTTAATTATTTTCAGTTTTAAGTATTCATGAAACGAGCTTAAGGCCAAGAATAATAATTTTTCACTTTTTGAATTTTTTATGCAAATTATTATTGTTTTTATTTTTTTAAAATAATTTTTAATTAATTATTAAAAGCTCTTTAATTGAATAGAGTAGGAAAAATGTTTAGAGACAAACGCCATAGCTTTTTTTATAGATCCATTTCTGAAGCTGCTAAGCTTCTTCATCAGACAAGCAACAAAAATTGTTGGTACAAAAAAGCACTTTCAGTTTTAGTTAAAAAAATATTTCGGAATTAGAAATTCATCTATCTTTATTATCTTATCTTTTTTATTTAAATGCATAAAATATAACCACTCACCGTTGTTTCAAAAATTAAGTTTTGCTTGCAATGTAATATTTTTTAATATTTACTATCATATAAACTACCACTTTAACCTCAAGACCTTTTGTTCTTTTCGAGTTTTTGTTCACTTATGAATTTTTGAGTAAAATTCAGTATTTACTTCAAACTTTTAAAAAAAAATCGAGTTTTTTTTAATGTTTAGCAATACTTTATTTCTATGCAAGAAGAAGAGAAGCTTTTGACTTAGGTTATTAGACAGTTTTCACTTTTATAGTTTTTAAAAATTTCCAAATATTTAACTTTTTAGAACTTTTAGTATTTCCCTTGCGTTTTTGGGTTCGAGTTATTTATAATATATTTTTATTTAATCTTTCACTAAATTATAATTTTTCTTGTTGTTCTTTAATTATTGCACAATTGATCCCGTTCTATCCCGAATGGAATAACGATTTTTGGCGCATTGCTTTCAACACGCAGCCACAGTCCCGAATTAAGTATTGCTCAATCGCCCAGCTTGGCAGGTTCTTATATACCCTCGTTACGCGCGCGCACCACTTACATTAAATGCTTGAAAAGAACGCACGCATACCTATTCATAATCATCATTATATATGAAGGTAAAATACTCCCAACTACCAACCTAAATGCCCGTTTTGATGCTGATTCCGACGCCAACATTGGAGACGCCACCTTAACTGCGCTGCTCCTACCATTCGCGCTCCAAGTCTCCAACGCCACCTTATAAAATTCTTACGAATTGATAATGCTGATTGCGAAGCATAGAACAAAACTCTCGCTGACGCTGAAATCTCTGCCAATGATACCAAGCAACTTCATCATGACCACCAACACAGCTGTGCGCGAAATCTCCAAATTGATTTACCCCCATTTGCGTTAGCAGCGCCGCTTAGCAGCCCTTTTATTATTCTTCACAAACCGCGTAGCAGGGGCCCCGTAATCAGCAGATCATTTCGCGAAGTCAGATCGTTTATACGGTTCAATGACGACGACGTGGATTTGCGATTCTCCACACACTGTGTGCTGCTTGTTCACCTGCGCCGCGCAGTTAACATTATTAAGGTTGCCGACAGCGGCGCTTTGTTTGCAATGAAAGCGCAGCCGATCAAGAACATTGTTAATTCTCCAAAGCGTCTTCTTCTCTTTCCCATGCCTTTCTTTTTTTTTTGTTCATGTTCTTTTTTGGCTAACTTGTTGTGGCGTGTTGTGCGCTTACAACGTTGCTCCGCGTTTGCCGATTTTGGCAACATCGTTGTGAGGCTTCGCATTGAAGTTCTGAACTCTCTTCGTTTGCGGTTTTGCGGCCTTATTGGTCTTACTCTTGCGACGTTTTATTGGGCTTTTTGGTTCTTACCCACCAGCAAGTTTTTGTATTCATGTCATTCGCGGATTATTTTTGCAAAAATTTCGTGTTGTGTTTTTTATTTTTTATTATTAGTGTTGGAGCAATTTTGGTAGGCTCTCAAATAGGTTGATACAAGAAACGTTTCATATTGTTGTTGGTGTTAGTTTTACTCTGTTTGTTTATTATTTAAGACTTTGTGATTGGTGGATGTTCTTTCTTGCAGAACTCTTTCATTATGTTTGTTGGAGATTTTCTCTTTGTTTGAAAGCTTTCAATTTTTTAACAATTTGAGGGTTTTTTGATATTCGTGGTAGATACATATGTACTCTCTTTTTCCTTCATTTAACGCGCCAGTTCAGCGATTCGCTAAACCGTTCCCAAAATCCTTTAATAAATCGACAAATAATTTGAAAGAAGTTCCATTACTGGTTTGCTTTCAATAAATAACAGACTAAATGTATAAGCATTGCATTTTAACTGCTTGAAATCAGCTCACATAAATTGGTGGGAGACAAGTGTTTTAAAGGTTCATCAAATTGCTGTCCTTATCATGAGAGTCTAAGAGCAAACTTCTCTTCCTGCTTCTTAATAAAGTCAGCTGAAACCAAGGGACCTAATGAATTTGTCCTTCGCATTTTTATTTCCTTTACGATGTCGGTAGTACAGACTCTGAACCTATGTCGAATCATGCGTAAGGTGCTTACAACTTAGAACTGCTCAAAGTTCTAACATACAATTTAAAATAGGCCGAAATGTCACGACTGAAAATATCCATGGAGCAACATTATAGGAGAGGCTTTATGAAGGAGTTTGGCATCATATGAAAATTCCACTAAAAACCCCTAGCAACTTTTATTTCATAATCATTTCAGCTGGTGGATTTTTTACTTATCTATTATTTATAATTTATTATTATAAAAAAAAAATTTGTTGCAATATTTTCTGATATACCTTGATTTAATTTTTATTGGTACTTGTGCGTTTATTGTTTGAAAAAATCTTTGTTTTAACAAAAGCATTTAATAATATTTTCACGCCAGTATTCGATTAAGTCAATGGAAATCAACTGACAAAAAACCATAGTATGGTGGCCATACAACTGACAAAATCCGCTACCTACTAGAAAATAAGTTTTTCCACTATTGTAGAATAAAAACAACCAAATTTATTTCTTAAAGCACTGCTTCGGCAACGTTGGTTCAAATTTAAAATTATATATTTTCTACTTTTTGTTGAATACGACTTCAAAGTTATTCATTACAATTGAATTTATTAAATAACTAGCTGACCCGCCAGCCTTTGTTCCGCTTTAAAAGCACAAATCATACAGTCACCCTGGGTCCACATTTAGGTCAATAAATTGGGAAACTGGGTAAAATATCGAGTTGAAAGATATCTTAAATTTTAGGAGAGACGTCTAGAAAATGATTATTGAAAGTTTCATTCATTTCTATGCAGTCGTTTTTGTGTGACGCGGGCGTTATGGTAAAAAAACCACATTTTTGGCCACATTTTCCCCACATTTTGGTCAATAACTCTGGAACTGGATGAGATATCCAAATTAAAACTGTCCTAAATTAGACGTTAACCCGAATCTTCCCACGAATACCATATGGTAATGCAAACATGCCGTTGCAATTTTACGTATTATGTCTGAAGTAAATAACAAAAACAAAAAAGAATAACTGTATTTCACGCAGAGGAAAATCGAAGCGAGGAAAATGAAAATGGACTTCATTTTCGTGCTCAGGAGATCGAAATACATAAGTATACAACATTTCACAAAAATCCAAAACAAAAAAAGTTATGGGACTTCCCGGGTTAAGTGATAGAATGGTGAAAGTTTCATGCAATTGTATTCAGTAGTTTTTGCGTGATACGCGCACAATCATACAGACGGACAGACAGACAAAAATTGTAGAAGTTGTAGATTTGGGTTCCGCTGGTCCAATAACGACCTCTCCTCTCAGTTTTTCTTGAATATCTTCAATGTACAGACATCGACCTGTTACAATTTTATTATATGTAAAGATGTAAAGATTTAGACCAAATTACCATTATATCTGCATCCAATTAAATTTATGCATAATAATTATTTTTGAAGATCATGTTGCCAGATAATTGGAAAAAAAAAATTTGTAAAATATGAGAAGCTGAATGGCGCGTGTAAAATTTGAAGGTATTTTCCTTATATTTGACAGCATATTTAAATTGATTTAATTTTTTTTTACGCAGGCTGTCGCAAAAAGACAATATTTTCTTTCTCTTTATTATTAATGGTATGATATTATAATTCCATTTCCAAGGTTCCATATACATAAATAAATAATAAAACAATTACGTGTATAGAAAAAATAAGTTGCAAGGCAAATCAAGCAACAAGTTTGAGAGTCGCAGTTACCACGCATCATTGCTACGTAACCATAACGTCAATGTAACGTTGCCAGATATCTTATGGCATCTCGCAGGAACATTGCGCCTACCAACAAATTATTCCCTATTTTGGTTGCAATCACGTAATAAGAATATATCTATAGATCTATTATAGAAATATTTTGTAACGTATTTGTTCTCTTTCATGGGAGAAACCCAACATCACATCAACTTTTTTTCTTAGATATTTTTGTAAGTATAACGAGCTGAAGACCAGTTGATAATAATTCTTAGTTAATTATTATAATTTTTGATTAGAGAAAAAATTCAAAGCAACAAACATATACATGCTATAGTTATAGTATTATTCGAAAACCGCCTCGTTTTTTCGACAGACTAATTCGTATAGTTTTGCTATTTTCTTAGATTAATCGAAGTGATGCCGCAAGAGTTCAGGGGTAGATATTCTCCCTAAAAGAAATCTTCATACTACCACTTAGACCGAATGAAATTTATGAAAAATCCACCTAATCTCATCCTTTTTGTATCGGATTCAGAAAGTCTCACGTGTTTCTTTCATCAGCAAACCATCCCTCATGCCATACCTGGGAAGCCAATTCGGCTCAAGGTGAAAAGAAGGTAGAGTTATTCCACTTAAATGAATTGAAATTACCTAATATCTTAATATCAGCAAGTCTAATTTTTTAGACATATCTTTTCTTTAAAAACAACAAAGGAGACTAGCACAAGTTCACAGATGGAAGCATTTTCTTTTCAAGCAGATCGAATTGGTGGCAGAATAATATATAACATAGATAATATCGAAATACATTTAAGGATATACAAGTATATTCAAGGTTGTAACCATAACTTCGAAGGTGTTGAAAAAGCCCCGCAGCTCATTTTATTTATTACTTTTCTTTATTAGATTTTGTTATGATTTGTGCGTCTTCGAGGGTAATTTATGCATTTTTTATCATAGCTTACTTCTGTTTGTTATCATTAGATATATTGATTCCGTAGTCGTAAGAAGTATACCCACTTTCTGAGGAAACAAATATAAATCTTAGCGTTGACTGAATATATTTTTGATATCTTTAGGAGGGGTGTATTTCAGAGTTTTAATTCCAACTGCTAGCTTTTAAATTTAAAAAAATTAAGATAATCGTAGCTGTCATGTAGAAAAGGATAAGAACAAACAATTATTCTGAGTAGTTCAGCAAAAATAATTACATGTATTCCATTTGCATTGCAATCTTAACTGGCGCGTCAGTAATAAGTTTTGAAACAAACAAGGTTTTAAAATGCTTCCTGAAACACAACAAGCATTTTTTTAATAGTTTGTACCAATAACTTAAAATAAACTTGCTAAAATAAGCGATACATAAGCGTTTACAGTATTATTTTTGTTAATAGGTTTAAACATTAAAGTAAATTTTTGGGAAACTTCACAAACTTATTTTTATAAATCATTCAACTTTAAAAGTTTCTCAAAAACGTGTTTCAAAGCAAGTGTGTTCAAAAAATACAGGGACAAATATTTGTAATTTTTTATCAACTTGAAATATTTAAAATTTTTTTCAAAACAATAATAATTTACTTTATTGTAATGGTAAAAAAATAAAAATATCGTATAAATAAAGGTATAGACAACATTTATAAGAAGCGTTCTTTGATAGGATTTGCATTCATAAGCCTGCAATCAAGGGGACGTTTCGCTGCGTCTTAGAACTAATAATATACTGAGTCAGATTTTAGTCATTATATCTCATACCAAATAAGATATGGATCTTAATTACATCGCTTATTGTAGCCATAACTATTACCTTTCGTTTGATACCCATATTGTACTTAACACATTTTGGGGCACCTTGGTCCACATATCGGTCGATATCTCCGAAAATTTAGAGCTATTGCAAAAAATGGTAACTTAAATTTTAAGTTAAACGTCTACTAATGCAACCCTAACAATTCCATTGAAATCTGTTAAGCAGTTTTTGAATGATGCGAGACCAAACATACATACAAACAGACAAAAATTCTAAAAATTGTTGATTTGGCTTCTATTGGCCTAAAAATGATTCCTCCTATCGATTTTTCTTAAATATCCGTAATGTACAGACATCGACCTTTTATTGAAATAAGTTTTAGTTTGAATCCAACATCTGGGTATACAAAATTAGTTTCAACTGATTGTCTTCGTTTACTTCTTTCATATACTAAAATATAATCTATTTATATTTGCTTTTTATTGCCTATTGGCTTTCGTTCACGCAATTTTTTATTATGAATATTATTGTCATATTTTACGGAACGCTGCCAGCTATGTACACTGTTGAGCACATTGTATGCAGAACACGTGCGATTGTAAACATCGAAAGCTGATGCAAAAACAACAACAACAGCAACATAAATACGAATCTATGCGCAATATGTTTAGTAAGTGTAGCAACTGGCAATAAAAATGTAAAATGTGTTGAGCATTTTATGTTGCTGTGACAACAAGTAAAGCGATGCCATCAGTGAAGCGACAACAACAACAAAGTGCATAAAAAAAATTAATATCGAAAATAACAAAAAGGACAATATTGAAACGATATTGGCCATGTCCGGCTGCTTTATACATAGAACTTGGAATAATAATACGAACTGCAGTAATATGTTTTCGCCTTCATTATTTTTGTTTTTTTTTTTTTTTTTTTTATGGCGCGATATACAACAGGTATATCATCATAAACCTCCTAAGAGATTTTTGCGCCAAGCTTCTCTTCCAATTTGTGGTGTGCCGATTTGAATTTTCCCTACAAATTGGTGGGACCTACAGTTTTTTGCCGACTCCGAACGGCATCTACAAAGGAGACGAATTTTTTCTGAGAAGCCTGTCATGGCAGAAATACACTCGGAGAGTTTGCCAAACCACTGCCGAGGGGCGACCCCGTTTTGAAAAACTTTTTTCAAATCACTTTTGATGTTACCTGTACCAGGGCTCGAACCATGGACCTTCGGTGTGGTAGGCCGGCAACACTACCTCCACACCACGGCCGCCTTCATTATTGCTTTCAAGAAAAATCACATCCTTCGCGGAGGGTGAGGTGAATATAGACTTTTGTATGGTTTTGTTGCCTACGGATTTTATTTGCTTGTGGGAGTTTTAATAAATCTCTATGTATATAATGTGAGTACATAAAGTCTAAGAAGAATATGTATGTGTCGTATATTGGAGCTAGTCCAAAATTTCGATCAAAAGCAAACAGTGGAATAATGTAATCCCATGACATACGTTTCAAGGTACCGGAATTTACCCAAAAAAGCGGAAAGAATTTATGTTGTAACAACGGCAGCAACAATTTCTTAAAAAGTATAAAAATTAAGCTAAGGAGATGTAGCTTTTTAAATTGGCCAAGTTGTGGAGGCAAGAATGTACACACAGGGTTGCAACGTTACATAGTCTTAGAGAAACTGCCTACATCACAACGCACTCTCGCCCTGAGAACAATATTCGACATAGTAATTGACAACCGAGCAGTTGGTGCAAATTTCTTACCCAGTGCTGCTGGCACTATAAGGAATATTCATCGTATTGAGGAAGTCTGTAGTCAATCGTCAACGAGAAATTTTTGCACTTATCAGTGATAGCCCTGTAGAGCCCACCATCTATGCAAGCCTCACAATAACTTGCAGTATTTCCCTGGATAGATAACATCTTTTGAGGACTTCAAATCAGAATTTAGAATCGCGCAAACTTGATAAGATAAAATATATTCTCACTACAGCGCTAGGGTGATGTGTAGCCTCTTTCTCCGTTTTCCCACGAATTCGTAATCTGCATCTCTCTCTATCTCCCCTTATACTTATTGCTAATCCTATTCCTATGACTATTTCCTACCCGCCTTTCCGCTCTACCTTTAACTTTTCGACTACTACTTCCTGTTTCTATCTCTTCCATTTTTTCTAATCGTCCTCTTCCCCCCGTTCTTCTTTCTTCTTCTCTTACCCTTAAGATTTTGACAGTAAAACCGCCTTAATTTTGTAATTAAATATAAATCTTGTCATCACTCGCCACACCCTAATGCGTATACGTAGATATTTACCAAATATTCCAAAAATTGAATTCGAATGCTAAATCGTTTCTTGCAATCATCACCTACTTCAACATCTCACAAACCGAAAAAGGATAAGCACCGGTAAATCGTTTTATTGTTATTGTTGCGGTTATTGCGGTACTTGTGCTATCAGGCTAAGTGTTAGCATTATTAGTATTTGTACAATGCAATTGCTTGCAATTGTTGTTGTTATTTGTATTGCTAATAATATATAATGCATTCGCACATGTATTAAACGCCCCCAACAGCGCTATTAGGGGCATATTTTCTTTATTCGGGTAGCCAAAGGGCAAGTACTTGTTTGTAATGGCAGAGACACAATAACAACATTCATTAAATAAGGGTGCTGAAGTCACGTACATCCTTTATATACTACTTACTACAAGGTGGCGCAAAAGTAAGCTTCCGATGTTCAGCATATCGGTTGTGGCACGTGCAGTGTGTGCTGTTGCACCGCCTTGTTGGAACCACATGTTTTCCAATCCCAATTCATCAAGTTGCGGCAAAAAGAACTCGTTGATCATTGCTCTGTAGCGCTCACCATTCACAGTAACCGTTTGGCCCCGACCGATTATTGGTCAAATAAATAGTCAGCAATATTCCGCGTTCTGGAGCAGTGTAGCGTAACATTGTTTATTAACGTGTATTTCGCATGTGTTTACTACACAAATGTCAAAACAGAACTGACTTTAGGGGCCAATCGCAAAATTTATAGCATTTTCTGATAGGAGGATTACTTTTGCGCCACCTTGTATATGTTAAAAGGGTTGTATACTAGCGTGACCAAAAACTTGAAGAAAAGTTAAGAAAATGCAAGCTTGGGATAACCAATCATTCTAATTGGGACTTATGTTAATATCCCATATACATATTTAGTAAGACAACTAAGTATTCTAGCTATATACAAGTAAATTTTCGAAAACAGTTCAGACATTTTTTTCCGCATTCATAAGCCATTATTAAATAAATAACAAGGTTAGCTCACTAACTGACGTTTGATTCTGACACTCACATTTTCTAAAATTTGTACCTATAGCAGTACTTTTTTCTTTTTGCCGAAGAAAGAGTAGCAGATAAATCAAAAAAGTAGGATCCTATAATAATAAGTTTTGAACTTAAACTAAATAAATATGCGCATAGGTGCAATTCAAATATTTGTATATATCTATCGGCGACGATAGCATGAACGTTCTAAAATGAAAATATTCGTAAATCCATTTGAAAAGTTTGATGTTTAAGAAAAATCAGTAAAATATTGTCGTTTCGGGATTCTCGCAAACATAGAACATTCAATGGTTAATCCAGTAAGTCTATCAACTCAAACTTGGAAGAATTGCATGTTCATACTGCTGGGAAGAGAGCGCAGATTTTTAATGACATATGCATTTTTGTTGGAAACTTTTCAGGACATAAAGCTAATCGGACATAGTCCGCGAAGTGGATAGTGAAGTATTGAGTGTCAATCAGATAAGCTGGGCTCCTATTTATTCATGCACACATAATAGAACAGAGTATGACTTAAAACTATGGCCTTTTACTTAAGTTAAGCCAGAGCTGACTATCGAACCCAGAGAACGGTAATAAAGTTTTGTCAAAAATAACAGATTTCGAATCAGATAAGAAACAATTTTCAAGTCACGGTTGACCTAAGTAAGTGTAAATGCATGCGGGGCCAGGGAATAAGAGAAGAGCTTTCATGAAGCACATTGTAGATCTCGAGGACTGCAGACAAAGCGACTCAGTTTCTAGCGAAATACTCTTTCGCTATCATATAGGAGGCTAGTGAAGTAGATCTTCTACCTAAGCTCAAATTGGAAAGTAAGTGGTTCAATGTGGACTAAGTAAGAGATATATTTATCTAAATTATGCCATTCACAATAAACACAAACGGTAGTTAGAGGAAGTTTTAAACAAGTCCTCTAAATCTAAGCTTAAAAACATAGCACTGGTTTTGACAACCTTTTCTATTCTGAATCAAAACCATATTTAATTTTGCTACCAACTTCTCCAAGATATACATCTATAAGTTGGCCGTAATTTCTTCTACGAGTACTCCTATCAACCAGCACCTCAAGCTTCTCGAACTCATGTCATTCATCTGCTTCTTTTAATTTTTAGCAAAACATGAGAAAATATCTTAGGATCAGTCTAACTGACATGGCTTAATCGAATTCACTTTTCAATATGACTTCTGCTGTTGGGAGTAATTTTCCATCTCCACATTATGTTGTTCTCCGTTCAAAGTTATCGAAATATAATTAAGCACAAAGCTACCTAGGCTTATAACACCAAGGTTAGTCAGTATTTACCTTCCGATGCGCACTAATTGATAATTTCTTTAAATTCGACCTTCTCTCTTGAAGGTCATCTCAAATTTGCTTTTCCACATGATTAAACTACGTTCTAATTGCAGTTACCCAGCAGGAAAAGAAGCTAGCTACAATTTAAATACTAAACGTAAGGAACTCGGTACGCCATTCTCTGAAGATGGATAGTATGATTAATTGAATACGTCAAAATCCTGGCCTGGAAAGGATGGATTATTAAAGTTTTCATCGAATAGATCCTCACCATACATCAAAGCCTAGAGCGGACCCATGATAAGATAATCGACACACACCATCTCTTCTTCGATTGCAAAGAATCTATTTCTGGAAGTCTTTGTCAATTGACCTTAAGCAATATGAAAAGCTCTGCCACAATAAAAGAAATACGCCTCGTTTGGTAGGCTTCAGACAAGCGAACTCCTTATAGTGAGATTTCTTTGACGGAGAATAACTCTTGTCAACAAGTACTTATTTGGAATGAGTAGGCTACTGAGAAGTAAAGTCTTTTCAAGACGATCCAAGATCACACTCTGTAAGTCCAAAGAAGATAAGATCGAAATTGCAGTGTTCGAGAGGAAAATTTCAGGAAGTTTTATGGTCCTTCTCGTGAAGACAACGGCGAGTATCAAAATAAATTTAAGATGAGCTGCAAGAGTTTTGCGCAGATATGACGTTAGAGTAGAGAATAAAGACCAAGGCCCCGCTGGCTGGATCATGTTATGCGAATGGGCAAAAAAGTTCCTGCCCAAAAGGTTTTTCTATCGACACATGAACTCGACTGAGATATAGAAACCAGTTGGAGTATGATTGACCTCCCTTTATGTTTCCAATTAGGGGTAGTTATCGATAAAAAGAGATGACTGCCGTGATGGTGAGTAGTAGGTAGCCGTGGTAGCGATGGATTACTTTGGAACCTGTTAATATGTAACTTTTGAATTCCATGAATATGTTTACTCCTAGTTTAGGGGCTTTTAGAAATTTAAAATTTTTCCTGAGGGCATTTTAATTTAGTTTAACCTTCGTTTGTTATGGTTTTGTACACTTTAAGCAGCTGTTTTTTAAAATAGGTCACCTGCACTTAGTCTTTATGATTCCGAAGGTTAGTACGAGTATAACAGAGAAGAGTAAATAAATGTCTTCAAATTTAATATATAAGTATTAGCTTCATAATTGAAAATACACGAATGTTTAGTAAACCATTTTACAATTTTAATTTCGAAATAAAGAACACACTCTAATGCGTGCATATATTTACATATATATATATTACACTCCCACATACGTATGCACATGTCCCTGTTGTTGTTGTGGTTGCTATAACGGTATTATATGTTATCATAACAACCATCGCTGCCACTTCCATTGGCATTATTTTAAAACACCTGTGGGGCACTACTCAACACTCAATTAACTTCTTACAATTCTGTTATTAAGCTTTCATCTAATACCTCCTCCATTACTTTCCCTTCTTATATAAACATACTTACATACTTACCATGTATATATGTATACCAACGCGTTACTAACATTTTTTGCTATTTTGCATATTTTTTGTATGTAACTCACGCCTCAGAGGCAGAACTTTTTTCTCTTCCTCTTTGATATCTTTCCTTATCTTCTCATAAATCTGTCTTAATCGCTGCACGTTTAACGTTTATATTTAAAATACTTGACATTTTGTCGTACTTAGCTAAATATATATAATATTATTTATTGATTTAAATTGTTTTTGAATAAATTAAAGTAGCTTCAGACAATCTATTGGTTGAGGATAATCCAATAAATGAAGCGGCAAGTAAATGGGATGGCGTTTTCGTAAAAAAAAAAAAAAAAAAATTTTCAATAACATGACAAAAACCAAGTTTATATTTAAATTAATGGCAAGCTAATATTTTGATTAAGGTTGAACGCTTGCCATCAGTACATCATCTTGCAAGATAATTTGAAACAAATTTGAGTCATCCCCATAAAGTATGGAGTACTTACTTATTACGAATTTATTGCTCTTAACAAATTAAGAATCTGGTTAACAAATGATGCCATGGAATGGGTATGCAAAGAAGTATGTAAGGTTTTCGCCCGATCTCATGACTAACAAAGTACATGCACACAGATTGGAATCACTAATGGGGTCGAAAGAAGAACTAAGATCCCTTGTTGTATATGTGTGTTCCTTACAAAAAATTTAACGATGAACTCTGCGATATTTAGACAAATATGAGCACCATCATCATCGTTTATTGGCGCTTTACCGCCTAGGAATTCTCGGCCTTACTACCAAAGGGAGCTCAAGTCATCGTCCATCTGCTCTGCTTCCGAACTTGGCTTTTAATTCGTATTACTAAGGTCAGATCTGCGTAAAGCTCGTACAGATCATGGTTAAAATTACGTCGATACTAGCTCTATAAACACGAGAAGGACCCTAAAATTTCGGGAAGACTTTCTTATCAAGGGTATGCTTCTAAAGCTTTCTACAATGGGCTTAGGTCTTGTGCATAATAAGCTAGATAGACATTAAGAAGATTGATTCC
Source organism: Merzomyia westermanni (assembly GCA_949987695.1). NCBI lineage: Eukaryota > Metazoa > Arthropoda > Insecta > Diptera > Tephritidae > Merzomyia > Merzomyia westermanni. The sequence continues at coordinate 158,756,782 of OX465288.1, read as the reverse complement.
ATACGAACTGGTACGATCCTCGGGTTCGTCTTTCTTGTGGATTAGGCAGATCACACTTTCGTATCAATCTGGAGGCATGCAATCGTCAGACCAAGTCCGACCAGCCCTTCATCTCCTTGTTTTACCAGTTTGGCGATTAGTCCGTCACATATAGGCGATTTCTTATATTTGAGCCGGGATATTGCCATCCTCACTTCATTATAATTATTGTAGCATTATCGTCTTCGTGCTGCTTAGACGGCGCATCCGGATTATACTGATGTTGACAGTCTTTTGCCAGGTTTGAATCCGGGACGTTCCGCTACATGCAGCTCGCGGTACTAGACCGAGTGCCGTGGTAGCGATTTCGTTGACCCCACAAAAGCAGTCGCTGTGAATTTTAGTTGCCTCTTACAACAGGAATAACTACCAGGGGCATATTCTAATCCACTAAACTGCAGACGTTCCACGTACTCGGTTGGTGGGATAGGAGCAGAAGTTTTCTCTCCATAACTTATTCATGCTCTGTACTTCGGTTACCAGCGTACTATTATTTTCTTTCGGACCTATATTTAGTGCAGTTACCCAGTCCGTGAGTTCCAATCCTCTACTAAGGTGAATTTGCTGAGTGAAAACAAACTAAGTCTTTGACTTCTTCAACTCGGTCATCATCGAGTTATTATCGTCGGGATCACAATAGGTACAAATATTGCTGTTCGCCTATCAAGTAAGAGAGCTTTTAGTGTTGCTAAGTAGGAGGAGGGCAGAACTTGCCAAAGTATTCACTAATTTTCAAGAATTCTGTCTCAGCTCCCTGATCTTGTAGATGACAAAGTAACTGCATTTTAAGTCGACCAACAAACTCACCATTACCGAACGTCGTGAGCTCCAATCGGCAAAATAACATTTCGTTGCCACAACTATAGCAATTGCCAAACTTCAAATGATATATTCTAACAATTAAACACAATTTTGACTCACAAGTCCGCTGCTTTAAATCAAGATATAATTTTAAAACATTGTTGAATGACGAGTCTACATTTCTTGTTGATTTTATTTTGTAAAACTCATAGTAGTAACAGTCCTCATTGGTTTTCCCAGCGGATCATAGATTATAAATGCGATTGGTATGCATGTCGCAAGAGGAGACTTAAGTCCACGAATTTAGATTCAATGGGGTCAAACAAATTGTTTCCGCAACAGTCGCATTGGCAGCTTACTGGGTTTTGCCAAAGCCCTACTAGCATCCCAGAGGCCGAACAATGGTCAATGGTCAATATTTAAAATATTTTCGCACCGGTTTTTAAACCTCTAACATTCGGGTTTAAAATAATCAGGTTCACATGAATTTATACTTTTTATTGTTAAATTTTTCTCATTTCAAAAACATGTAAGACAGAACAGATGGAATTAGTTGCTAAAGAAGTAGCAGTGCAAAGGAAATTGCACAAAACCCGGTCGAGATCTGGTCGTTTGCTCAATGAAGCAAATTGAACTGTTAAATTTATTGATAATTAACATTCATTTAATCACTTTGATGTTATCATTAATTTTATGTAATTCGGTCAAATTAGCAGTGCTGAGTTTATAGGGCGCTTTGCCAAAAATAAATATCTTCCATTGCCGAATTTAGTTGCGCCTCAACAAAAAAGGTGCGATTATGTGAAAATATATACATACAGTGATGCATGTATACGTAATAAAATGTGTTCTTAGCTAACTCATCGTCTTTGGTTAAATAAACAGCGATTTTAACGGTTTCTGCGGCTGTTAATGCTAATTCAAACATTTTTATTTAGTTTAAAGTGAACATTTTTATTTATATATTCACTCCTACTCTACTTTTTAAGTCAAGCATAAGGCACCTAGAAATATGCTATATAGTAGATATAGTGCTTTTCATAGCCATAGCCCTCTCAGAATTTTACTTGTTAAAGATGTGCAGATAGTTTAAATAAAATTTTTATATCGACTCTGAATTTGGAAATCTATGAGCAAACTATTTAATTTGAAATGAGATTACTATATAAATTATTAAAACCTGTTAGTTGCGTGTTATAAACATGAAACTCGCTTTATGTTGGTATGTAAGGAAATTGTTGATTGTTTTGTTTGTTTGCTTTACTCTGCCAGACCTTTTATTTTGACAATTTTTTATTGTCTTCGATTTTTTGTGAGGTCATTGGCTTTTACACAGCTCATGAAAATCATTCAAGTTAAAATATTTTACGCTTAGCGCATGAAATATCGAGAAAATATTTTATGTAGTAGGAGGAACCTCATAGACGCTCAGTGTTTCGTATGCAAGTCTTTAGAGCTCTTACGTAAACTCAATGGAATATTGTCTATTGTTCAGGAGACATTTTTGTTTTTAGTTTACTTTTTTTAATACTGCCCAATAGAACTTGAAGCGAAGTCTCCCCAAGCGATAAATAAGAGAGTACTTAAGTGGCATCCTTTCGGATCAATAGCAAAGATTTCTACACCCTGTGTTCCGATTTTACTAATCTTGGAGCAAGAGGGGAGATTACTCTCTCCTATATATTTTTGAAGCGAAAGTGGAGATTTCACCAACTTCTATTTCTAGTTAACACCTTTTAGAATATGCCGTATTTCTCTGCCAATAAAAGAAGAAAAAAATTCCACAAATGGAAAAAAATGTGCAAAAGAAGAAAAAGCTGCATCGTAAAAATATACAATTAAACAAAATTTAAATAAAGATTTAAATTAAAATAATTATTTTTTTCCATAATTAATCGCTTATTAACTGATATGTGAGGTATTTATATAGGAGTTCTATTCCATTGCCCCACTCCTTCATTTGCTTCTGTAGGAGTCTTAAGGCATGATTCTCCAAATATCTTTTATTGGTCGTTTAGGAGGAATATAAAATATCCCCTCGTTACTTTCCTGTGAGGCTTTCTAAAATTCTCCAAAACTCCCCTATTACTCTATTGCGATTCATAAAAAAGTAATAACAAAAACTCCTTTATTGTTTTTTGGGAGTTGAAATGGAGTTTTTCTATAACTCGCCCTCCTGGGACATGCAATGCTAAAGGGAGTATAAAAAATTATATGGTAATTCACAGAAGTATAGGGAGTAATAGGGAGTAATCCCATACTACCAAGGGCGTACTCCAGGATTAATAAAACGTTGATTCCTGGTTCCACTGGGGTCCTTTTCAAAAAGTAGGCATACCTCAGAAAAAGGGTCAATGGACCTATTTTGGTACTCCTGTAAATAAAGTTCCTTATAAAAGATAAATGCTTCACACTTACGCCACCTTTCTCATCTATAACAGTTTTCACATTTTTGCGGCATGCATTCCAAAGTTGTTGCTTGTTGATGATGATTTACTTAGCAGTCCCACTTCGCGGGCATTGACGGATAAGTATTAGTTATTATTTTATTAATCGTCGTTATATAGGTAGTCAAGCCATCCTCCACTTAGTTCTATACAACTGGGTGCCGATAACAACAATGTTGAGGAGAATCCCTAAGGATTTTACGACACATTGAATTTTTTCTAGCTATAAATTTTACTCGTATTTTAAAAAAAAAGTTTTTTTTTTCACTCACCCTAATTCGATACATCGATAATTTTCCTCCTCTACTAGATAGGGTAGTCCTTTGCCTTTAATTCGCTGCAATGTGCTCATATTTGTGTACTTATTTTGTAGCTCTCGCGCTTCACCTCTTCATTTCTGTTCCTTTCCACTTAAAATTAATAACCAATCTTTTTGCCATTCAATCAATTTCATTAGCAGTTAGCAAAGAACTTTGTCATTATATTTCATAATAAACTCCATGCTTACTTGCATACTTTTTTTGTTGCTGTAATTAGTACTGGAGCGTTAAGAAATTTTTATTTTTTTTTTTTTAAACTGAACCAAATGTGACTAAGGATGCCATATAAGATAAATAATAATGTGGCACGATATAACTCTAAGAAGTTTTAAGCCATTGATTTTCTTCCAACATATCGAGCCTTAACAGCAATTTTAGTGTAACTAACAAAATATAATTTTACTGGAGAAGGTTTTTTAGATTAAATTTATGAAATAATTGAGTGCAAAATTTTAGCTACATCATAATTGCTTTTTGTTTATTTTTGTAATGGAACTTATTACGGCTGTGAGATGCTTTAAAACAAACAAAAATTACCAAAATCTGTCAAAAAATGAGTTTTCATTATTTTGTTGGTTATACAAAAATTGCAGTTAGGGCTCGATATACTATGCTACCTTTAACTTTTTAGCACCTTTTGTTCTTGCATTTACCTCACCAATTTTTCAAACTAAGTCTAAAATTCTTAAAAAAAATTCCAAAAATATGCTACCGAATTTGGTTGAATTTTTTCAAGATGGCAGCACTGTCGCTTTTTTATACAGACATATGTACACGTTCACATACGGTACTTCCACTTTTAATTTAGCAACATCAACCTCAAAACGGTTACGGTTTGTTATTATGTTGTGGTAATATAATGTGTTTATGCAAATTTTTAATTGTTTACATGATTTCTCAATTTCCATCCTCTTAAGTTCCACTTGTATGCCTCATCGTGCTTTTATATTTATTTTCATATGAATCGATTTTACTATAATATTGCTAAACTCATACAGTTTAAGTATGACTACAGTATATACTTACATTGACAAGTACTTTTAAAAATGTATTTTTTTTTATAACAAAAAATTAGCATCTTTATGGCTTACTTAGTGTTGATGGTCCGTGATTACACATCGTCAGCTCTGGAAACACATTTTCTTTTTGGCACTGCTTCCTTCCTCTTTTCAAATTTCTTTTTCTTGTTTCTTTGATACATATTTATGGTTATGATACTTATTAAGCTCCTTTTCATTTTCTCTTGAAAGTGAAGAATTCTTGGAAAAAGTTGTACTGCAATTAGAGAGTTTTTGTTTAGTGATAAAACACATTGGGCTTTGTCAGGAATTTCATATGAACAAAATATTCCCAAAATTTATAAAGAAAAACAAGAACAAAGTGTGAAACATTTTTAATGTTTTGATTTAAACATTTTTGGTAATTTTGTTCACACGAAATTCTTGAAAGGGTGCTTTTTTAAATTTTTCCTGAAAGCTTTATAAATAAAGTGACTAAGATAAGAGAAAGCAAGCTGTAAATCAAAAATTTACATTTAATCTTGCTTCAATCTCAACGAGAAAGCTAATACCATATGGTGTGCGATCCTTCTTTAAATGGGCATCTAACCGCCCGGGCGATTTTGACCGTCCAACATAGCTCGTGTGTGCGATCCAGGTTCCTTATTAATTTTAATCGTCTCTTCCTAGGCACAATTATTTACGTATTAACGGGGCGCTACCTGATGAGAGTACAGAGACCTTATCACCTGACCAGTGGAATAAGGTTCCGCTGAAATTAAAGATATTCTACATTATACTGAGGAAAAGGTTCAGTAACCACGAAGGGCAGATGGTATAATTGTGCCTTAGATAATATTTTCAGTATTTGAAAAAAAAATTGAAAGGATACCCATAATCTGTTGTTGTTTCGGGAAAGATGATATTTAACTTACTTGAACAGCTAACAACTCTTTAGCCTTATAATACATTTACACTGCAACGCATTTTGGAAAATTCAAATGATTCATTTCAAAACCATTTACATTAGCTCAATTGCAATTCGTTTGACATTTCCGAAACTTCAAACGCAATGTGTTCATAAAAAATGTCATGTTGCAGCGGCCCAAATGCAATGAAATCAGCCATTTGGGAAATGCGACGCATTTGGATTTTTTCGCCCAAAAAGACTCATTTGGTGCAGTGTAAATGTAGTATTAGCATTGTCACAGAGGGCAAGGTTTGCACTTATTTTAAATTAAAAATTATGTCAATATACGTATCAAAATAAAGATTTTTCATGTAGTTTTTCAATTAAATATGAATGAGTAGGGTTGCCGTGTGATCTTAATTAAATATTTTTATATTTGTATGTATATGATACTTTATATATATTTTGAAAACGATAAATTCGACTGAGATGCAATTTTGTATGTAGCTTGGTTGCCGAACTGTTGCCACTTAATTCCAATTAGTCATAAAATGAACGAAGGCAATATAGGTACTAACTAAAGATGTATTCGGTAGCTCATCGCTTAAAGTATTTTTGAGTAGGACTACTGTCACACGTTTGCTACTTATTTCAAATGACTCAACAATTAAATGAAAGATGGCAGGCCATTCAAGGTATTTCAAAAAAATATTTGTGATTAGGGCTGCCAAATAATATTTAAAGAAATAATAAAGCTTTTATAAAATGACATCTCGTTGCTTATAATACTTTCAAATGTTTATTATAGTGTTTCCCACTAAGATAGTGCTAAGCTCGCACTCACCGGTACTAGCACCTAAGGTTGGGTCACTTTGAATAAAAAACTACAAAAAAAAAAATAAAATTTTTATTCATTATAATAATAATAATTATTCAAAAAAGTTTGAGTGATGAGTGATATGTTATTGTTTAGAATGAGATTCACTGAGTTGATTTGATTCAAGTTAGGGGTCATTGCTGGATAAAATAAAGCTTTTGGCGGGACTACTTGGTTCTTTTCGTAGTAATTTTAGGATAGTTCTAGGGATTTTTTTTTGGGATTTTTACAGAACCATTTCGGAATGATTTTAAGGATTATATAACAACTTTCTTGGAGCCATTTTGGAGTTGTTTTAGAGATCATTGTGGGACTTTTCCAGAGTCGTGTTAGGACATTTCCTGATTGCATTTTTCCGGGTCATTTCGGTATTATTTTTGGGAATGTTTTGGAATCATTTCTAAGATTTTTCTCGGTAATTTCCCAGAAAAAGTCCCTGAATGGGAGTCTTGAAACATCTCCGAAATCTTGTTGTAAAAATCCCAAAATAATCCCTAAAAAAATCTGAAATTACCACAAAAAGAACGAAGTAGTCCCGGCAAAAGCCTTATTTGTTTCAGCAATCATCCTGAACTTGAATCAAATCAACTCAGTGAATCTCAATTTATTCATAAATAACAAAAAAAAACTTTATAAATATCTACACATTATGTCTGTATGCACATATTGGTATAATTTTGCTGTATCTCGATGTGCTTATTTTTTTATTTTCAAAATTTTTTTAATAACGAATAACATTTCAATCATCACTAAAATTTGTTTGAATAATAAATACAATTTTATTTGTTACTAGCTGACCCGCCGAACTTTGTTCCGCCTTAAAAGCAATAAATGAGCAGATTGATAAATGTAAATAAAAAATTAATTTTTTTTACGATTCCTTTTTGGTCATGTATTTTTGTGCATGGGTTGCACTCTTCAATCAAGCACCTTGTGATAGACGAAATTTTTTGTTTTATTATCAGGCTCAAGAACAAATAACGTAATTTGGTCTTACGATGCGTGAGCATGCCCGATATAATTGACCATGAGAAAAACATGGATTTTCTAGATTCAGACCACCAACTTTCAGGAATCGGCTTTGTCATTTGTTAATGGTCATGGCAAAACAATGTCCATTTGCCCAATGTCAATGCTATAATGCAAGTAGTAATCAGTGCTGCAATCGTATCGAAACTGGACTTGATAAATTTCTTCCTCTATCTTCTAGTTGTTGATTTCTGAGATTTGCTCGACGATTTCGCATTGCTAACCGAGCCGTTTCTTGGGCTGCCTCTCTTTGCTCTTGTAATTGAGAAGAACGAAGTCGAACCATACTAACGGGGCGCTCTTCACGTGCAATTTCTTGCTCTTCTTCAGGACTTCAGTCACTTGTATTACGGGTTTTTCGTCAAAGATTTGATCGTCTTGGTCGCGGCATGATATTGTTAATGATAATATCGGCACAATATACTAATAGAAACTCCAAACACACATCACCCGGTCAATTTCAAAATATTAAATTTTTAAAACTTTCAAAAAAGTGTCAGTAAATTGAGAGTGACGAAAAACTATCTCGAAACGCAAAAAGTAAAAAGTTTCCGCTTAACAGGAATCAGTAAATACTTGCAAGCGAAACTTCTTTCTTCTTTAAATGGTAATCTAACTGCCTGCGCGATTTTGACCGTCCAACATACTGGCGCCAATTGGAAACACCGCGGGATCGCAAATCGGTCTCCACTTGGTTCTTCCATGGGAGTGGTGGTCTCCCTCTTCCTCTGCTTGCAACGGCGGCTGGATACCTTCTGGGCTGGAGCATCTTTGCCCATTCGCACAACGTGGCCTATCCAGCGAATCCGCTTTATTTTGATTCGCTGAACTATGTCGGCGTCTGCATAAAGCTCATCATTAAATCTTCTTCGGTACTCGCCGTCGCCAACGCGTAGAGGTCCACAAATCTTACGAAGAACCTTTCTCTCGAATACCCCGAGAGCCACCTCATCAGATGTTGTTAGAGTCCATGCTTCTGCACCATATAGCAGGACGGGTGCGATGAGTGACTTGTAGAGTGTTGCTTTCGTTCGTCGAGAGAGGAGTAGCATTTGTTTGCAAGAGTAATTCTTCGTCGGACTTCTAGGCCAACAGGCTGCTGGTGTTAATTTGAAATTTTTGCTGCCAACAGTGGCGTGGTTGCCAAGGCGCGAGTACGCTGACTATTTGCATGTAGACAAAAGGTATTTCCTTTTCCCCTCGTTGACCACCAAACACATTTTTTCCACTTCTTTTTTTATTTTGGAGTAAGCAGAAGCTACGGCGCGGTTGCTTAGGCCAATGATATCAATATCGTCAGCTTACGCCAACAGTTGCAAGGAAAACTGCTTGTGAATTTTGGTTAATAACTTAAATTTGTAAGATATTGGTGTTGCTTTCCTATGTAACGATCATTTGTTTTTGACTTGCACGTTTTACTGAGTGAACTTCCCCCAGCAACTCTCTCCCCCAATGAAATGTCCAAATTAATATAAATTAGAATAGGTCATAGGTCAAATATCAACAAAACCAAAGGGCAACCAATATATCAAATCAAATCGCGCCATAAATAAAAAGTTTTGGAATAGGTCGGTCCCTGATCCCCTTCCCGGAAAAGAACCAAGCGTAAATTTTAATAAAAGCAGAAGGCTAGCAATGTACCAAATTTCAAGTAAATCGCTAAACAAAAAAAAAATTGGAATAGGTCGGTTCTCGGTCCAATTTCCGGAAAAAGTGTATCCTATATCCTTTTCCTGGTTCCAAGCTACTTCCCCACCAATTTTCAGCCAAATCGGTCTAGCCGTCCTTGAGTTATGAAAAGTGCAACTAACACAACTTTCTTTTTAATTTATATGGATAGTAAACCCCGCTCGCTTCGCTACGTCTTAGAACTAATAAGAAACTGAGTCCGATTTTCATCATAATATCCCATACCAGATAAGATATGGGACTTCATTACATCGCTTATTGCAGCATTCATTGTCACCTTTCGTTTGATACCCATATTCTACTAACAAATTTTGGATCACCTTGGTCCACAAGTCGGTCTATATCTCCGAAACCGGTCAAGCTATCGGAACAAATGATATTTTAAATTTTAAGCTAAACGTTAAGTGATACAATGGTGAAAGTTTCATGCAATTCTATTAAGTAGTTTTTGCGTGATGCGCGCACAATCATACAGACGGACAGACAGACAGGCAGACAAAAATTCTAAAAATTGTAGATTTGGGTTCCGCCGGTCCAATAACGACCTCTCCTATCAGTTTTTCGTGAATATCTGTCACAATTTTATTATACGAGATGTAGAGATTTTGTCTTCACTCGTCACTCAAATTTTCTAAAACTCCCATACCTGCTGTACAAGCCGTATGAACATTTCGGTAGTCTTACCTTACTGACACGCTCCCCAAAATAAGTTTTGGGTGAAAAGTTGCACATGGAGAAAAGCTTGAGATTGATAAAGAGGGGTGAAAGTCACACAAAATTGTATTAAATTGCAAACATTGAGAAAGTAGTTAAGTTTTCGAAAATAATATATTATAAGTTAAACTCTGTCACCCAGCTGTTGATACTGTGTGCTCGTTAAAGTCGGTACAAGGCATCTTTACATACATCGTGCTTAAATAATTTATTTTGCCACTGGTTATTTCTTGAAGAAATAGAAATCGCTTTTGTGTAGGCGTCCTACATACCGCACCAATTATTCTCAGCTTTGATTGCGCAGTAACATAGTAGTAAGTATATAACCTCAAACTGACATACATATGTCCCAACTTGTTTACATATGTACGCCAATCATGAATCTTTGTCTTCAATTACAAAAGAGATTCCCATACCGTCATCATTTGTAATTCCATCATTGTTCTTGACCAATATCAGCATTGCCGCCGTATTTCGTATTTCACATTGTTGGCCTTTTGTTTGGTTTATTCTACGGTTTCGTGCTCTTACCTGAATTAATATTGATTTGCAGTGGGTCTTTATTGTGCTTACAGCTTTTGTCTTTTATTTTATGTTAATTTTTTTTCCTCCAACGAACGCTGGAATATTTTTATTCTTATTCATATTTGGTTTTTTGGTAAGAATTTGTTCTTGAATTTCGTTTGGCTTTCTTTTTTATTTTCGTTGTTTATAAAGAACTTTCTATTAGTTTCATAAAAATTCTGTTACATTTAAGGTCTTTCGGTGAAAGTTTTTTCGAGGGTGTTTTCGTACAATGCTTATTTTAGTAATTTGGCATTTGTTATGGTACGATTGGTCTGCTTTCTGTTGTTATTTCGCCGCTGGTGTTGGTTGTTTTCTTTTTGGTCTCATCAGGAAAGAGCATGAGACAATGAACAACTGAGATAAAAACAAAATAAGATAAAGAATTACTTGCGATATAGATTTATTATTTTAATGCAGAAATCTGTTTAAGCTTCTTTATGTGTTTATGTATAGGCAAATTTACAAGAACTTTATATACCTTTCTTGAACATAAAATTGTATAATAACTTTGGTGGGGTGTGTGTGATTATGAGGAAATATGGACCATCAATAAGTTTACCGAAATGAACAGGGCGATGAGCGTCGAATTTCGCACAGTTTATAGTTGTTGGAAATAAGGATGGGGCTCGTAATTACACTTTACGCACTTAATGAAAGGTATCAAATTTTCTACATAGCCGTAGACAGGGATGTTCTTACTGGTTTGTTAATGCATTAGTGGGTTTTTCTCGTAGTTCATTGGCAATGTTATCCTCTGCGTTCCCATTCCAACACTAAACAAATATTATTGTTTCTTGAAGTTCTGCTTGCTTGTACGAGTGAATGCTGGACAGTCCTCGTTGCATTATAAAAATCACAACAATTTTTATGTTGGACAGCCGGAAGCGTTGAGGTGGGGTTAAGTTGAGTTTTGAGCAGCGTTGAGTTCTTTCTTTAGCAAATGCGCTTGCTCATTATCTGTTTTTACAGTTTCTTAAGGCATGGCGACTGCAACATCTAAAGGCACTTAACTCGAATTTTTGTTTACAGTGAAGTGCATCATGTTGTTGTTGTAAATACAGAGGAATACTTGGTTGTTCGCTTTTTTCTGTAAAAATAAGGCAATTATTAATATAAAATTCACTTCAAGTGCTCAGCTTTCAATTGTATTCTACAAATTGTTAAAATTTATGGCTTTGTGGTGGAAATGCTGGAAAAACTGCAATATATAGCTTAAAATAGAATTAGCGGATCCCTTCGAAGTTGTCCGTAAAGAAGCGTTCCAAATTCATTCTGGCAAAAGACAGGGGTCGAATTACGTTTTAGCTTCCGTGATCGAAAGCGAATTTTTAAATCACAATAGCTGCTGTTGTTGTTGTTACCAGTGCTTCGTCCTGCCCAGTGGGTTCGATCACTCTAAATTGGGAGTGGATTACAACAAAAACAGCGATCCCTTCTCAAAACAGATGAAAGACAGAGCTTAAGTTCATAGATAGATAGGGTTGTAAGTAGAGTTGAAGGTAGAGATGGAGATAGTGATATAAATGGTGCCCTAGATAAAGATATAAATAGAGATAACCATTAACGACATCTAAGTTCGGGTGAAACCGAACAGTAAATACCGAGCTGTGTAAAAGTAATCGTGGTAAATTTTTCAATTGTCGTAGAGTTATACCCTGTAGAGGTTTTAAACTTTTTCTACAACCATGTGGGCATATCTTTTTACCCTTCTGCACCATTAAGGCCATTTCATGACCTTTTTAATATAAAATTGCATGTAACTTAAAAACGAAGAGCATTATTAAAATATCACTTTATATGATTTTGCATTAGAATTTAAAATTAAAATCTCTTTTTTTTATTTAAATAAAAATAATTGGCAAACTTGCTTATTTCGCCATTAAGGTTGATGACTATTAGTAGGCTGTATGCATTATTGTTACAGAATTTCTTATGCCTATTATTCGAAATCAGGCACTTGAAGGCAGTGGCAGCAAATGGTGGATGCAATTTTTGATGACGATAACGAAATTGATGAATGTATTGACATCAATGCTAATAGCTACTATATAGACGAGTTTAAGGATGATAGCAGCTTGGAGTCTATATATGACAACCAAGCTGTGCTTGGCGATGAAGTTAATTTAGCTTCATATTTTTCTAGAGATGGTGTGGTACAACCAAAACTTCTGGGGCGACGAAGGAATATATTATTCCAGGATGAACTGGAATCACGACATAAATATGCAGAACATCGTATTTCTTCTATCAAGGGCTCATTTCACCTTTGTTTTACAAAACAGATGAAAAAAATTGTCATTGACTTTAGTAATATGGAAGGTACTGAGAGAAGCACTGAAAATTTTAAGAACATCGACAAAACTGAGTTTGACGCGTATCTTGGTGTATTGATTTTGGAAGGTAAAGAACTAAATTCATTGAAAAATATTATAAGTTACATTATCCTCAACCGTTTTATACAGGTGCATAGCTACCGGTCTCATGGGGAAAGCCTGCTTATTCTTAAGGATGATATGCATGGAAGGCCAATATTTCGAACTACTATGTCCAGAGGTCGTTTTACTAAAATAAATAGCATTGTTCGTGTTCCCGTTGAAGAGGCCGAGAAATGCTCACAAAAACCTTCCTTACTCGAATCTGATCATGCGAGATACGTATTGAAAGACATTTTATAAAGAAAATCCTTAAGGGTCATATACAAACTTTAAAATAAAAATAACTTCAAATTTGGCTTCCAGGTAAAAAATAAAAAAATTTTTCGAGCGTTTTCTTGCGAACTGCATTCAGCCCTTTGTGAGGAAATTATCTTCTGACATCAGTTTGGTAAAAAAAAAAATTCTCGTTTTTTTTTGATTCAATCAGTAAAGTCTTATATACATTTGCAGTATGCAAAACGTATGTTTCTTAGTTTTCTTAAATATGTTTTATTTGCATACGACAACAGCACTCGATCAATTGATATCGACTTCCTCCTGCACAAGCGAATTGATATATCCGTCGTGAAATGCCTTTGTTTTGTGGACTGAGAGACCCCGAATGGAACTCGCCTAAAGAATACTTTATTTAGAAGAGCTTGGATTATCTCTCGCGCTTCCAATGTAGCACAGACAACGTGAACCAAGATCACAAGCATCGGCATCAATTGTCCACAAAGTAAGGGCAGAGTCCTAGCAACTAAACTCTTCCATGACTGAACCCACTGGCAAACGGAAAGCGAGTCAAACAGTGTGTCTTATGGCAAAGACCCTTCCCAATAAGCCTTAAGATAAGTAATTTTAAGACATTATACAGATCTTGTTTAATCTGAAATATATTAAATCTGAATTTATAATTTTTTAAATAACATTTTATAATTTTTGAACTGAAATATATGGGTGGCCATTTCGTGACCTTAATGGATACTGTGAAAGTTTTTTTTAATGGTGCAGAAGGGATAAATAAAAAAATATGATAAAAAAATACTCAACACTACCCTTATATCTATGTTGCCAAAAAACAGCAGCAAATTGGTCCTTAAACAAAGATATAGTATCTGTGAGTTATGATTTTGAAATTACAATCATACCAATTTTAAGGGCGTCAACTAGTGCAAATTTGATTTCTAAAAACTATATTGTCATAGTGTCCTGAACTATGTGCTAAGTTGAAAGGGTATAGGTCACCAGGAAGTTAGTTAAACATCAATCCCAAAATTCAAAATTTAAATCGAATTTTGAAAATATGTTCTCCTCCTACAAAATTTTTTTGATCAAATATTCCATTGTCACAGGGTTCTGAACTATGGGACACGTTTGAGTCTGTAGCTCACCGGAAAGTTACTAAAAAATCGATCGCAAAATTCCCCCACCTTTTTTATCGATTTCAATTTGTTCAGATCAGCGCGCCATCTAGCGGGATTTTATGTACAGGGTATTGCATGCGTTACATTGTTGCTCTATATGTTGAGTTTCAATACTTTAGCTTACCGGGAAGTTACTTAAAAATCAATAGCAAAATATCAAATTTTAAATTGCATTGTCACGGAGTTCGGACCTATTTTAAAAGTTTCAAGTGTCTAGCTCAACGGAAAGTTACTAAAAATACTTTGCAAGATTCGGAAAATTTTTTTGGAAATGAGCAGACAAACAAGAAAACTACTTAATATAAAGGTAGTAAATAAATGTGTGTCTTTTATAGGCGTCCATTGAGGCGACCGATCTTCATGAAATTTTTAACAGCATATTCTCGGGTTCATTAGACTATACATAATTTTGGAAAAGTGGACGGTGCCGCTAAATTTTCCGTATAGAAAAAAGGGCGGCGTTATGGTGCGATTTCGCCAATTTTAAATAGCAACCAACCTTGGGCGAAAAGTAACCTTTGCGCCAAATTTCATTTAAACATCTCAATTTTTACTGAAGTTATCTCGTCCACGGACGAACCGACGGACGGAAATGTCTAAGTCGATTCTTCTGTTCTAAGAACTTTCCTATATGGAACCCTATTTCGATTTCGATTATTTTATACCATTTCAAACCACCATATGTGCGAACCTATAATAAACTGTGTACTAGCACAGCTGGGTATAAATAACGCAAAAATAAAGACAAATATGAAGATAAAACAAGCAAGGACGGCTGTGCCGAAGGCTTTATACCTTTCAAGAAAACGTGCAAATTTAAATACGCATTGTTTAAAGTTCTCTAAAACTTTGTCAGCAATACATTTCATTTTCTTTTATAATAAGCTTTATTTGTTTAAGGAAAGTTGCCATAATCCTCTTATCTGAAGGATCGGTTGTATGGGATATATACTATATATAGCTCCGATATTGCTGACTTTTTTACGAAACTTTTACTATTCATAAGAAAATATCTCACCAAGTTTCAAGTTTTATCACACCCTAAGCCAAGGTGTGTAGGCACCGTGCCGATGGCTGAATGGTCAGCGGGTGTATATTGAATAGCTGATCGCTTACGGTCCCCTCCGATGCCCGGGCAAGGTCGGTTGTATGAGTGCCTTACCCCGGTACACTGGCTCTGCCGGGGTGGACCAACCCCTTCCAGTATACTCGTGGGAACATTTATGGATTGTAAAAATAAAAATAATAAAAGGAAGAGTGGAGAAGAGAGCGATCTGGGATCGCTTTCTGAGGACGAGCTCCTGGCCAGCAGCCAGGGGAGCGCCCAAACACAGGACGACAAGGGTACCAGCCATAGTACCCCGGTCGCTCCGAACCAACAGCAAAAAAGAAATGGGGGCGCACCAGCCAAAGTGGGCCCCAAGAAAAAGTCGAAGAAGTCCTCAGGGTGTCTACAGAAAGCTAGATACCTTAGGGCTCAGTACATCCTCGATAAAATAAGAAAAAACGAAGAGAGTGGCAAGGTCCATGAGCGAGACGCTGTGGACAGGGTCTGGTGCGAGGCGGTAGTCAAGGAGTACGAGACTACCCTTGCTAACAAGCCCGCTGTACAGCCACAGCAGAAAAAATCAAAGTCGCGGTCAAAGCGCAATCGGTCACACGAAGTGACCGATGATAGCGGCAAGAGGGGCAGGTTTGATGGCCCTTCCACTAGTGCTGCAGCGCTGGCCAGGCACACCTATAGTGAGGTGGTCAGGGATCACCTCCAGGTTGCCCTGGTTGACGCTGACGGGACTAATGGGAGGCGAGTACTGGCGGTCTGGAACTCTATAGAGGGAAGACTATCTGAGATGGTAGTCGAATACCTCATGGAGAATCGGACCCCAGTCCCCGCCTTCAACTGCGAGGAGATATGCCGGGGCTGCAGGGTGATCAAGTGCGCGGACGGGTTCTCCAGGGAGTTTCTCGGGAAATGCGTTGCTAAGATTAGCAACGCTTTTGATGGTCTTACGTTGAAGATCATCAATGCCTCGGATATTCCTCGGAGGCCTCGGGCGCGTGTTTGGTTGCCACTCATGCCAAATATGAAACTGGATGAGAAGAACGTCATCCAGTGCATTAAAAAGCAGAATCCGGGCGTCCCGATGGATGACTGGGAGCTGCTGAAAATCGGGGAAAAGCAAAAGTACAGCCACCCTGTGCTACTGCTCATAAACAACGAGTGCCTAGGGGAACTCGAAAAGAGGGGGAACAAGCTAGTTTATGGCGTCAGGCACGCCAAGATAAAAGTTTTCCCGGCGGCAGTAGCACCAGACAACAACCTAGAGGAGGTTGACGATGCCAATAGGCTCCTAGATGAGCTTAGACTGGCAGCACCAGCCGGGGCTGATGCATCGTCAAACCTCGACAAGAAGTCAGATGCGTCCCCCCGATCTAATGATTAGGGTGGCGCAAATTAACCTGCAGCACGCAAAATGCGCCTCAGATAACCTGCTGGTTCTCCTAAGGGAGGAGAACATCGATATCTGTTTGGTGCAGGAGCCTTGGATATGGCGCTCCAAGGTCAGGGGCCTAAGTATCAGAGGCTACAACTTATTCTACACTCTTGGAGAAGGTAAACCGAGAGCGTGCATCCTTGTTAGGGATACTATTAATGCTTTCTTTTTACCTAATTTCAGCACATTCGATTTGGCAGTGGTCAGGATTGAGTCACGAAGCGGACGCAGTTTAGCGATCGCCTCGGCGTATATGGCTCACGATCGGCCCGCACCTCCGGAAGAGGTACAGCTGCTCATAAAACATACAAACGAGAGGATCCTAGTAGGCTGCGACGCCAATGCAAGGCATGTGTTGTGGGGCAGCAGTGAAATAAACGAACGGGGTGAGTCTCTTTTTGAATTTCTACTATCAAATAAGCTATGTATATGTAACAGGGGCAGCTCTCCCACCTTTGTTTTTCCGGGTTCTGAGAACTTCGGTGGGTGGGAGGAAGTCCTTGATATTACAATCGCATCTGACTCCCAGGAACCTTCGATAAGGAACTGGGAAGTTTCGCAAAAGACCTCCATGTCGGATCATCGGATGATCCTTTTTGATATAGACTGGGAGAGAGAGATACTAAAACCGCATAGAAATCCTAAACGAACCTCGTGGGGTCTATTTGAAAAGATAGTCAGTGATAGGCTCAGTAGGAAGAAGACACCGATACAATCAGCAGAATCTCTGGACGACCGAGTTCGGTCTCTGGAAAAAAGTTTCCAGGTTGCCTATAAGGCCTCCTGTCCAATATCTAGAAGCAAGAAGACCTTCCCCCCATGGTGGGACAAAGATCTTAGCGAGCTAAGATCAAAGATGAGGAAAGTCTTCAATGATTGCTACGCCAAGAAAGACTTCCAGGAGTACAGGGACTCCCGGAGGGAATATAAAAAAGCCGTACGAGTCGCAAGGGCGAAGTCCTGGCAGGAGCATTGCGAATCTATCGAGGCCACGAAGGATTCAGCAAGGCTCGGGAAAATACTCGCCAGGGAACACTCTAATAAAACCTTTGTAAAGCGCGCTGATGGCACATGGGCGGGGTCACCAGCGGAAACCCTAGATATTTTGATTGAAGCTCACTTCCCGGACGACCCTGAAGGGGCGGAGCAAAGAGGAGAAATGGTGCAACGGGGAGCACCTAGTGAGTTAATAAACAAACTCTTAGCAGAAGACAAAATTGCCTGGGCAATAAATAGCTTCTCACCATATAAGTCACCGGGAGTAGATGGTATACTCCCTATCATGCTGCAGAAGACTCAGATACCTCTGGTTAGGGAGTTAAAGGAGATCTTCGCGGCTTGCATTTTCTATAGTCATATTCCGGACACATGGAGGAAAACGAGAGTGGTTTTTATCCCAAAGTCAGGAAGAAGAGGGCACGAGGTGGCCAAAGATTTCCGGCCAATAAGCCTCACTTCCTTCGTGCTAAAAACGTTTGAGAGGTTGCTGGACATACATATACGGGAACTCCTGGAGGGTTCCCCTCTGTCCGGCGCACAGCATGCATACCTAAGGGGGAAATCCACAGAGACTGCGCTACACGAAGTAGTGCGAACAGTGGAGACGTCCCTCCAGTATAAAGAATTTACACTAGCTGCGTTTGTTGATGTGGAAGGTGCCTTTAACAACGTGAAAGCTGACGCAATATCATCAGCGCTTGTTGGGGTAGGGGTGGAAGAACCAATACGGAACTGGATCTCATCCCTACTTCTTAAGCGTGAAATATCAGCAGAGTTAGGGGGAGCAAAAGCTAGCAAACAGATATGTAGAGGAACACCACAGGGGGGTGTCCTCTCGCCACTGTTATGGCTCCTTACTATGAACAATATCCTATTAAAACTCAACACTAATGGAGTAAAGATTGTGGCGTACGCAGACGACGTGGCGATCCTTGTTTCGGGTCCCTTCCCTTCCGTGATGAGCGAGATCATGGAAAGAACGTTGGCAAAACTAAGTAGGTGGGCACAAGAGTGTGGCCTAGGGCTGAATCCGGACAAAACGGAACTTCTTCTCTTCACGAGGAAGTATGAGCCACCTATCTTCGAATTACCGATGCTGAATGGCCAGCAGTTAACCTTATCTACCAGCACCAAGTATCTGGGGCTGATTATTGATTGCAAATTAAATTGGAAAGAGTGCATCGAGGAGCGGGTGCGGAAGGCATGTATCGCCTTCTACGCTTGCAAATCGATGTTTGGTAAGAAATGGGGTCTCAAGCCGAAGATGGTGTTGTGGCTGTACGAGGCGGTGGTCCGGCCTGTGCTGACCTACGGCTCGGTGGTGTGGTGGGAAGCTGTTCGCAAGAACTACATTCTCACCAACCTGCAGAAGGTGCAGCGCAACGCGTGCGTTGGCACCACCGGGGCCTTGCGCACCTGCCCCACTGCGGCTTTGGATCCTATTTTGAACCTGCTTCCAATTGATTTATATATACTTTGTACATCGGCACAAGCCGCACTAAGGCTCAGGGAGTCCGGGTGCTGGAAGGATACTCACCATGGGCATAGTAGTATCCTTAACACGCTCCCAGAGGGGATAATTAATAGCGTAATAGATTATTATCCTCACAAACTGAAGTTTGAGAGCAATGCCACTACAGTCATTCCAAGCAGGAATGAGTGGAAAAGGGGCAGGATTACAACAAATAACAATATTGAAGTTTACACGGACGGCTCCAAGATGGACTCAGGGGTAGGAGCCGGCGTATTCTCGGAAAGTCTGGATATCTCGGCAGCATTCAGACTCCCGTCGTATTGCAGTGTGTTCCAAGCAGAGGTTCTCGCAATTGCTCAGGCGTGCAAATCGCTTGAACAAAGGAACATCACTGGGAAAGTGACTATCTTCACCGATAGCCAGGCAGCGATAAAGGCAATCGCATCGCCACACACCAGCTCTAGTGCAGTGCATGCATGTAAGCAGACCTTGGCTACTTTAGCTGAAGTCCTAGAAATATCCATTATCTGGGTCCCGGGTCATAAAGGGATCGAGGGTAATGAGAGGGCTGATGAGCTAGCACGGGCGGGCTCATCAGTAGAAAATGAAGAGGTACCCAGCCTCGAGATTGGTGTACCCCTGGCAGTGGCCAAGGGGAACATTCAAAAATATTATTTTAATGAAGCACAACGGAAGTGGAAAGGTACTACTACCTGTGCAGTATCAAGAGCCACCTGGCCGAACTACAGCGAGAATAGGACAAGGAGTCTCCTAAGCAGGTCCAGAGTAGACACCTACAAGCTTGTAGCAGTCTGCACGGGTCACTGGACGATAGGTACGCATGCGGAAAAACTGGGCTTGCCGCACAACGACCACTGCAGAAGCTGTAAAGACATCGATATGAAGGAGACCGCTGAGCACTTCCTGTGTAAGTGCCCGGCTCTAGCCAGAACACGACTAAGAGTGTTTGGGACCCCTTTTCTGGAAAACCTAGGGAAGGTATCTGAATTAGGGATTCCAAGCATCCTGGAATTTATAAAAAACTCTGGTTGGTTGTAGCATAATAATTAGTTGTAGGTCTCTACGAGTTTTATGGCATCAAAACGGCTTTTAAAGCTACTTGGGCGACTTTTGTCGCAGCCATTTTACCTACCTACCTACCTTCAAGTTTTAATCTTTTAAAATGAGGGAGAAATGGCCATAATCCTCTTATCTGAACAATCGTTTGTATGGGAGATATATGCTATAGTGACCCGATTATACTGGATCCGACAAATGTCAAATATAATACAAAAATACATCCGTGTGCCAAATTTCATCGAGATATCTCAAAAATTGAGGGGCTAGTTTGCGTTCAAACAGACGGACGGACGGACAGACGGACATGGCTGTATCAACTCAATTCATCGTCCTGATCAATTTTGTATACTTAATGGTTGGTCTATCTCTAAGCGTTACAAACATCGAACCAAAGTTAATATACCATTTCATGTTCATGAAAGGTATAAAAAGGATAGAGATACAGATATAGAAAGGGATAATGTTAATAGATATAAGGACAAAAATTGATTTAAAGATAAAATAAAGATAAAGATAAGGAAAGGGGTGAATTTAGATGTAGAAAGAGGAGTAAGTAAAGATGTAGCTACAAAGATAGAAACTGGAGGAAATGTGAATTGTTAAGTTGAGTTAGGTCAGAGTAAGGTTTCAAGAAAGGAGAAAAAAGCTAGGACGTAAAAAAGAAGGGAGTGGAGAAAATGTGCAAAAAATATAAAATAGGATCGGCACATCTTTAAACTTCTGATTCCTTCACACATCGGAGCTCCTTACGAAGACAGCAGCCGTAAAATTACAGCGCAAATCTAGACCATGGAACCACCCCGCTTCGCTCGGTGAAAGAAAAATAGAAATGAAAGGTGTTCTTTGTGCCACGCCCCCTTTTCACATAACCCCTACTTTTATGCGCTAAAACGGTTTTGATATCCTATAGCTCTATAGCGATTTTCAGGTCCTTACCTTAGACCCTTTCACAGATATTCTGCTTAAAAATTTAAGTTTGTATGGGAGATGCCACACCCCTTTTTATGTGTGAGAATGCTTTTGATATCATATAGGTCTATACCAATTTTCAAGTCCCTACCTTGAACCCTTTCACAGAGATTCTGCTTGAAAATTTAGTTGGTATTAGAGGTGCCATGCCCCCTTTTATGATAACCCCCCTTTTTATGTGTGAGAATGATTTTGATATTATATAGGTCTATACCAATTTTCAGGTCCCTACCTTGAACCCTTTCACAGATATTCTGCTTGAAAAAACCCCTTTAGAGATATTAACCTTGAAAAATTAAGATTGTATGGGAGGTAGCACGCCCCCTTTTTCGATAACCCCCAGTTTTATGGGTGACAATGGCGGTGTTATTCTATAGCTCTATACCAATGTTCATGTTCCTGCCTTTAACACTTTTAAAGATATTCACCATGAAAAATTAAGTTTGTATTGGAGGTGCCACGCCCCCTTTTCTGAAAACCCCCTTTTTTTGTGTGAAAATGCTTTTGATATCATATAGGTCTATACGAATTTTTAGGTCTCTTCCTTGAACCCTTTCACAGATATTCTGCTTTAAAAACTTTGTTTGTATGGGAGGTGCCACGCCCCCTTTTCTGATAACCCCCTTTTTTAGTTATAAACCTTCTGCACATGTGTCTCTTGAATGTGGCAAAGTTTGGTTAAAATCGGTTCAGCTATTCTCCGTAAAGTTCATCACAACTCGAAAAACGGCTAAATTTTTATATATATAGATAAGTAAGGAAAGCGCTGTTCGGCTGTGCGAAGACTTTATACCTTTTATGAATACGCATCACGGTTTTAAGTGTCCAATCCTTACTAGCAATAAGTACAAACTACGCAAAATTTGATGGTCTTACCCTGTTAATTTAAAGATACATACATAAATGTGTTGTATGGGGACTATACGATATATTGGTCCAATCTTGATGATTTTCACTACACACATTACAAATGCAATAGGTCCAGTAGCTGCCAAATTTTGTGCTCGTCACTATGAAATTGCAAGAGTTATAGCCAAAACCACATTCATCGAAACTATCGATTATATGGGAGCTATATGTCATGTCTGTCCGATTTGGCTCATTTTCACTAACCACATTAGTAATACAATATGTACAAAACTTGCAAAATTTTACGTTGCAGAATTTTAGGCTCCTAGCTTTTTAATTGCAAGAATTATAGGCCGAAACTCGTTTATCGGAACAATCTTTTGTATGGGAGCTATGCTTTGTATTGGCCCGATATTGTTGGTTCCGACAAACGATTAATATGTTACAAAATGCCGGCCCCATACAAAATTTCATCGAGATATCTTAAAGACTGAGGGACAAGTTTGCGTTCAAACCGACAGACGGACAGACGGGCATGGCTAAATCTATGCAGCTCATCGCCCTGATCATTTCGGTATGCTTATTGGTGGGTCTGTCTCTTCTTCTTCTCACACTTACAAACTTCGGACCAAAGTTATAATCCATTTAATGTTCATGAAAGGTATAAAAAGAAATAAATAAATATATGGCGCGATATACAGGGTGGCTGATGAAAGCCGCTACCAAAATAAAATTAAATAACTTTTTTTCTATTTAATGAATCTGGTTAATTTTTTTTTTATTTTGCAGATTGACTTTTACATTTAACAAAAATGGATAACTGGGACACTGAAACAAGAATTTGGATTGTCCGCCGCTATCACGCACTGGAGTCCGTAGTTTCGGTTCAAAGAGAGTATAGGCGCACGTTTGGCGGCAATCCTCCGAGCAGATGGACCATAATAAGACTTGTAAACAATTTTGCCGAGCATGTGACAGTCAACAGAAGACCTTACCATCGAAACCCTTCAGTTCGCGGAGGAAACAATCGCTGCTGTAGCTGCTGCCATACAAAACAATCCACGTGTTTCGACAACAAGCTTATCTGCTCAAATGGGTGTAAGCAGACAGTCATTACAGTCAATTATGCACAAAGATTTGGACTTATTCCCATATAAAATTCAAATGGCCAACAAACTGAACGCTGCAGACTTGCCGATTCGCTTGGAATTTTGCCAGAAGATGCTTCAAATGGTGGAAGAGGATGGAAACATGTTGAACTGTCTTTTCATGTCTGACGAGGCCCATTTCGATTTAAACGGCAACATAAACAAACAAAATTGTCGAATATGGAGTGCTTCCAACCCACAGATACTCCATGAGACGGAATTGCATCCACTTCGTGTCACAGTGTGGTGTGCAGTTTCATCACGCTGCATTGTTGGGCCCTACTTCTTCGAAGAAAACGGTCACACCGTTACGGTTACTGGAGACCGTTACTTGAGCATGTTGAGAGAGTTTTTCTATCCAGAATTACGCCGAATGAGAATTTCTTTCAACTCTGTGTGGTTTCAGCAAGATGGTGCAGCTCCTCATATAGCCCAACCTGTTATGACAGAATTGCGACGAAAATTTCCCAATAAGCTGATATCCAGAAACTCCACATTCCGTTGGCCACCCAGGTCGCCTGACCTTACTGCACCTGACTTTTTCTTGTGGGGTTATTGCAAACAGGAAGTCTTCAAAGCAAAACCAACAAATTTGAATGAACTAAGGCAATCCATTCGAGAAACAATTGCGCCTATTCCTGTCTCAACTCTCCAAGCAGTAATGAACAACTTTTTGGTAAGATGCCGCACATGCATCGACGAGCAGGGGGGCATTTAAATTCCATTATTTTTAAAACTAATTAAGCTATATTTAATAAAATTTAATGAGCTTTAACATGAATAAAAGAAAAATGAATTCCATACCCTGAAAAAAAAATTATTTGAGTTTCTTAATGTAGCAAAATTCATCAGCCACCCTGCAGGTATATCATTATAAACCTACTAGGAGAGTTTTGCGCCGAGCTTCTCTTCCGATTTCTGGTGTGCTGCTTTGAAATTTTTCCGACAAATTTTCGGGACCTACAGTTTTTTGCCTACTCCGAACGGAATCTACAAAGCAAATGAATTTTAGCTAAAAGAGTTTGCCAAACCACTGCCGAGGGTCGATCCCGTTTAGAAAAAAAATTATTCACACCACTTTTAATGTTACTTGTCGCGGTACTGGGACCTTGGAAAATGTGCTAATCTTCCTCTCCGGAATCGGCCATGTGCTACTCTTCGTGGGTAATATTACCCTGTTCACGAATCGAAAATTGATGTTTATGCACAAACAATTACTCGTACGTGAATATGTGCATCACTGCCTCCATTTATGTAAATTAACATTGCAATTGGCATGCAGTGTTAATAATTTACCGCCCAAACAACCAAATAAGATGATTAGAGTGGACAAGTCAACGAGCAACCAATCGTCCAGTTGTGTGTAACTATTTCTGTCTACATATATGTATGTTTGTGTATAGAACAGTGTGGCCAGATGATAGAAAAAAAAGAGGCTAAATCGGCAAAAAAAAGGTTAGAAAAGGGTAAAATTAAGAAAAAAAGTCAGAAATTTTTTTACAAAATCCATTTCAAATTTTTTATTTTAGGTCAAACTATTTTTATATAAAGCTGTAGACATAACTTAAAGAAACTGTTCTTGTTTTAACACATATCAGGCACATTTTCCTTGACTAGTATTTTTTTCAGAGAAATACATACTATAAAAAAATCAGTACAAACTAATTAATTTTATAATAGTTTCTTTGTCTGATGAATCAGAAGAGCTTGAGCCTGCTACAAAGCTTGGGTACTTATGATAGAGATGAGATTATCGGTAATTTTAGAGTCAGTGCAACATTTGGATAAGCGTTTTAACTAACATCTAATACTAAGCAGCGAGTTAAGCAGTTTAATTTTTAATCTGTTCCTTAACTTAGTTTTTAAAATGTTTACGGCACTAAAAATTCTTTCAATCTCCGCATTACTGAAAGATAATACCAAAAAGTTAAATACGAATTCGACCTGCTCTAAAAAAAGGAGTTTGTTTAATGAATTTTTATGTTCTCGCTATTCAGCTCAAAATTCAATGGTAGAGGTCACACTTGTCCACTGTACGGTTCTTAGTTGTCGCTACTGCAGCTCAATCAATGCTACTTGACTTGGAGAATACCTAGACTTTTCTTTTTGAAAGTGAGAAAATACATTCGGCTTTGTAACTTTCAAAGAATTATCAACTGAAAAAAAAATGTATCTTTTGTAAAGCGTTCATATTATCGCAATTGGGTTATCAACTCCATTAAAAATAGTTGACAATTTTTACGAATCATTTTCTGTATTTCGTCATCAATACTACCTTCATTCAACTTTAATTTTATATATTCCTCGAAGTTATGTGGAAAATATGGACCAGAAAAGGTTTCGAGCATAAAAATTCTAGAAAAAGCCAGGAAGCTAAAACCAAAATTATGAGGCTAAAGGACAAAAAAGAAAGGCCAAATCTAGTCTCGAAAAGGCTAACCTGGTCACACTGGTGTAGAATAGAGACCAAACAAAGAAGTCAGTGTAAACGTGTTGTAAACAAGTTTACTGATTGCAACCGCTGCTATAGCGGCGATAGTGAATGAAGCTTTACTTTAGATACTACCAACCATTAAAGCTGAACGAAAGCGAGAGCCAGTTTAACTTTCAATATTGAAACAGCGTGAGTATGCCGTGGCAACACACATCAACCTATTTTTGTTTAAATTATAAGCTACACATAATAGCACAAACCTACGACTACTTTGGTAAATATAGGCACATACATATATATTTTTATGGGTTAGGTGAGTTTCCACAACAAGCAAGCAAGCAACCAACAGAACGGCCTTGCAACTAGCCCGTTAACGACAGGATATTATCATCTAACTTTGTTAATTTAGGTGGGGAGAAACCAGCCCTAAAATGCAATTGGCGGCTAGAGCACGATGGCGTGATGTCGATGGTTGATGATGCACGGTGTATCTGCCTATGGCATTTCTAGCTTGCAATTTGCTGTTGTGCATTGGTTTGAGTTGTTTGGACCACTCATCTAATTTTAGACGCACCACTTATGATGGTACCATTTATGGTCTATAACTTAATGTTTTTAGCTACGTTCTGATATGACTCGTCGTGGTATGTTTGTGTGGACTGAGCAATGTTAACAAATTAAAACAACTAAATGATTGCACGTTGCACTCGTCCTGCAGGCGATGCTATTCTGGCAATTATAAGCATCAACAGCGAAGTGTAATCGCTCAACAAATCAGCAACGCGTTCATTATGTTTCAATTTGTTCACATATTTGCACATTAATTGGCTAGGTCAACTATAAATTGCAAAAGATAGTTGTAACAAATTTTGTGGAAAATAAAGAGTATATATTTAAGCATGCTTAAGCGGCTAAAGTCAATGAGTAAAACCGGTTGGACTCTGCTTAAACTCGTAATATGTTAATAAAGGTAAAGGTAATGGTAGACGTAGAGATAGAGACAGAGATAGAGATGGAGATAGGAATAGAGATAGAGATGTAGATAGAGGTAGAGGTAGATGTAATGGTTGCAGTAGAGATAGAGATAGATATAGAAATGGAGATAGGAATATAAATAGAGATAGGAAGAGAGAGATAGAGGTGGAAATAGAGAGATAGAGGTGGAAACAGAGATAGAGGTAAAGGAAGAGGTAGAAGTTGTGGTAAAGGTGGAGGCGGAGGTACAGGTGGAGACAGAGGTAGAGGTAGAGGTAGAGGAAGAGATAGCGGAAGAGGTAGATGTGGAGATAGAGGTAGAGATAGAGGTAGAGATAGCGGTAGAGTTAGAGGTTGTGGTAAAGGTAAAGGTGAAGATGGAGAAAGAGATACAGATACAGATACATATACAGATACAGATAAAGATAATGATACAGATACAAATACAGACACAGATACAGACACATATACAGATAAGTATACGGGTACATATACAAATACATATACAGAGACAGATACAGATACATACACAAATACAGATACTGATAGAGATATAGATACAGGTACAGATAGAGATGCATATAAAAGTACAGTTATAGATAGACAGTGATAGTGACAGGGATAGAGATCTGGATAGAGATAGAGATAGATATTATTAAAGAGATATTAATAGAGATAGATATAAAGATGAAGAATGAGAATTACTGATGTTAAATGGACTACTGTGCGGCACCTTCAAAGCCCTTCGCTACTTGATTTCCAAAATCTCTAGGCCACTCTTCGAAAAGCCTCAGCATTTACATAGCATCGATTGAGTTCGATTTTAATACATGTGATACAATCAAAGAACCATATCGTATATGAAAAGGGGACCAAATTTTCTACATGAATAATAAGTATATATGATGAGGCGGCTTTGGGAGTATTCGAGAGAAAGGTTCTTGGAAAGATTTGTGGACCTCTACGCGTTGGCGACGGTGAGTACCGAAGAAGATTTAATGATGAGCTGTATGAACTTTACGCAGATGCCGACATAGTTCAGCGAATTAAAACACAGCGGCTTCGCTGGCTAGGCCACGTAGTGCGAATGAACGAAGATGCTCCAGCCCAGAAGGTATTCTTATCGGCACCCGCCGGTGGAAGCAGAGGAAGAGGGAGACCACCACTCCGATGAAAGGACCAAGTGGAGACCGATTTGCGATCCCGCGGTGTTTCCAATTGGCGCCAGTTGGCGCAACGAAGAAACGACTGGCGAGCTATGTTGGACGGTCAAAATCGCCCAGGCGGTTAGATGACCATTTAAAGGAGAAGAATAAGTATATATATCCATATATCCTTGTCAAGTTTCAGTCTACCGCTGACAAGATATTCATATAGAAATTTATTTGGCGTGAGATACAGCAGGACATTTTCCCGATATAGCTTCCCACCAATTCTCGATTCGCATCAACATTTGCAGAGATGTGCACAATCAGAAATTCATTGTTCGCCTAAGGCCCTCGTTGCTATGGATTTATAGCTTTTTATAATTTTATATTATGACTAGCAGGGTACCCGGCGTCGCTCGTATATTATAATTTAGCTTTTGAATAAATAAAATAAAAAATGCTTAAAAAAAATTTTTTGGAGGTGCTCGATATTAACCTCAATTTTATTAATATTAATACTTCAATAGATATTCAGTATATAAAAACTCCATTTGTATGGGGGGTTTCAAGCCCGATTTCCCCTTTATCATATATTTTCTGTAAGGTACCAGTTAATTTATAGCGCATATAATACTATACCGAGTCTTATTGTTCTAACATAAACACTTCCATAGCTATTCACATTGAAGAATCTCTTTTTTTGGAAGGTGCCACCCCTCCTTTTCACTTATCCAAACTGATTTTCGAGGTGTTAGATAATAATCTTATATGACTCCTTCCCGAATTTTGTTGTTTTAACTTAAATACTTAAATATGTAGCTGCAGAGATTGAAAAATCGCCTTTGTAGGGGAGATTGTAGGCCTCTTTCGTTTATCTTCTGTTTTCGAAAGGTGTCAGAGTTTAATCTCGTTTTATTTTATATCAAAGCTCAATGCTCTTAAATTATTACTCTTCGATATATGTATGCAATGCCAAAAGAATAACTTGTATGGGAGGTGCCGCGGCCCCTTTTCCCTTATCGTCCATGATTCGGAATATTTTAGAGGCTAATATTATTTAATTCCTCAGAATGAAATCATCAGTATAGCGACAGCCCAGCAAAATATTGAAATGAAAAGTATCCAAATTTTAATAAAATAAGTTTAGGGGTTTTCGAGTCCATGAGACACAAAATTTGTCATGGAACACTGTGTCTACATACATACCCTGTGTACTAGTATAATTGGCTATAAACACTTCTCCTTCATTAAGAATACTTACCGCCTTTCAAAAAATATGCACAAGAGGAAATAATTAATGTTTTATAAGGAAGCCACACAACTGTTTGAGTTGTATGTGCGATGTAGCGAAATATTACAAACCTAGATTTTTTGACAACGGTGTCACTTCACCTCAACGCCGTATACGCGCACGCCTACAAAGCGCCCGGTTGGGGGGCTAATAAATGCGAGTGATAATAATAATAAAAATGAGCATGAAAAGACAAGTCCTCAACTCCTGTACGCACACATACATGCATATCCGCAAATATGTTTCATAATGAGAAAAATATGGCAAGCACGTCCAACGCAACACAATATGGAAATGGTCAACACAACAATGCGTAATGTCCTTTTACGACCTCTTTGCCTTATGAGCTACATTGGCTGTTACTGGCAGGTTGCTGTTGCGGGTGTGGCACGCAATTTAATTAATTAAAAGACGAAAAGTTCTATGTAAAAAATGGTGAAGTTTACTTAGTTAATACACAAGATGAGGAGAAAGGTGGGAGTGCCTACACACCCTTTTGGTTGGGTTCATTTGAAAGTGAAACTGGGTGGGTGCGTTGGGAATGTGTGCTTGCTTCTGAAACACAAACACATTGATCTATGTGAATATGTAATAGGTACCCTGTAGGGTGCTGTGGAACTACACCCTTTTAAATAAAGCAATACTCCGTGAAGATAGAATCAATATGTATAATTTGGGTCTGGTACGGAGCCAACGAAATAGTACCATAAAACTACATAGTTCTAAACTCTAACATATTTAACAGAACAATTTGCATCGCTTAGAACATCCGCATCTTAAATTTGTTACTTAATTGCATGTAAAAGAGTTTGAGGACGAACCAGCAGTTGTTCCGAATGCTCTGAACTAGACTTTTTCCCTTTAGGGTAGGCTTTTGCAAAACATATGTGCGTAGATCTGCGATAGGACACTTGTATCAAATTGACACAAGTCACAAATGTTGGGAAAGTCTTAAATTTCTTTTCATAACCAAACATATCCCTTAGCTACGATGGCATGTGCGTGTGGTATCTGCCATTTACCACAAGTGCGCAGAGGACATGCAGCGTTTAATTGACAACGTGGGCATTGTTAATTTTCACTTTTTTTTTTAATTTTAAAAGCTAGCAACAATGTCAATTTAAGGAAGCGTGCAAAGGTGTTATTAAAACTTGTTGAGCAGGTTAGGTTGGGAGTAATTGTGTATGGGGTAAAAAATGGGCATTACATTACAAGCTTTTTTAAAGTTAGCAAGAGTCGTGCCGTGAATAAAAAGATCCGGATCAATGTAGGAAAAGCGTTCCGACCTGAAGTTGGTAATCTTTTTTGTTCCGAGAAACTTTTCACTGTCTGCTTTTTGTATTTAAGTAAATATGTAACAAGTAAAGAAGTCTATGTTTGGGTGGAACCGAACATTAAATACCCAGCTGTGTAAAAGTGGTCGTGGTAAATTATTGTGGAGTTATGGGCCTATAGAGGTTTTAAACTTTTTCTACTATATCTTGTAAACAAAAATTAATGTGTGTCAGTGTGTCTGGTGTCCAAAGTATTTAACCGCTCTTTACGAAATTTTCACAGTAGATTCTTGGATTCACTGGTTACAGTATAGGCTATATATAATTTATGAAAAGGGGGCGGTGCCATGCCCCCATTCTATATAAAATTATAATCTTTAATAGGCGTCCAAGGTAGTCAATAGATCTTTATGAAATTTTGCACAGTAGATTCTTGGATTCACTGGTTATATCATATATACAAGGTGGCGCAAAAGTAAGCTTCCGATGTTCAGCATATCGGTTGTGGCACGTGCAGTGTGTGCTGTTGCACCGTCTTTTTGGAACCACATGTTTTCCAATCCCAATTCATCAAGTTGCGGCAAAAAGAACTCGTTGATCATTGCTCTGTAGCGCTCACCATTCACAGTAACCGTTTGGCCCCGACCGATTATTGGTCAAATAAATAGTCAGCAATATTCCGCGTTCTGGAGCAGTGTAGCGTAACATTGTTTATTAACGTGTATTTCGCATGTGTTTACTACACAAATGTCAAAACAGAACTGACTTTAGGGGCCAATCGCAAAATTTATAGCATTTTCTGATAGGAGGATTACTTTTGCCCCACCTTGTATATAATTTTGAAAAGAGTAGATAGTATACCTCGTATCATGTTTCGTAATTTTATGTAACACGGTTCTGAAGTAAATAATAGCTGAAAGTTTACATTTTGCTCATTTATATGTGGGCGGTGCCATGCCCATTTTCCAAAATTAAAAAAAATCATTGATAAGATGATCAGGTCATTGTAACTATGCATTTCTAGCATTCTATCTGCATCAGTGAAAGAGATATGGCATGTTCCGGTTTTCTACCTCTTTCAGAAAACTTTCGTCAAAAGTGGGCGTGGTCGTTCGCCAATTTTGCTTATTTTCCTTGGGCGTACTCTACATGTCTGGGGTATACCTCGTATTAGGTTTCGTAATTCTATCTTACACATTCTGAAGTTATAAGCAGTCGAGTTTGAAATTAGCTTGCCTCATAAGTGGGCGGTGCCAAGCCCACTTTCCAAAATATTACAAAAATCGTATGAAGAAAAAGAAAATTGAGGTAACAGCTAAATTATATCCTTCTACCTGTATTAGTCAATGATATGAGTATTTCTACCTCCTTTATAAAAAAGTAGGCGTGGTCGAAAAGCGATTTCGCTTATTTTCTATGGGTGTAAGGACCCTAAAAATGGTATACCTGCTGCCAAATTTCGTTATTCTAGCATAAACGGTTCTGTAGTTATTAACAGTCGAAGTTTGACAATTTGTTCACTCATATGCGGGCGGTATCAAACCCATTTTTAAAAAATTATGCAAAATTGTAAATAGGATGACCAACTTAATAAATGTACCAAGTTTCATTATTGTAGCTGCTTTTATTATTGAAATAACCCATTTTGTACGTTTTCCGGAATTTTGGATATCGAAAAAGGGAAGTGGTTATGGTTCGATTTCGCCCATTTTAATTAACAACCTAATATCTCAATTTTTACTCAAGTTATCAAAAAGTGAATACCGATGCAGATGGACAGCGAGGCTGGCCACTGAAGTTAAGGCATGGAACACTAAAAACTTTGGCTAGGTGAACCACTACTTCACATATATTTTTTTTGGCCACGAGTACTTTAAAAAGTGCTCATATAGCAGACGAACACGTCGCTGGGGACACATTCTTCAAGTGCGCAAAAGGGATCGAAGTGGCGGCCGAATCACTACCTATAACGTTTTAGTAAAAATTGGGCCACCCAGAAGTGTGGAAAAAACTTTGTAGAAACTACACTTAGAGCAAAAAAGCATATCTACGTCACGCCCAATTAAAGACTTTTAAAAATGAGATATATGGAACAGCACCCTCACGACAGTGCGCGAAGGTTCCAACATTTTACGAAGTGTTTTATCCACTAACGACATTTGCGAATGTCATTGCGAATACTCAGTTTTTTTTTCAAATTTGTTGCTAATTGTGTATAGCTTTGTTCAAGCGTGTTAAATTCTTTGTTTGTTTGTTTGGGCTACATATGTATTTATATTCAAATTTTATCGTTGAAGAACAAAGTTTTAATTTAATAATATATGTATATTATGAGTTAAGTTACTATTCACTATTAAAGTTGAAAAAATGTAATTCTAGTTCAGGATTTTAATCGGCTTTGCTTTCTCTCTTCGAATAATTTTTTTTCACTCAATGCAATTGACTGATACATTTATGCTAATTGTCGACGCAGTGCCGGATTATCCACTGAGAAAGAGTAGCAAATGCGGCGGGCCCCGCTCATTTGGGTGCCTCCCGCGCCAAAGTTTTTTGACTATAAAAAAGTATTGTTTATATATTAGGTTTAGTCACAATTTGTTAGAAAAAATATTTGCATCATAATGATCAACTATACTATTATTTTTCTATCTGCTGGTCGTACTGCTGCACTGAAGCATTAATCTTCTTCGATTTTGTTCAAAATTGAGACGCCTTTTTTCTGCTTCGATTCATCGAAGGGACTAAACGAAAATATGTCCAAAATTCCTGTATTGAAAATGTTGTCGGACACTAGGTGGTCAGCCCGAGCTAATGCTACGAAGACGCTTTTTTGTGGGTTTACTACTATCAAGAAAACTTTGGAAAACATTTCCAATGACGTGGCTCAAAAGGCAGAGTGTCTATTATTTTTGTCTATGTTTTAAATCTCATTGCGGCTTCAGATCTGTTAAGTCTACCACCGACGATATCTTTACAATACGCCATTTGCCATCTCCTTGTCGACCTTAAAGTTGATTTTATAGCTTGTAAAAGAGCTGATGCCCCTTTTCAACCACGCCACTATTGAAAGATACAAATTGAAAACTGCGAAGGGCTTCGTCTTTTCGAGGATCATTCTTAACAGAGAAAATCATTTTGATCCATAACCTAAATCAAGAAATGAGCTCATCATGCTTAGAGTTTAGTTAAATACAACAATCTAAACTTTTAGTCGATTTTTATGCTTTGATTATAATTGGTTTTCAATATGGCAAATAAAACATACCTATTAGCTGTTAGAGATACTATCTGCAGAATGTAAAACTCAAGCACATGGAGCGCTTTCTTGGATTGGGAAGATATCATCGATAGCAAAGAAATCCCTCAGGCAAGCATACACATCTATGTTTGTATGTACATGTGTATGTACTTATAAACTCCAATGAATTAGTTACTCACTTGGTAGGTATGCCAAAAGTTTCCTTTCTTGCTGCGGAAATGTTTTTATTCTTTGGTGGTTTGCGTTGAATTTTACGCTTAAGACAATGAAGACAAGACAGGCGACAAAATAATATAATAAATTGTCATCGTAAAGTCATAAATCAAATGGGGGGCGAAACATGCTAGACCAACCAACTTTCATCGCCAACTGCAGGGTTGCCAAGTCTGTTGATTTTTTAAGGTAACCAAGTTATACTTATAACTTTAAACGAGATATTCTTATATGTTTGTATATTTTTATATTTGTATATGAAGTACTGTCTATAGAACTGCTCAAATGATAACACCTTTCACACAGGCGTTTATGAATTTTTTCGCTATCATTCCGAGATTAACTTACGCTTTTTGGATGAACTCTTGAATAAATTTAATATGATACGCTCTCTTACTTAAGTTTTGCTTCTAAGCATGCTTCATTGTAACTAAGATCTGTGTTTTGAAGGACCCTGAAAAAAATCATCAAATCGATCAGCCTCCAGTACAGAATGCATCTAACCTGAATCCGGGGTTCCAGAATTATGGTTGGTAAGTAAATTGTAGATAAAATTACAAGACAAGGTACGAAAATATTCTCCTCATAAAGAGCGATTCGCTTCTTGTCCCGCGCTGTTGCCAATGAAATAAGTGCTCTTTAAATATCTAGCCCCTACTTAGTAGCTGCTTTAAACAATAATACAATTAGCAATTATTTAGCTAAAAATAGAATACTTACCTTCATAAGGAAAACGATGCCTTGATAAGGGTATTAAGGGGGTTAAAGCATTTTAACTTGCATAGCTCACATGCTTATTTAAATTTTTTTATAGAGACCAGTATTAGGTGGATCATGTGAAGAGGTGTTTCAAGATCTTCAGGAGCTTCCTATGCCCCTCATATACTGGGTATGTCAAAGCTTTATTTGTATTGGTTAGAGTTTAACCAATTCCAGGACCTTTATCTGGGATATTATAAAGTGAAGGCCCTGTGTTTATTGCGCCCCTTCTCTGTAATAGTTGAACGGAATCCTCCGTGATTTTAATCAGGGATTGGCTTTAACAGGTTTTCCAATCCAAAGTTAAATTAACAATTTAGTAAAGCACAAGTTGCAGCCAGCAAGGAATATTGAGTCTAATCACTTGAAAGTAAAGGGTCATTTACTTAACACTTTAAGAAAAATTACCTTATTGGTATTTCAAAACTAGATCTTTCGAAACGGCATCGTTTTCAATGTTTGCTTGAAATTGAATTTCCTCTCCGATTTCCTGTATAAATCATAAGATTATACTGTTATTGCTTTTTTGGAGTCGAAGGAAAAAAGTTTGAACAAACATAACTTGCAACAAAGCATTGTTGATGGTGCTCTCAACTGAAAGGTGAGGTTAAGAGGAGCTCTCCTTACATACACTTTTACATTCACATACATATATAAAGCGATGCTTACTACGAGTACATAGTCCTTGTACATTCCTTTAACATTGTTTCGCCTTTGTTCTAAGAACCCATGAATAAGTTGCTGGATAGCTATTCAACAAAACTTTACTTCATCCACTGTTGTTGTTATTGTAGTTAGCATAGCACATCAAATTCACACCTGAAAATCTCTCATCGGTGTCGGTTGGTCGGTCAAATCATCACCTTAAGTGTCTGAAGCTGACAACAGCGCCGGTGTATGCATCTACCGAGTTTTCAGTTCAACCGTCAAACGGTTGGTGGAGGGCAGGGGCTTAACAAGCGGTACGGAGAAGAAAAAAGGTATGAATGGAATGCTGACGGCGATGAAAGAAAATAAAACGTATGAGCTTAAGAAAGTGAAGGAATCTGAGGACAAGTGGGGTTGAATATTATATAAACAGTTGTGGGTTTCAATAGAAAATATTAGAAGTTATTTAACTTATCTCAAATCAACAGAATGACGGGAGCTCAAATTTTAAGAAAGACACTGAAATGCAATGCGTCTTTAAGTTGCGTGAAGAGCTAATAAATCGAAGGGCGTCCAATAAAATATTGCCAAAATAAGATAAAATAAAATAAAATAAAATAAAATAAAATAAAATGAAATAAAATAAAATAAAATAAAATAAAATAAAATAAAATAAAATAAAATAAAATGAAATAAAATAAAATAAAATAGAATAAAATAAAATAGAATAAAATAAAATAAAATAAAATAAAATAAGATAAAATAAAATAAAATTAACTAAAATTAAATAAAATAAAAAAAAATCAAATAAAGTAAACAAAAATATAATAAAATAAAACAAAATAAAATAAAATTAAGTAAAATAAGTTAAGATATAATAAAATAAAATAAACTCAAATAAACTAAAATAAAATAAAATAAAATAAAATAAAATAAAATAAAATAAAATAAAATAAAATAAAATAAAATAAAATAAAATAAAATAAGATAAGATAAAATAAAATAAAATGAAATAAAATAAAGTAAAATAAAATAAAAAAAAATAAAATAAAATAAAATAAAATAAAATAAAATAAAATAAAATAAACTTAAATAAAATAAAATAAAATAAAATAAAATAAAATGAAATGCAATGAAATGAAATAAAATAAAATAAAGCAAAATAAAATAACATAAAATAAGAAAAAATAAAATAAAATAAAATAAAATAAAATAAAATAAAATTAAATAAGATAAAACAAAATAAAATGAAATAAAATAAGATAAAAAAAAATAAAATGAAATAAAACAAAATAAAATAATATAAAATGTAGTAAAATGAAATATGAAAATGGCGAAAGGGTAAATTTTTTTACCAAAACACTCCCCACAACCCAAAAAATATTTTTTTTTTCAAAAACTTTTATCGCCATCGTTTTTAGCGGACATTTTTGGGTCGAACAGGGTATACATGAAAGTTTTAAAATGAAATCAAAATTTTTTTAGTAGGTCATGAAAAAAACCTTAAAAATAAAAGTCGAAAAAAGTCAAAAAAATGAAATTTCGCATTCTCGAAAATTATTTTTTTGGGTATGCGTGGTGGAACTTTATTTCCTGAGCCCAAAACCTATCGAAAAATCGATGGCGCGATATCGGTTAACTTTCGTCCATACAAATCGACCCACCCTAATATATATCCTTCTTACAGAACTAATGATAGCCAAACTCCGCGCTGAAGTGTTAAATAGTCTAAAGCTGCATTAGTTTCCCAGGAAGAATCAGCTAGAAATCTAATGGATGACTCAGTTCCTTTATACAGTTTATCAATACACAATAAAATATACAGCGTCACAACTGGGTATATAAGTTTAAAAACTTCATATTCTGCGCAGCGGCTTAGTACTAGACACTCTAAAAACGATGAATTTGATGTGGCATGCCTTTGTGACGAAAATATTGCTAAAGGCGAGGACAAAGACGAGTAACTTACTAAAATAACAACAACAC
The DNA here is from genome assembly GCA_949987695.1 of Merzomyia westermanni. Taxonomy (NCBI): domain Eukaryota; kingdom Metazoa; phylum Arthropoda; class Insecta; order Diptera; family Tephritidae; genus Merzomyia; species Merzomyia westermanni. Next base: position 158,719,549 of record OX465288.1, on the reverse strand, counting down.
AACAACAAAGTGTTAGCAAAAGGTAAGCAACCTCTGACATCTTTGGCTCATTAATTTGCGTAAATTTAAACGTAGACGCTTACCGAAATGAAGTAAGACACTGTAAATGATGGTAACCATGGAGGGTAAGAAGAAGACGCTTAACGTAATAGGTATGTATGAACCATCAAAACTCCTAAGCTGTAAGCTGGACCAAAAACAAACAGAAACACGAGTGATAAACACAGTAAAAAGAAAACATGAAGTGATGGGGCGAGGAGAGGGGGAGCTTACAAAGTGCTGCCAAACGACACAAAATTGGAAGGAGTTTCACTTAATTTTTTTATTTTGCTGCCACTGTGGCGGACAGCTTGTGAGACATATGGCATCCAGAGGAGGGATAATGAGTTATGTCAAAATATTTGATGCGCTTATTTTGATCATTATTTACATAGCTTACGATTTTTTTACTCGAATTTCGTATTATGCTTATTTATTGATGTCGTTGTTGTTGTTTTTGTTATTGGTTAGTAGTTGTTTTTTTTTTGCTGAAGTCGTTTGGTAATCGGTTTTAAACTGTCTCGTCCATTTTACGACTGTTCTTTCCTATTTGTTTGCGTGTCTTTTGAAGTTGGTCTTGTTGTCTTACACAGGCACTCACACACACATTCACCTTTTATAGAAAATAAATTACGTTGCATTTGCATTGGAATTGATTTCTCTTGGAGTAAAGCACTGGTCAACGTTTTTTCTTGTTTTTTTTTTTGGTGATGGTAGTTCACCGTTACTCGCATTGTATGCGACAATGACAACTAACAGCTGTCAGTGAGAATATTGAATGGAGCGCTTGTACCGTGACATGCTAGCGCCGCTGCACTTAAAGCAGTGGTCAGCAAAAAGAGAGGGTTCAATATGTGAGCGGCTTCGTTTCTTAAAAAACATATGAGTATGGGTTGATATTATTGTATGCGTTTAGCAATGAAATAAGAGCTCGTATATACCCATAATTCCGATTTCATACAACAAACTGAATCGGTCATGACTTAGTTTTATGCAAAAAATGCGTTTAGTATAGGATGCGTCTGGGCTGAGTCGCAAAGGAGGATGCGACGAATGCCAGTTCTGATCACTTTGTAGGATCTGGACTGTTTACATTTGTTTGAGCATGTCCTATGGACAGGCCAACTGTAGCCATTTATACACGAACTTTTAGAAAAGGACTAATCCACTTTCTACCCAAGCGGGTAATTTTAACTCCTATGAGTATGCTACATAAATAAAAATTTACTTATGCTATTGAGTTAAGAGTCAACTGTAGACTAAAGGTATTTATTGCCGATTACTCTATGTGGAGGTTAATAACAAAGGTTTTTGCAGGATTGAAACTAAATAAAAGTTATTGCTCTCATGCGCAATTTGCTTTTGGGTTGAATACTTGCAAAACGCTGATTATGTGAGTGTGTAAGTGTAAAAAAATTTCCCGATAATTGATTTAAAGGTACGCTCTTAAATTTCCCTCAACCAAGTCCTGTGTATGATTTAAAGAGCAAGCAATTTATGTATTACGTGAATCTTCGATACCATATCGATAACTCTGCCACTCAATACCAATATTTTATACTCAGTAATTTCATAGCTATATTTTAAGGGATATACTCTTATACCCCTAGTTTCTTAAAGGGGGAAAAGCAAGAATAGCTTACGGAAGATTTTTCTTTTTACGACGTCTACAATTGACACGAGTTTTAGAAACGATTTCACAATTATTGAATATTTTATTCCTTGGAATCTGGGGTCCTAACTTTTCTCTTGATACTTCTCATATATTCTTTATAATTTTGTTTCTTGACTAAGTTTTCTCCACATATAATAAAATTGGAACGGCTCGATATCAGTACATTACTGATATTTAAGAGCGAAGCGTGGCCCGGTTTTCTAGTAGGAAATAAATATGTAGCTGTCACCTTAAAAGAAGGGAACTTATTTGAGAAACTTCTGGTGGGAAATCAACATGACTCCAGCATTAAAGGGAACGATGCTTATGCAAACGATTTGTGCTAGGTCAACCACGCATGGTGTATGTATATCCTGCGAGTTCCCACTGCTTCTAATAGGTATGCATTTTATACAAGTTATTTCAAGTTATAAGACTAGGGACTTCGGAAACCGCGTCCCAAGCGCTACCATTTTAGTGCTTTTCCATATAATCTATGACTTTACTTTTCATAAAAATAATTCATTCTCTCTCTGGACTCTATAGCCTAAATCAAGCAACTTCGTGTAAGCAACCCTATCACCTGACTTTGCTATTACGACCCTGTTGTCAACTAACTTGCAACCCAGTGGAGGACAACACGAAGCAATACGAACAACTAGTAGTTAACGAGAAAGTCAGGAAGATACTTAAAGCGAATTGAATTAATGTTTGAATTTTTAATATAATAACATTTGTTCCTCTCTTGTGAAACAATCAAAGTGTTTTCATATTCGTGAGACATGTATGTGAGTCCAAAGTTGCACCGGCGCGTTGTCAATAGAATCCACAAAAAGTTGGTGAATTCTTTACATAAGGTCCGCTAAGGAACTAGACATTCCTGATCATACTCGATTTCCAAAATAAGTCCAGTAGTAAGTAAGGCATGTCCCGCAAAAGATGGGTCCCAGCGCGACACCAATTATTTTTTCCATTGTTATGAAGAAGCTCGTAGTAGCTCAACCCTGGCATAACTTCTAGTGGGCTAGGACTTATGTTAGAAAGCTTTTATGGCAATTCCTCGAATAGCGATGTACGTACGATAAATAAACTCACTACAACTAAAACGTAACGGCCCATAACGGTGACCTGCTGTGATTGTTTATGCGCGGAAACTTGGCACCCTACCAATCCTAACCAAGCTTAGTATAGCTATAGCTCCGGAACGATGATTCAAAGAATTAGGCTTTGTAATGCAATATCAATTACTCAGATGAAATTCGACAATTTCAAAGGAGCACACCGTTTGTCACCCATAACGAAAGCGTAAGTTTATAGCTTAGCTACTGTAATAATCTAGAGTGGCAAAGTGTGTTGGTTGTTGCAGAATAACAAAAACGACGTATGTTCTAGCATTTATAAGCATATTTTACATTTCTATACAGGGAACCTAGCGGTTGTGATTTATTTAAAAAAAATAAAAAATAACTATTAGAATTTGAGATTTGTTTTATAAATTGAAAAAGAAAAAACTTTTTTGCATGAGTCAACCCTACATTTAAAATTTTTTTATTTAAGTCAAAGCTCCAAGAAAAACGTTGGCTTTATTTTTTTTTATGAGTAAAAATTTTACTTTAATTTCAATATTCAAAATGAGACTGCCAATTTCTAAGTCAAAAATACTAGTAAAGATATGATTTTGTTAGTCAATAAAAACTCTTTAATTTGTTAATTATTTCATTAGTCGGAAATCATAGTTTATATTAAAAAAAAAAATTTATTAAATTTATTTTATTCATCAAAAATCATAGTAAAAATTTTACTTTTATTTTATATATCAAAACGAATATTTTTGTAATTTTGACGAGCCCAGTACCATTTGATAAAATTATTATTCAATTAAAATTTGTTTGTAAAGAAAACATTTAAAAGGCAGCAAACATATACATGCTAAAGTTATAGTAGTATATTATAGTCAAAAAGAGTTTTTGAAATTTGATTTTAATTTTTGAGACAAAAATAATATTTTATACCAACAATTCAATTAAATTGTGGTTTTTACCGCGTTTACATTTATTTCAGATAAACACGTTTTTTTTATTTTCAAACTTAATTATTATTTTTGACTTAAAAATTAGAAGTCAATTTATAAATATTAAAATAAAAGTCAATGTTTTCCTGGTTAATGGTTTTTCCTGGTTAAAATTCGACTTTTATTTTAATATTTATAATTTCAATTCTAGTTTTTAAGTCAAAAATAAAAGGCTTTTACAAATAATAACTAAATTTGAAAATAAAAAAAAAATTTTAGTCTGAAATTAAACTAAAACAATTTTTTTTATAAGTGGGCAAGAATTTATAAAAATTAGTAAAATATCATAGTTAAAATTCAACTTTTGAGGCCGAAAACAATTACTTCACTGAAGATGGCGGATCGCCGAAACCGGTTGGTAACAAAACAAAAATTGACAAGGGCTGACGAAAAATCTTTCCAATATACATCTAATACCCACCCTGTCGGAAAAAAAGAAAATCAAGTCAACTCGCCGAAAACAATGGCTAAAATATAATTTTATAATTAAAAATTTTGCAATTTCATTTGAATTTTATTTCATTAGTCAATTTGACTTTTTAATTGGTCAAAAATCATAATCAAAACTTGACTTCCATTTTATACGTCAAAGAGATTATTTAAAATTTAACGTCTGACGTTTAAATAAAAAATAGGTAAAATATGACTTAATGTCAAAAATACTAATTTAATAAGAATTTAAATAAAAAATGTTAGTCTAAAATCAAAGCTCAAATTTTTAAGGCAAAAATAGTAACAAAATTTTACGTCAAAAGTCAAATCTAAAACTTGAATTTTTTTTATTTTAAAACTTATTATTATTATTATTGTGTAATCAAAAATCATTTTTGAAAATTGACTTTCATTCAGAATTAAAGTATTTGACTATCAATATACTTAGTTTACAAAAGATGTTTTGCCGTATACAGATATCAAATTGACTTTTTATATTTAAAGTTCTAAATACTGCATTAAATTCGGTCCCTGTCTGTATATATATATATATGTAAATTACATAGTAAGCAACTTGAACGAATTGCAATGTTGCAAGCGCACTCATGAAAACAAACACCAGCTGGATATTGTAGTCAACAAGATGCATCAGCACCGAGACGAACTCAGGCATATGCATTCCTGTGGCAGTGGCAGCAGTGAGTCAGAAGCAAATCAGTGCAAAAAGGCACCTTTGCGCAGACAATAAATGACGTAAAAAACAACAACGACAAAACTTCATCTTACTGCGTTTCGGTGCTGCAGCTTCGAGTATTTGCAATTCAACATCTTCTTTCACCTTCACCGTAGCCCTAAAAGGTGCAAAAACATAAACACACTAAATCAAGTCGAAAGCGACAATAAATTTTGCAGTATCCCACTGCCAATGCACAATGTTGGACGAAAGCATTGCCAACTCTAGCGAACCCAACTTGGTTGGGGGAGATTTGGATGGCTGATGTGGCATGTGTTTTGTAATATGCTTGCTAAGATACCTGCCTGGCTCTGTCGCCTATACAATTTTGTATGTATGTGTAGGTATATAGCCGTGCATGCTATTTTGTCTGTTTAACCTGATATGTATGCGCTGATAGGAGCTGATGTCGATGCTGATGTTGTCGTCACTGATGGCAGCCAACAGCAGGCGGCAAATGACAGTAGCAGCAGCATCGGCTAGGATATGTCAAATGCAAATGCGAGATGAGAGATTTGAAGGTATGTTGGAGATTCGCAGGTGCATTTGTGACGACGTACCTAGTAGCTCTTGGGGTTACCAAGCGAGGTGTTGAAGCGGGTGTTGGTGTGATTAGTTATCGGAGTGATGTTGATGTCGGTATGTACTAAGTTTGATATTTCTGCTTATTGATGTCTGTATATTTGTAAATATTTTTAGTAGAAGGAAGCATTGACAGCTAGTATGGACATGAGGGGTTGTCAGAAGAACTTAGCTTTAAAGTTTTCAAGTACCGGTCTTCCTATACCTTAGTTGGGTATTTCTATTGATGAATCTTCACTACATCTTTTGTTATTTATTCAACTGTAGGTTACATCTGCAAGTGCTCACAATTGATCGAAGGGAAAGCCAAAGTTTTAAATTCGAGGAAAGGTCTGTGCGTATTTACTGGCGGTGGCATGAATAGTGTTTGCTTGTTTTATGGAATATTTTCTTGCATTTGTCACATCATTTGAGCTATGACAAACTGACGACATCTGTTGGCCAAAACCAGCAAGCCGATTTGAAGTTCGTGGATGTTAATGAGGCAGCCAAGGAGCTCACTGAGTTACATATGCTATCTCATGAATTTGCTATGGACTTCACCAAAATATCACTTCTTACACCTTGTACAAAGCTTTGCCTTACAAGCCTCAGATACCGGATGAAAACTTTCCAGGTTTCGGCGAAATTAACAATCATCGTCGTCTCTGGTAAATGTTAGGCGGGTTTCTTGGACCAAGCGGGTTCTTGATGTTGCGAGTTTGACTTGGTGGTATGGTGATTGGTAGTATTGAGAGGGCACCATACGTTGAGAGTTCATGCGGCTCGACTGATTATTCAAACATCCCTGGTTATATGGCTGAATGGAGGATGACGAATCAGGGTTTTTGCAAAGACAAGGCGTATATTTTTCGGTTAAAATGTATTCGAAGCTAAAGAGGAACTATCCAGGATCGATGTCTGCCTTATTTAAAATTTAATTGCTGCCAACAAGCGATTTGCTAAAAAAGCACAAAGGTCAATAAAAGTTTCTAAATTGACTAATCTCTCTACTAAGTCAGCTTCCACGCAACCTCACCTAATCTACTAATATTCCACTACGTTCAACGAAAAAGCGCTACTCCACCCTCAGCTGAAATATTTTTTGAAACCATCGAAGTCCTCAACACAATACCTAGATAGTGGCCTGTGCTGAGCTGATAACGTGTAGCCTACGTAAATGTTCGGACAGCACTTCTCAGCATTGTTTCTAGAAACCCGAGCTCATGTCATTTTATCTTCATTAAGTGATCAGTTGGTCGAAGCCATGCGGACGCACTGACCATATGTCAAGATATGACAATGCGTTTTCGCTCTATGAGGTAAATAATTAATTAAGCAAGGAAAAGTTATATTTTAGCGGGCCTAAAGTTGAGAATACAGATGCAAAGGTATGCATTGCCTTGTTCAGATAATTTTATCGTACATTTTTTAGACAAATTGTAATCAACAGAATTTACCCAGCAGCTTCAGTTTGTTTTCGCTGATGTTGCGTCTAGGTTTTGCATTTCATGCTTCTTCTCTTTTTATTCTCACTTTTGTTATTTTTCACCTACCTTACAACGTTTTGTGGTTATCTTCTGTTTGATCTGGAGCGTCACTTGAAGTGTACCCAACAAAAAATGTGGTAAGCGATATAAAGACACAAGCAATAAATCAAGAGCGCCTTTTGCTCTGAAGACCGATAGAGATTGAAGTAATTTATAATTACACCATCAGCACGCAATTAGCTCAATTTGGAGAGCACTAATAAAATGGTATTTTGGAGCTCGTGAGACGTTTAAAATGCTTCAGAATTTTAATCTCTTAACATTTACAATCAAGAAAGAGTTCAATCGGGAAATGTTTGTTTGTGCCGAAAATTCGACTTCATAAGGAATCACAACTTGTTGAATACATCACAGCGCTCTTCTATATACTTGGTACAATGATTTCCTCTGTTCTCAAATAAGCTACTACAAGATTTAAACAATCTATAAAAATCTAAAAAGCACTTTTATTTATTTAATCGAATATGGGCGCTGGTTTAAAGCACGGTGAAGGTAACATTAAAACCCATGATAAGTGTGTCTTTCAAAGGTTTCGCATTAGGGCAATGGTAAGCAAGTGCTCCGCGAATATGTCCCCCATTAAAGGCTTCTCAGCGAAAATGTATTTGTATGCCTTAATGTTGGCAGATAATTTCGGTCTTAGTCTCATCGTAGGTACCTCATTACACATTCATTTTACTCAATTCATAATCGACGTTTTTCGTCCAGCTTTGGAATTATTACTTTGAAATTTCTGTTGCACAGCGTTGCAAGATTTATAATTAGTTTATTATTTCTACTTTATTTAATATAATACTTCATATAAGCCTTACTGTACTTGGGCTTTTAACCCTATCTCTAAATTTGTATCAAAGTGAGTTTTTATAAAAAGATCTATACATGCTGCTATGGCTTAAGACGTCCACCACAGAGTGAGAAAAGGGAAGACAAATCTAGCATCTAACCTTGTCTTTAATTAGCAAAAAAGTTATAGTATAAATAGTTGCCGTTTTATCGTAAGCGCCTAGCGACTTATGAACCAAAAACATCAAAATTAAATAGTTAATTTTTTTTTTAATTTTCTTTGAAGCTGAAAGGTGAACTTGTTGCTTGTTGGTTCTGAAAAATGATTAATATAATACAAAATGGTGGCCCATACCAAGTTTCAGCGTGATATTTCTAAAACTGACTAAACTCATCGCCCTGCTCATTTCGATATGCTTACTGGTGGGTCTATCTCTTCTTCTTCTCATACTTACAAACATTGGACCAAAGTTATAATACCATTTAATGTTCATGCTGCTACATATGTTCTGGCATCATGTTATAAGAATTTGGATCAAAGGAAGTGAGCTTTAAATGATGTGTACAGTTTTTGTGTCAATCTCTAGATATAAGGATATGTGAAAATAAACTAAAACCCCAGCAAAAAATGTAGAGAACAATTTATTGTCAATTTAGTTTGATTTATATAAAGCTTTGAAGTCATTAAGTGCAGATTATGTTGATGGGCGGCAGTAAGTCCGTCAACGGTGTGCCATCGTCCTACCGCATTTACAAACATAACACTTACAAACATAACTACTTCGTAAGTTGTACCGTAACAGAAGCTCCTGTGCTCAACCTGTTAGTTGCAAGTTAATTGAATTCAAGTATCATAGATTTAAATCGAACACCCTTTCTCTTGACGGCTGCATGCTGTCGAGTAAATTGCTACATACTTCTAGACAAAATATACAGAGAGTAAATGTGTTTATGTATGTATGTAAGAGGCTGAACTTTTTAAATTTATGAGAATTTAAATTTACTGGATGGATTAAATAAAATTACAGACGACTTAGGTGTAAATACGGAGAAATAAGGTGAGAATATCTTTGAGGTTGAGCTTTGAACCTTCGTAAACATAAAGGGTGTTTTTTTAGGGGTATAGAACTTCGAATTAAAATAAAACACAAGAAAATCGTTTTAAGGTCCATCAATTTGGCTTTATTGGAAGGATAATTTTATGCCATTAATGTTTAAATATGATTTCGGGCATGTGGCCGCCGCGGCTGGCTCGAATAAAGCCAATTCTACAGGTCCAATTTTCAACCACTTTTTCGAGCATATGGGGCCGTATGTCGGCAATAACGCCACGAATGTTGGCTTCCAATTCCCCTAACGTTTCTGGTTTGTTGGTGTAGACGAGCGACTTTACATATCCCCAAAGAAAATAATCCAATGGTGTCAAATCACACGACCTTGGTGGCCAATTGACAGGTCCATTCCGCGAAATTATGCGCTCATCGAATGTTTCCTTCAATAAATCGATTGTGACGTGCGCTGTGTGGCATGTAGCGCCGTCTTGTTGGAACCACAACTCATCCACATTCATGCCATCCAATTCGGGAACAAAATAGTCGGTTATCATGGCTCTATACCGGTCTCCATTAACGGTAGCTGCCTCTCCAGCATTATTGCGGAAGAAGTATGGCCCAATGACTCCACCAGCCCATAGAGCACACCAAACAGTCAGTTTTTGTGGATGTAATGGCGTTTGAAGGGTCTCATGTGGATTCTCTTCACTCCAAATGCGGCAATTTTGCTTGTTGACGTAGCCATTCAACCAAAAATGAGCCTCATCACTGAACAAAATTTTGCGATGAAAATCAGCATCGAAATCAATCTCATTTTCGGCCCATACACCAAAATCACGACGCATTGCATGGTCTCGCGGCTTTAATTCTTGCACAAGCTGGATCTTGTAAGGTCGCAAGCCAAGATCTTTGCGCAAAATCTTCCATAAAGTTGATGGACAAAGCTCCAATTGCTGTGCACGGTGGCGAATCGATTCATTCGGGTCCTCTTCAACACTTTGCTCTACAGCGGCAATTGTTTCTTCGGTGCGCACTGTTCGACGTCTCTGCGGATGCGTATTATCACATAGAGTAAACGTAGTGCGAAAACGATCCATGGTTAACCGAATTAATTGCTCTGATGGACGATTATGTCGACCATAAAATGGACGGAGCTCACGGTAAACTTCGCGAACTGAACCATTATTTTCGAAATAAATTTGCACGATTTGCAAGCGTTGTTCTTTTGTCAACCTGTTCATGATGAAATGGCAAACCAAACTGAACATAAATGACATTAGAGTTGCCAGATTTGACCACAAAATGCCAGTTTTATCTCTATTCGAAAAACAAACCTGTAAAAAAAACACCCTGTATATACTAAAATTTTTCATATGCTATCAACAAAAATGATCGAGATCAAAAAATCATTAAAAACTAAAAATTACAAATATTTCATTACTTTAATTTTACTTACATTCATCTTACCGGGTTTCAAGTAAGCGCGCCTCACTGGTCTTTAGCATTAAGTACTCATTCCACCTTGAATGTTGTATGATAGAAAGTCAAATAAAATATGAACTGGAAGATAACTTTCCTTTTCTAATTTTTTAATCACATTTTCTCCGTCTGCTTATCAGATCTTTATTACTTTATTTTCTCTCACATTATCCATACCCCAGGTCTGACATTTTAAAATCGAAAAGGAAGAGTTTTTTTAATGGATTCCGTTCAGCCTGGGCAGCATGCTGAGTTGCTATCCGGCTTTTCTTCGGTGAAAGATTGCAGCTCTGGCATGAAATACTATGTTACCACCACAATAATAACACAGAGTCTTCTTTTTATACTCCACTTCTAATAAATTCGCATAGGTTTGTGCTTGTTATCTTATTTTAATCCGATGCCATATTATTATTTTAATCCGATGCCGTATTAATACGATGCATATGAAACTCCGAATAGGTAACTATGACTCCATATTTTGTAACAATAAGAATCGTTTATGTGTACTCCTCTATCTAGTGACATAAAGTTCCTCTTTCCTACTAAGCGTATCTATCTTTACTTAAGCCTTCACGTTGAAGCCGACTATCACCACCTTGCATAACTTATCGTTACACTTTTTTCAAGCTCTTTTTACTATGGCGTCCTTAGCGGGGATATTTAGTAAGTAAATAATATACTCCCAGTGCTCGGTATCTTGCTATCGGCGTACGCCTATCGGGGCGACCACAACATTGTGAGCCGAATCAATATTGGGACCTGAAAATATGTTCACATCAAGGTAACATAGAGCCGAAAGTTGCTATTTTGATCACCCTGGAGCTTAAGTCGCCAGGCAGGATCTTATACTCTCGCAGAAGTAGTGTTTATTTGCGTTCCCTTTCGTTAGCGCTTGAAAGCAGAGAATTCGTTAATCGTAAGGAGTTCCTCTCGACAGTCTAAAAGTCGAATTGCATTTCCCTTTCATCTGATGGCCACTATAGTATTCGTCGTATGACCATATGATCTTCTTTTGTCGCCCTCATATCGGCGTTCTTGTACGACGTTGATGTCATAATTTTCTCATTCGCGGACGACAATACCAGTGACATTGATTCCATTGACATTATGACACGTCACTGTTAGGGACTACTTGTAAGAAAATTCCTGAAGGTTAAAATCTGGTGACATAGAAACATCACTTGTCTGGCATAGTTGCAAACATCGTTTAAGGCCTTCGGGCTGTTTGAAATTGCTTGCAGTGTTAAAAACCGAGCGACGCTTATGCTGTCTCTACATAAGATCACCTTCTGCCATCTCGAGTTCTATGGTCTTGAACAAGTTCTTTTGAACGTAATTTACTTGCTGTTCACGTGTTGCCGTCTCACATTTCATTATGAAAAAAATAGGGATAGAACATAGCTTTTTAGAGACAAAACCATAAAAAAAGAAAAAAATTTAGAACTTTCTTCACAAAGATCCAAATTGAAACGGAAATTGTTTCCCACATAGAGATCATGCCACATTTTAAAATTTCTCTACCGTTTACGAAAGGTCGATAAAAAAAAAACGCAAAAAATTATAACATTCAAAACATTCTAATAAATTAATTTTAAGTGTAGATGTTATCAGATAATCTCAATTTATAATCAGCTAAACGACTTGTAACGATGCAGCATTTCACTAAAGAACTTCACCGCAAAAAGCGCAAACAAACCCAGCACACCCACAGCAGCTAACAAAGAGGGCACGCATGCGCGACTTTCTCTTTTCATAAGCGTGTAAACTGCACTTTTTTATTTGAATACTTGTGTTTATTGACGCAATTTAAAGAATTTGGGAACAACAATTTACACAGCAAATAGGAATTCAGCAGGTGAGACTCAAAAAATGGCAGCAAAAAAACAAAAAAAAAGAGCAATGTTTTGTGGTTTACTGACCCATTTATTACGGAATATAAACAATGTCGTTGTGAACGTGACTCGAAATTTTGGTGGCGAATTTGAGTTGACAACTTAAAAAAATGAAAGCAAAAGAATTTGAAAAGGCAGGGAATAATAATGAATGAAAACCTGAATAAATTGGATCACAGACTGTGTGGATTTCGCATTAAAATATTTTTTTGGAACATTAAAGAAGTACAGGAATTGGCTACTGTACAAAAGAAAAACAACAACAATATATTGGCTACTTCAACAAATTTTTATAAACCAAAATAAGTAAAGACAATTATTTTAAAGTTTATTTGTCTGTTATTGTCAAATTATTCAGTAGACTTTTTCGAATTAAAGACCGGTTTTGGTATTTTTGTAAAATGGTTCTTTTTAACAAATTTCTTTATTTTATAAAGGGTGTTTTTTTTAGGGGTATAGAACTTCGAATTGAAATAAAACACAAGAAAATCGTTTTAAGGTCCATCAATTTGGCTTTATTGGAAGGATAATTTTATGCCATTATTGTTTAAATATGATTTCGGGCATGTGGCCGCCGTGGCTGGCTCGACTAAAGCCAATTCTACAGGTCCAATTTTCAACCACTTTTTCGAGCATATGGGGCCGTATGTCGGCAATAACGCCACGAATGTTGGCTTCCAATTCCCCTAACGTTTCTGGTTTGTTGGTGTAGACGAGCGACTTCACATATCCCCAAAGAAAATAATCCAATGGTGTCAAATCACACGACCTTGGTGGCCAATTGACAGGTCCATTCCGCGAAATTATGCGCTCATCGAATGTTTCCTTCAATAAATCGATTGTGACGTGCGCTGTGTGGCATGTAGCGCCGTCTTGTTGGAACCACACCTCATCCACATTCATGCCATCCAATTCGGGAACAAAATAGTCGGTTATCATGGCTCTATACCGGTCTCCATTAACGGTAGCTGCCTCTCCAGCATTATTGCGGAAGAAGTATGGCCCAATGACTCCACCAGCCCATAGAGCACACCAAACAGTCAGTTTTTGTGGATGTAATGGCGTTTCAAGGGTCTCATGTGGATTCTCTTCACTCCAAATGCGGCAATTTTGCTTGTTGACGTAGCCATTCAACCAAAAATGAGCCTCATCACTGAACAAAATTTTGCGATGAAAATCAGCATCGAAATCAATCTCATTTTCGGCCCATACACCAAAATCACGACGCATTGCATGGTCTCGCGGCTTTAATTCTTGCACAAGCTGGATCTTGTAAGGTCGCAAGCCAAGATCTTTGCGCAAAATCTTCCATAAAGTTGATGGACAAAGCTCCAATTGCTGTGCACGGTGGCGAATCGATTCATTCGGGTCCTCTTCAACACTTTGCTCTACAGCGGCAATTGTTTCTTCGGTGCGCACTGTTCGACGTCTCTGCGGATGCGTATTATCACATAGAGTAAACGTAGTGCGAAAACGATCCATGGTTAACCGAATTAATTGCTCTGATGGACGATTATGTCGACCATAAAATGGACGGAGCTCACGGTAAACTTCGCGAACTGAACCATTATTTTCGAAATAAATTTGCACGATTTGCAAGCGTTGTTCTTTTGTCAACCTGTTCATGATGAAATGGCAAACCAAACTGAACATAAATGACATTAGAGTTGCCAGATTTGACCACAAAATGCCAGTTTTATCTCTATTCGAAAAACAAACCTGTAAAAAAAACACCCTGTATTAGAAACAAACACCATAAATTTATTGATCTACACATTTCAAAAGCCACTTAATTTATCGACGAACTTTTTGCTCTGCTTGTCACCAGGCCAACTGAGCGATTATTACTAACATTTCTTTTGTCTAAATTTCTTTTCCTTTTATTTGTTATGACTAAGAAATATTTTAGATAAATTAAATATTTGTTTTTGCACTTTGGCTTAGGTTGGGATGCAATCCACTGTGTAAGAAGAGCAACACCTTCAGGCGGGTATCTCTCCATTACAGTGGTGTGTCGCACTGATCGAGATACTACCTGAACTGAGAAAATATATTGTAAAAGTAGGAGTTTGAGCACAACAGAAAGTAAAGGCAGTATAAAGAGCTTTCTCTTCTACGATTATTGAGTTCTTAGAGGGGGCTTATCCATGGTATCAATGGAAACGGAAATCCGTATAAATTACTATTGTTGTTGTTGTTGTTAACAGTGCTGCGCTCTGCCCCAGATTGGACAGGGTTACACCGAAAGAACAGCCCTTGGCCGGGTGAAAAAACCCGGGTCATTCCGGTGCGATAGAACCGCCTGTTGTGGGAATGGTAAATTACTATTGATACGCTTCAATAACAAAACTAAAATCCCAACTACCCTAATTAAATAGCACCGAGCTCGCGCTATTTACCAGAGTGAAGGGAGTTATAGGAAAACCGCCTCTCCGATTGAAGGCGCCAGTTGGGACTATGGCGGTTAGATGAGCCTTTAAAGAAGAATAAAGGTCTTCTTTGTAATACCAAAAACTTCGTCAGGTTTGGGAATAACCTCCCTTAGCAATTCGAAAATAACGTGTGCGGAATGAAATATTGACTGGCATATCACGAGGAACTAAAACTTTTATTCTCTATTAACAAAACTGAAAATATATGTTGTAAGGAATTTAAATAATTTTCAGAATAGTTATTCATTTTCGCAGCTACATATATGCTTTCCACACATTCTAAGCTACTTTCCACATTTGTAGCCGACTTGCATAACTATTGGCCACCTCTGCTTTGAATTTTATAATAAATAAATCCAAATTTTTTTTAGTCTGAAGTCCTTAATATAAAAAATTCGCATTAAATTTGCTCAAACTGTTTCTATTAGGCTTAGTTGGGGAACATTAGAGCGGTTCTTGTATTTGGGCTTACGAGGTGTGTTCAAAAAGTATCGCGAATTTTGTGTTTTTTCAAAAATTATTTATTTATTCATGAATATCTATTTTGTCCCCTTCAAAGTAATTCCCATAAGATATTATACACTTGTGCCAACGGTTTTTCCAATCTTCGAAGCACTTCAAAAAATCATTTTTTTGTATCTTGTTCAGTTCTTGCTTGCTGTCTTTATCTCGTCAAGAGAAGCGTAACGTCGTCCTTTCATGGGCCTCTTCAGTTTAGGGAACAAGAAAAAGTCACAGGGGGCCAGATCTGGGCATCATTAGTGTGTTGTTTTTGGCCAAAAAGTCGCGCACAAACAACGATGCGTGAGCAGGGGCGTTATCGTGGTGCAAAAGCCAATTTTTGTTCTTCTTTGCACATCTTCTCGGCCTTCTGAGAACATTTTGTACCACCGATAAACGTTGCTTCGGTCCAAGGTAGCTTCTCTGTATGCCACAGTCAACATTCGGAATGCATCCGCGCACTTAATTTCGTTTTTCACACAAAATTTGATACAGGTTCTTTGATCCATTTTTTTGAATAGGTAAAAATCGAAGACGATCCAAAACACGTGCAAGCAAAGCAGCTGTCAACAATTAACTGAACATTCAAAATGGCCGAGCTTGTCGGCATAAGTGAGAGACATGAGTACCAACATAACGCCACAAAAAATTCGAAATTCGAATATACGTAACCAGCGAAAATTCAAAATTCGCGATACGTTTTGAACACACCTCGTATATCCAGTGTTTATTCTAATCACTGCAGACTGTGTTGAGAAGACGACAAATCTGACAAAAATTACATTAGATATCTATCATGTGAAATTAATTAATAAAACTCTTAACAACATAAACATATTCATGTTTATAAACATCAGTATTTACTATTCAATCCCTAGCCACACTTTTTTTAGAACTTTTCTCTTTTGCCAACGCTGGTTCCTTTCGTAGCTCATTTGCCGCTTGAACGCTTGACGTTTATTATTTTCCAATCTCAATCATAAAATAATGCTGCAAAGCCATCTCACACATGCAAGTAAAATTCACAGCAAACGAATTCTGGGAAATTGCTGGTACTCTAACTTCTATATATATAAAATTCAAATTATGTATGTATATATCTATAGATCGACTTGCGTCCTAAACGTATAAACCGATCGTAACCAAATTTGAAACACGAACTGGATACCTTACCGGGATGGTCATAGGCATAAAAATATTGTGATATATATAGGGGGCGTGGCACCTCCCATACAAATGGAATTTTTAACAGTCCGTATTTATGGAAGCATTTACGTTAGACTCCTGAAATTTGGTAAGGGGTTATATGAACTTAATCCCTACCACATCCAGAAAAACTGCGGATAACGAAAAGGGGGGCGTGGCACCTCCCATACAACTGGAATGTTTTATAGTCCATATCTCTGGAAGTATTTAGGCTAGATCAATAAAATTTGGAAAGGGGTCATATGAGGTTAATCCCTAACACCTGCATGAAAACTGGTGGTAACTAAGAATGGCGCGTGGCACCACCCATACAACTGGAATTTTTCAAGTCGGTCTATAGATACATACATACATAATTTCAATTTTATATATATAGATAGAAATGTCGGGGGAAACCCACGGGTATAAGCTAGTGCTTAATAAGTGCTGGCTCTTCTTCTATTATTTCTGACACAATTTCCTTTACCCCAGTAATAAATACCATATCTTTAATATATTTTTTAATAGTATTGACGTCAGCATTAAACTTGTGTATGTGATTTTGCTTACTTTGCAACTTTCCTCTTTAATTTACCCAGAAATTGCTGCCTTGCAGACCACATTTCCTTCCTGCGTTATCATTCACACGAGTTTCCGCTCCCGAAATACTTAATTTTGTATGAAATGAAGGCTTTGTCGAATAAAAGTGGAGAAAATGGCTAAATTTCTCATAATGCGTTGAGAGTATATTATTTTCACAAAATATACAAAACAACTTTAGGCTTATGGGTCGATTCCGACCGGTAATGCTGTACCTGAAAGATTATCTTACCGAAAATCGATTCCGACCGGTAATGCTGTACCTGAAAGATTATCTTACCGAAAATCGAAACCGTCGGTAATGTAGTTTATGTAACCGTTATTCTTACGTACACGAAGACGATACCACCTATTTTTGTGGTTTTCTGCCATGGAAGGCTTCTCAGTAAAAATTCATCTGCTTTGCAGATGCCGTTCGAAATCGGCCAAAATCTGTAGGTCCAGCTAATTTGCAGGGAAAATTCGAAAGCAGCACACCTCAAGTTGGTAAAGAAGCTCGGCCTTCATCTCCTCGGAGGTATATATCGCGACAATTGTTTTTTTTTTAGATCAAAAGGAACTTCTGATAAGATGACCTAATGCCTTAAGATACTTTACACTTTATGCTGACGTATGCGGACGTGATCCGGTTAGCGAGATGAAAACATTTTGGAAAACTAGTAGTTTTCAACAAATACAAATTAGGAATTGTGAAGGACTACATCTATTTGGGAACGACGACAAAGAAAGAATCAGAATCACGGATGGGGTCATAAGAAGATCAGATCTATCTTAAAAGTTCTTCGTTAGGTGAAAGGCCTGGAAATAGAGCAGCTGCTTTATTCGAAATCATACTATTGACAAGCAGTTGACCAATTTTCATTAAATTGTCCAGGTAAAATTATAGGCAATCGTCTTTGAAAATAGCCCAAAATCCACTAAATTTCTCTCCGGCGACTTTTGCTTGAAACGCTTATTATGTGTGCAAGATCGAATTGCAATATAACGTTTCAAATTTAACAAACAAATTTTTCCTTACTATGTTAAACAACTAAGGAAGTCTAAGTTCGGGTGAAACTGGACATTATATACCTTGTAGTGATCTATTATGGCATCCCAATTTACGCAGGTCTATTTTAATACTTTTCACTTGGTATTATAAATCCAGCTGACTGCTTTTAATAAAAACACTTTGTTATTTGTATACAAATAGGTTTCCTACCAACCACTGCTAACCACATTGTTTTCAAAATACCAATACATGCACATTTTATGTTTGAAAGATTTGCCTCCAAATATACAGACGGACAGGCAGACAAACGCACATGGCTAGATCAACTCAGCTCATCGTATTAATTATTTCCGTATATTTGTTGATGGCCCATATCTTCTTCTTCTCATGCTTACAAACATTTCATATTCATGGAAGGTATGAAAATCAAGAAATATATGTTACTTCCCTATTGCAGTGGGGTATTAACTACTTGCTCGGATATTTTGCTTGTGTGTTATCCGATTTGGCTAATTTTGGCACGAGTATACTACATACTATTGAGCAGCAGCTGACGAATTTTGAATGGAATATCTAGTTCAAAGTACAAGCAATCGCCTTTGAAAATAGCAGAATTTTTATGCTGAAAAGTGGGCGGTGCCACGCTTTTTTTCCCAAAATCCACCAACATTTTTGGCGGTGGAGTTTTGCTTGAAAAGCTTATTATGTCTGCAAGATCTTATTGATATAGCTTGCATGGTTATATAAATATCGCGTTTTACATTTTAAAAACAAAATTTTCAGAACTATATTAGAAAACCCGGCGTGGCCGTTGGCCGATTTCGCCCATTTTTACAACAGACATTTACCTTTATATGTACAAAATTTTTGCCAAATATCGTTTCGATAAATAAATTTTTGCCGGAGTTATGGCATACAAAGTTTTGTGGAATAATCCACAATAAAAGGGGCGGGGCAACGCCCATTTTCGAACTTTCGACTTTCCTTGTTCACGGACACTTTGATATAAAGCTATTGTAGGCAAAGCTATTACCTATTAAATATATCTATGATCTTTTCAAAATCTTTCCTACAAAAGTGGGCGTGGACCTTAACCGATTTTGCCCATTTTTTCCGGAACATTCCCTGTATTAATATAAATATGTGTGCTGAATTTCAATTGATATCTTCAACGGTTTTTGATTTATGAGAAATAATATGTCTAAATTTGACCTAATCAAAAGTGGGCGATGCCACGCCCATCTTCAAAAACATCTGGAAAAATTTATTTTCTCTTTCTCCTTATGGCGCGATATACAACAGGTATATCATCATAAACCTCCTAAGAGATTTTTGCGCCAAGCTTCTCTTCCAATTTGTGGTGTGCCGATTTGAATTTTCCCTACAAATTGGTGGGACCTACAGTTTTTTGCTGACTCCGAACGGCATCTACAAAGGAGACGAATTTTTGCTGAGAAGCCTGTCATGGCAGAAATACACTCGGAGAGTTTGCCAAACCACTGCCGAGGGGCGACCCCGTTTTGAAAAACTTTTTTCAAATCACTTTTGATGTTACCTGTACCAGGGCTCGAACCATGGACCTTCGGTGTGGTAGGCCGGCAACACTACCTCCACACCACGGCGGCCACCAATTTAAGTTTATTTTCTGCCTTAACGTTAATTCAGACACCAATTTGTATCGTTATAAGTGTATTATGTACTGAATAATCACCTTTTTTGTATTTTCGAAAATATTCTATACATTAAAAGTGGGCGTGGCTATAATCCGATTTCGCTTATTTTAAATGGGACTCGGAGATGAATGCAAAGGAATCTGCATAAAAAATTTTATTAAGATATCTCAAAATTTACTCAAGTTGTCGTGTTAACAGACGGACGGGCGGTTGATATATATAAGTCAATATCTATCTCGATCCGTTTATGACGTTACATACTACCCTTAAGCGACTTAAGGTAATATACCTTGTGTGCCTAGCACTACTAGGTATAAAAACATTTGCGAAAAGTTCGAACATCAGAATTAGCTCCTTTCGATCATCGTTGTGTCTCATACTCCGCTAAAGGTTCACCCGTTACAGTTAAAGGTGACGATGTCCACCGAAATGTTGAGGTTTATAATTTGGTAAACAAATTAAAAAGTAAAGTAGGAGCACCATGGTTATAAATCCATAAGCGTTTACCATATGTGTTCAGTTTAATACCATTTTTACTTCCCATTAAACAAAACATTGCTCCAAAGATTGCCGTAATTAGTAATCGTAAAAACGAAGATTGTAAGAATATATCTTATGAATATCGTAAAAAACGCGAAAACAAATTTAATTTGTGTCAATTTTGTGCGAATTTGGTAGGAGCAGCAGGTAACTAACCGAAAGTAATGTGCGTGTGTACTTAAAATTTTTACGATCGAGATATTTTTTATAGCGAAACAATGCCAAAAAAGTATATGAACGAGAGTTGTAAAAATATGTGATGGCAGAAAATTTGGAAAGTTATACATATATAATGAGCAGGCATAAATACACCGCAGTGAAGCACTAAACTCGAAAGACATAGAACAAGTTCAATACTAGAATATACTGGCGCATATCGAACTAGAGAAAGTTTGTAAGAACAATAAATCAAAGTTTTAGAAAGTAATGTAATGTTAAGAGTTAAAATATCCCAGGAGAATTTTCACTAAAACTTTCATTGAATAAATTACTACACACACTTACACTTTCTCCGCAGGCATTTAAATTATGTTTACTTACAATAATTAATTGCGTTTTGTTTGGTATGCATTGAACTTGTTTGAGACTATTATGATTCTGTGTGAAATATGACAGTTCAGTTGACATCTCGTAGCCCATCTCTTTGTTAAAAATACCAGTTTTGGATAATGAAAGAGGACAATTGCCTGACTAGTTGGCTTTTAATTCCATGCAGTTGGCTTAACTGCAGTGTATATATGGTGTATATGTATATGTATGTTCACACACATGTTTTTATACTAATGTACATATATCATATTTTAGTATTTTTCGTTTTTCGAATTGGTATTTGTGGAATATGTTTTTTATAAATACAAATAAATTGAGGAAATCATTGACGATGCTGATAATTTTATGTTCGAGAAAGTTTTTTTTTATATTTTACACATTAGGATGGTTCTTAACTTCGAAACTTTAAAACAGTTACTATATTCACCAGTTCCTCCGGATTGGATAAGATTTGTTGTACTGAAAATGAGGTTTTATTCAACTTGTAAAACAGTTAAATGAAGACTGTTTTTTATTCCGAATGGCCTAAATGTCTTATCACACAAAACCCCAGTGTCCTGATAATTTTTTCTTTTAGACGTTTTTTTTTCTGAAGTCATCTTCAGGTTTTTTAAAATATTTGTACCACCAAAGCCACCTAGGTGGTAGTTGTCCGCAGATTTTCGCATCCGATTTTAAACCAACTTCTAGTTAAGCTAGGGTCTTTAAGTTTTCACCATGGGTCAGGTCGCGATGACAATAAAATATAAAGGAAAAAATTTCGATAGATGGAGCGAGGTTTGCTCTATTTTCAAAAATCGCATTTATAGTCCGATTTGAATAAAAACATAAAATCGTATTCATGGACCCGCTAGGTGGCGCGTCAGCCACCCTATGTGCAAAATGCAGATGCCTGTTCCGGGGTCTTTCGATTTGTTCTTCAACTAACTTTCCGTTGAGCTAGGATTTGGAAATTTTTATCATCGATCATTTTTTGCTTCGGGTTCTAAATTTTCTTTGTACCCACTGTAGAATTCATATGTTTTAATAATTTATACCCTGTAATATCAATTAAATTTAAATTTTATGTTCATATATTTTAATTTAACGCTCACATGAATCTGTATTATTAACAAAGTGCATATCTGTAGTTCTTGAAAAAAGTTTGGAAAAATAGTAGGGCTCTTAAAATTATACGGATAGCTCTAATATTCGAATATTCGAAGCTTTGATTGCCGATTTTATGGCTACTGAAAATCTAATTAAACTATTCGAATATTTGATGAGCTACTATTATTCGAATTTTTGATGAATTCGAATATTCGTTAGAATACTTGTTATAATTTTTAACGTTCGATCGTTGTTGGGAAATATTTGTTATATTTAATTACATGATACTTTTCAAATTTCAAAATGAGCGGAAAATAGACAAGTTGGGTCTGGGGATATTTTCAAAAGAGTTTGGATGGTATACAAGCCACGTTTTCTATTTGTGGTACCATGCTATGTTAGCCGTACCCACTCATCATCATTAAATCTTCAATATTCGTACACGTCTACGTATTTATGTATGTCTCTACTCACATTCGTTTGTTAGTTAAAAAGTTAAAAAATAAAAAATGTTACAAAGCTTGGTTTTGTTTACTATTAAAATCTAGCTAGTAATCGAACAGAAATGGTTATTCGAACATCATCGAATAAACCACGACGCACGATTATTCGAATATTGGTATTCGAATTTTGGTATTCGAATACTTCAAGTATTCGAATATCAAGAGCTCTAAAAAATAGTTTCTTGGATATAGCTATGTAATTCGTTTGATTAAATTTGATTTATTGACAAACAGGTTTCGGCGTTCTGCCATCTTCAATAATTCGTCTCGTTCTAGAACACCTAAAAAGTTAGTCTAACAAAAATTATTATGAGTTATGACGGAAAATCATTCCAATATATATTAGCAGATTCAATGTACATATTCAGTTAGAGAGAAAAAAATAGGAAGATGAAAAGTAAAAGATTAGTAGGAGGGATAAAAACTACAGCAAAGAGGTGTAAAAGAGTAATAAAATGAGGAGAAAGAGGACTTAGAGGAAGTGGTCGAGAAAAGTGAAGGCAGTGAAGAGGAAAGAGGTGGAGGGTAACTTAAAGATGAAGTTCAGTTTCAGTCAAGATTTGGACTACCTGTAGTCAAATTCCTTCAAATAGGAAGATCTTCCGAGTAGCAAAACCAAAGTGGTATTGGACTTGATCATTGCACCGTCAGAACGGCATACTTAGAACAAGACAAAGATGGTAAGAAGAGGGAGACTTGAAGCGCTCTGGCTAAGCTTCGTTCTGGACATCATGATAGGTTACACTGCTACCCCGACATGCCCGATATTTTCTCGGCGTGTGTTGTTTCCATCCATGACACTCTTCTAACAGCAATTTAGCTTCGGTCCAACTGCTAGTTCTCTAGGACTTGCCTTGATGTTTAACCGCCTAGGCCGTTGCGTATCAAAGACCACCCTTATCAGCGATAACTGATGCCAATTGCTGATAGGAAACCCTGCATGAATATGGAAACGCGCATCAACAAAGATTGGTTGCTTATAGTTCAAAGAAAGAAATTTACTAAACTGTATTTGCTATGCAGTCTCCACCTTGCACTTGACATAATGCCATAGCCTCAACCAGAATAGAAAAACAACACCCACACACGCCGAATTGACGTTGTTTATGCGACACCGTTGAGCTTAAGAGAGTTTGTAAGTAAGTGTAGGTGTCAGGTTGTTGGTAGTTTTGTTTTTGTTTCCTTTGATAGCTTATGACAGCTTGCTCATTCAATAAAATTCACAAAAGAAATGCTAACGCGTCACCGAAATCGAAACGAGGTAAGAAAAAGGTACGATAGGATGCCCAATGGAAAGCTGCGGAAACCAGTAAATTGAAAGTGGTGAAAGAACTCAAAAAAAGAATGGAAAACAAAAGAACCATTTTATGGTGCTGAATCATTGTTGAATGTAGCATGAGCAAGGCCGTCGTGACACAATCAGTTGCTCTGGAGTGTAACTGGGTTAGGTCAATACATATATCTACCTTTTCTTAAAACAATTCGACGTATACAGGGTGTGCTAATTTGAAGCAAAATAAGTAAGATCACAACAGGCAATCTACTGGGTCGATTTCACCAATTCAAATAAATAGCCCAACATTATTCTAAAATCTAATATCTTTTTATGCTCAGCGTTAACAATAGAATATATAATGGTTTGGAACCGATGTGGACAGCCCTTTTTCAGATCTGGAACATGCATTAGCAACTTTTGCATGGAGCCGTCGTACATTAGGATCATAGATTATAGTCGACTCTTAATAAAGACATACGTTACCCTAGTTATAGTCTACCAAACGGAGGGGCAGGAAAACTTATTTGAAATTTATTTGTTATTCAGGAGAATAACTTAAAGAGAATATCACAGAATCAAGTTAAGGTTGAAAATCAACCTATGTATATACAGTCGTTTGCAGAATTAGTCTAAAACTGCATCATATGTTGCCGACATCTTTGTGGATGACGATACCTCGTCTAAATTATTTTAGCTATAATTTGAATCTTTTTGAGTTTAGTTTTTCGGGTCTCTATAGATATTCAAGGGGCCTTCAACAAGTTTAGAAGCCTGGGGGCTCTATCTCAACTTGTAGCCAATATATAAACTGTGCTACAGAACTGTCTTAGGTAGGACCTCAATGCAGAGAAGAGTCCTTATGTGTATTCCAAAGGGCGGAGTTTTGCCAGAGCTGAAATTTTGTAGGATCCTGAATCCATTGCTTGCTTGGTTTTGCCAGTTGAAGCGTGACCCGAAGAAAATTCGTGAACCCTTTTTGCGATGTTCTGTGTGGTTAAATGAAATAAATAAATATTTGAAGCGATATATCTGCGAGAAGATTAAGGCGATCTCCAATAGCAAATTTGTGGTGTACTGTTTCTAATTTTTCCTACTAATTTTGCCAAACCACTGCCAAGGGGCGACCCCGTTTAGAAAAAACTTTTTCAACCACTTTTGATGTTACCTGTCTCAAGACTCGATCCTTGCGCCTTCGGTGTGGTAGGACAGCAACAAGGCCGCCACACCATGGCCGCCTCTGTTATCTAGACAAAAGCAACATGACAGAGCCTTGGTACTTGCTCTCTTTCCGACAAGATATAAGATAACTGGCTTCGGACTGCTCTCGTTGGGTATATGTGATAGGGTTGATATTTTATAGTTTTACCAGGAATGCCTTGTTAGAATATCGAAGGTCAAGATGGGGATGGTAAGAGCTGAGACTTTTTGCTATGGCAGTTATTACTTTTAAAACGCTAATATCTGTACAAACGACATTGCTTCGGGAGCATAATGGAAACGTACAAGGACGAAAGGAGAATTTCTGCATTCAGCTTGATTTAAGCGCAAATTCAAGCTTCTGATCGCTAAAGTGACTACCAAGCGGAAGTGGCCACAATCATTAAAGCATGGGATGCTGTGCAGTTCTACAACGGATAGTGAATTCTATTTTTATCCTGACTCAAACGGTGGTAAGGTGGATATTTTCCTGGAAAAAAAGGCTTGATTGTCTCGAAATATTTATGAATACACATAAAATATAAGCAGGCTGAAATAAATTCCGTCTTCCACTGCAAACCTCGAAATTGCTCTTGAACAGTTGGGCTAAGGTCAGATGTGAAAACGCAAGGCTGGCGTTACCTATTGCAGGGTAATGAGATCCTTCTTTCTTTCACACCCTGTTTATGATAAGTAAATAAAAATATTATATGCATACAATAGGGTGGGTTGAAAAAAATAATTTTTGGGATTCGTAATTTATAAAAAAATTAGAAACTAAAAAGAAAACCAGCTTAAACCTACATGGAAAACCAAGTAGTTAATTTTAAAATCTCCAGAAGATGACCTCCGATTAAATATTAGGGACAGACCTGTTAAATTTGATTAGTAATTAGTAATTAATTAATTAGATGGCTTTTTTAATTGGTAATGATTATTTTAATGGGTTTTCAAGAAAAGGCAGTTATTACTTGATTACGATTAAAAAAATCAAAGATTAATCAAAACAACACTTTTTCTTTGAATATTTTAGATTTTTTTTAATAATCGCAAAAACATTTTTTTTGATTTTTTTTTATTAATTGGAAAATAATCATTAAATGTTGAAAGTAATGGTAAATAGCCATTAAATAGATATTCAAGAAAATAATTCATCAAACATCCATATTTAACAGGTTGGATTAGGACAAATATTTTAAAAGTATTCAGGACTATTAATAAGCTCAAGACCAATAATAAGAGTTAATTTTGAATGAAAATTATTACTGCTTTTTTTTATTAACTATTTTCTAACTAACTTAAAACTTTTGTAAGTATAACGAGCTCAAGACCAGATGATAATAATTCTTAGTTAATTATTATTATTTTTGATTAGAGGAAAAATTGAAAGCAACAAACATATACAGGCTATAGTTATAGTACTATTTCGAAAACAGCCACGATTTCTCGTCAGACTAATTCGTATAGTTTTGCTATTTTCAGAGGATCTTGTGGAGATCGAACCCACTCACTCTGATTGCCAGCGCAGCCGCCTAACCCATAGGCTATGCTGCGTGTAGTTTTGCAAGCTGCTTAATTCACGTTTTCCTCTAATTGTTGTTTGTTATCTTGCCAACCGTATACACAATATTTTAGACATTCTGTCTATATGTAAATCGTGTATGTTGGACTTTGTTTGTGTACATTCTTCTTTCTATTTTTAGAAGATAGTTATTGTACATAACCGCGTGCTCCGGTATAAATGTATTTTGTTGTTGGTTTTACGGTCTGTTCATTTTACATATTTTTGTAAGTATAACGAGCTCAAGACCAGATGATAATAATTCTTAGTTGATTATTATTATTTTTGATTAGAGGAAAAATTGAAAGCAACAAACATATACAGGCTATAGTTATAGTACTATTTCGAAAACAGCCACGATTTCTCGTCAGACTAATTCGTATAGTTTTGCTATTTTCAGAGGATCTTGTGGAGATCGAACCCACTCACTCTGATTGCCAGCGCAGCCGCCTAACCCATAGGCTATGCTGCGTGTAGTTTTGCAAGCTGCTTAATTCACGTTTTCCTCTAATTGTTGTTTGTTATCTTGCCAACCGTATACACAATATTTTAGACATTCTGTCTATATGTAAATCGTGTATGTTGGACTTTGTTTGTGTACATTCTTCTTTCTATTTTTAGAAGATAGTTATTGTACATAACCGCGTGCTCCGGTATAAATGTATTTTGTTGTTGGTTTTACGGTCTGTTCATTTTACATATTTTTGTAAGTATAACGAGCTCAAGACCAGATGATAATAATTCTTAGTTAATTATTATTATTTTTGATTAGAGGAAAAATTGAAAGCAACAAACATATACAGGCTATAGTTATAGTACTATTTCGAAAACAGCCACGATTTCTCGTCAGACTAATTCGTATAGTTTTGCTATTTTCAGAGGATCTTGTGGAGATCGAACCCACTCACTCTGATTGCCAGCGCAGCCGCCTAACCCATAGGCTATGCTGCGTGTAGTTTTGCAAGCTGCTTAATTCACGTTTTCCTCTAATTGTTGTTTGTTTAAAACTTTTTAATTGAATAGAAAAGGAGACTTTCAGACACAACCGCCATAGCTTTTCTTATAGATCCAAATCGGAAGCTGCAACACTTCTTGATCAGAGAACATTTTGTCATGCTCTGTTCATAATTAGGCTATCAGAAAGCTGGATTTGTCAAGTAGACTTCTATTTTTATTCATTTTACCATAACATTGCGAAAGAATCACCATCTGGGAAATTTATCCTTGCTGCTGATGGATTATTGTTTTTATGTATGACACTCCGACTGTACTCTTCGATTTTGTATATTTTGAATACCAACATTGTTATTGTAAAAACAGCAATTCAAGTGATTTAGTGGCACATAAACGAAATATATTTTTTCTTACCTTGATGAGGCAAAAAACAAATATAAAAAAAAAAATCAACAGTTTCAGGTAGGTCCCTTGATATTTAAAAAAGAATTGATTAAAAGTGATAGGTATAACGAAAAAATTAAATTTAAAAAGGTTTATAGTGTGAAGGGTGTCCCTTCGAAAGTAAAAGGAAAGTCAGAAGTTGAAAAGTTTTGGTTCTGTATTATTTTTTTAATTGAAGTAAAAAATGAATAAACCAAATACACTCTCTTTTCCATTAGAACGCGAGACTCTTCAAAAATATCACATTCAAAGCATCTGTTATGTTTCCTACGAAAAAAAATTCATTTGGAA
This sequence comes from Merzomyia westermanni, assembly GCA_949987695.1. Taxonomy (NCBI): domain Eukaryota; kingdom Metazoa; phylum Arthropoda; class Insecta; order Diptera; family Tephritidae; genus Merzomyia; species Merzomyia westermanni. The sequence goes on along the minus strand of OX465288.1, from coordinate 158,691,514 downwards.
CTAATATTAATTTAGTTAAAACACGATTGCGCCACCTGCATGTGGATGAAACATTTTAAAATTTGTATTTTTTTATTAGGTTCAAATTAAATTTCCAATAGAGTAGAGTAATCAATTAATTGGATGGCTCTTTAAATCATTGATGATTATTTTAATTGTTTTTCAAAATCCCCAAATACTTATTCATTACCATTTGGAGAAAAAAAGAAAATTATAAAAAAATCAAAAAAACCAAAAGTAATCAAAAGCAATTAAAAAAAAATGTGTGATTATTTTTGATTACTTTTAAATTTTCTTGACTTTTTTAAATTTTTTTTAATTGTTTTTGAGTATTTGGCAGTATGTGCTTATATTTGTTTGCAAACAATACCAAAAAGTAATCAAAAATAATCTAAACTAATCAACATTTTTTTTTTGTGTTTTTGATAATTTTTGATTTTTTCTTATTATTTTTAAACTAATCATTTGAATCCAAAAACAATTGCTATTCAATCCTAAGCAGGCTTTTCTGAAAAAGACTTAATCAAACTGGTAACCAATACGATTAGTAATCATTACTTAACAGGTCTGTTACAAACTCGAACCCCAGACAAAGAATCGACAAAAAACGTTTTTGAAGCTACCCTAGTTTACATACATATAAAATTATGTAAATACAAAGATGCATATAAAAACAAATTTCAAAAATATTGTAATCGCACTACCGACACTAACAACTTGACATATTTTGCATTTTCTCACATTTTACTTTGTTCTATACTTTGGCTGTGCATTGTTTGAGATCTACTTATTTGGTCGAGCTTCGCCTGTTTTTGTGTGTTTTAACGCTGTTTTCTTGCTTCAGCTTTTGTTTGTATGGAAGTTGCACAAAAAGGTCGCCAAGTCGAAAGTAATAAATTTTATTTACACTCAAAATGTCATTCGAAAAGCTTTGTAAAATATTAAATGCGTTTTCATAGCCAATTTTGTTAGCGCAGTAGGACATAATAAGTTTGTTTTTGTAATGGCGATTTATGTTAACACAAAGTATTTAAGATAGCTTAGATTTAAGAAATGTTCAACATAAAAACAGATATTAATTGAGCTACTTACAGCCGTCTATTTATGCAGATTATATGACAACTTGAGTAATAATTGAGATATCTTATCAGATTAATTTTTATCATACCTAGTAGTAACGGCATAAACGGATCAAGATAGATATTGACTTACGTTTATCAAAATGTTCAGGAAGAAAAAAGAAATTGATTAAACCATGTCCGTCCGTCTGTTAACACGACAACTTGAGTAAGTTTTGAGATATCTTAATGAAACTTAGTATGCAGGTTCCTTGGTACTCATCGCCGATCGCTATTTAAAATGGGCGAAATCGGATGATAGCCACGCCCACTTTTTATATATAGAATATTTTCGAAAAATTAAAAATATAAAAAATAAAAATATAAAAAATATCAAAACAGGGAATTTTCCGGAAAAAAATGGGGGAAATTGGTTAAGGTCCACGCCCACTTCTACACGAAAGATTCTGAAAAGGTTTATATATATATTTAATAGGCAATAACTTTGCGTACAAAAGCTTTATATCATTTCTATTTCACTTTCAAAGTGTCCGTCAACGAAAAAAGTCGAAAAATATTAATTTTCGAAAATTGGCGTGGGCCTTCCCCTTTTATAGCGATGTTTCTATAATCATGCAAGCTATATCAATAAGATCTTGTACACATAATAAGTTTTTTAAGTAAAACTCGACCGCAAAGAAATTTTGTGGATTTTGGGGAAGTAGGCGCGGCGCCGCCCAATTTTCAGCATAAAAATTCTGCTTTTTCAAATGCGATTTCTTGTAGTTTCAACTAGATATTTCAATCAAAATTGGTGAGCTGCTTCTCAATAATACTTGGTATACTTCTGGTAAAAACTAGGCAAATCGGATAACACACGTATAAAATATCCGGGAAAGTTGTTAATACGCTATTTATATACAATAAATTAATTGCGGCCGCCGTAGTGTGGCGGTAGCGCTGCCGGCCTAGAACACCGAAGGTCCAAGGTTCGAGTCCTGGGACTGGTAACATTAAAAGTGGTTTGAAAAAGTTGTTCAGAACGGTGTCAGCTTTCGGTAGTGGTTTAGCAAACTCTCTCTGCCATATTGGGCTTCTCAGCAAAAATTCTTCTGCTCCTTTGTAGATGCCGTTTGAAGTCGGCAAAAATCCGTAAGTCCAGCAGATTTGTAGGAAAGCATTCAAAATGGCACACCACAAATTGGAAGGGAAGCTCGGCGCAAAAATCTCTTAGGGGGTTTGTGATAATATACCTGTTGTATGTCGCGCCATACATTAATATTTAAAAAAAATTAATTTACCCCTCAAAAATCATAACAGAAGTGTTTTTAATAAAAGCAATCAGCTGGATTTATAATACGAATCAAAAAGTATTAAAATAGACCTTTGTAAATTGGTATGCCATAATAGCTCACTACTAGGTATGTAATATTCGGTTCCACCCGAACTAAGACTTCCTTACTTGTTATTATTTTATAATTTATTACTGAGAGTTTTTATTACAAGCTGAAAGACTTCTTTGTAAGAGAACCATTAGGCCATCAGAAGGCTGGTTTTTTGTCAGCTAAACTCTTATTTCACTTCATTTCACTAAAACAATGCGCATGCACCGCCATCGGTGGCATTTATAACTGTGATGATTTTTTGGTTTAATTGTCCATTATTGACACTCCGACTGTATACCATCAATTAAATTGCAAATTATTATTGTTGGGCTTGAACCAATATAACATATATCCCTCATATAATCGTTTGTTCCGATAAAAGCTAGGACCGTGAAAGTTTTCCAGCTTTTGCACTTGTAATATATGGAATGTGGACAGTGGAAATGAGTACGATTGGATGGCCATAACATATAGACCCCATGCAGCCGGCTGTTCCGCAAATGATTCATTGAAAAGATCGGAGAAAATCTCTCTGTCAAATTATAACTAAACATTTTTATAAGGCAGCATTTTTAGACTTACAAACAAAAATACAATTTAGAAATAAGGTGTCAAATCAAACCAAAGATCAAAATATCTCCTAAAATAGTGTCAACTATAGCTCGTGAACTTAATTTTTATACACTTGTATAATAAAGTATGCATGCAAAAATAAAACTGCAAAAAGATAGCACGAAACTACAAAATTTGTATGAAAACGCCTTTTAAAAGAATAAATAAATATCATTAATATTGTTAATAAAACAAAAGTACACACGAGCAAAGCGACACCAAACGTCAAAAATAATGTTATGGACATAATGATTGAAGTGAGAAATATTTAAGCGCTCAGGCAGGATATATGCCTAAGAGCCGAATACTTCAGAAATATATTACAGAGATTACCGTTATTTGATCAGTAAGTAAGCGAAAGATACTGCCGGATGAAAGAAAATATTGAGAGGCATCAAAAACGTGTAATTATAAGAAGGTTCAACGCGACGAATAGTGGGAAACAGTAGACCATCAATTCGCTGGTAGGTAACTCATCACTGGGGAAATTTGCGATTAAATCGCCACTTTTAAGGCTATTAGCACTCTTATTTTTAGTCATTATGCACAATTAAACGTTTTTGTAAGACCAACTATAATTTTTTGTGTAAATATTCAGCTAAAACACAAGTACAGTGGTGAATTACCTATCATCGATTTGACAGCGTCCACTTGCATTCGCTGTTGGACCTTGTTATGGTTGTACTAGTACGTTCTTTGAAGGCTTAGAAGATAAATATATACTGACAATTGGACATATATGTGTTTTCGTATATAATAGATATATAGCTTTAATATCGAATTGTAGACATCTGCGAATGCGATTTCGTGTGAAGATTTCTTACAGTGACAGATGCGAATGCGAATATCGGGCATTTTCCGTCCAACACGAACGTTGAGATGGTTCATGGTCAAAGCAGTTTTTAAAGCACCTCGATTTGTAAATATGCCCTACTTCCCTACGCCACTGGTATGACAGAACGCCAATAAAAATCAAACGAAATAAGAAGTCACAACAACAAAACCAGCTTTGTTTGGCTTACACCATATCTGATATTTATTCAGATTTACACATATTTCGGAGAAGTTGCTGCGACAACCACAGCCATAAAAGAACAACAAGTAACAACATCGATAACAACAAAAAGGACCATTGACAGTGATATAAGAGTGTATTTAAAAACGCATCAGCCTTTCCTTTGAAATATGCCAATGTATTTACAAGAAGAAGAATAACAGTAAAATTCGGGTGTGCTTGACCTGATGACTGTTGTTTTGCAACATATAAAGGTTCGTGTCAAAATTAGCATCAATAGCGATAAAGATACTTGCTGTTGACAAGCTGATATATTGAGCATAATCTTAAAAACATACAAGTAAGGAGATAGCTGTCTTCGGCTGTGCCGAAACTTTATACATTTTATTAATACGGATCACGTAATAAGTAAATACTGTGCAAAGTTTGACTTATTACTTTGTTAATTGAAAGATGTATAGTCTGATTTTTCGTCATCCCTTGTCAAATTTGGTTTTGAGACAAACCGGTTTCGGCGTTGTGCCATCATCAGTGTCGATTTTCGTTCTGATCTGTTGTGGTCGTTTGTCTTGTATTTATAGTAGGTAGCAGGTAACGTCAGCATGGGTGTCTGTTTGTGTACGTGTGCATGTGTTGTGTGTGTACATTCAGAAACGGGGGTGGTTTTTCATCGATCGGTTTTTTGTGGGGTTGACTGAGGCAGGTAAAAGTTGGTAATTTTTGTTGTTTGACCTTTTTTGCTTGTTGGTTGTTTTTGATCTTTTGCTGTTTTGTGCTTATTTGTCGGTGCGTGTGTGTTTGTGGTACCTGAGTGGTTGCTTTGTTTTTTGTAAACCAATTTTAAAGGTTCGAATATTGTGTCGGAAACAGTGTTTGTCTGTTCGTTTATTATTCTACCGTCGAATGTTTTTTGTTTGTAGATTTCCATGTTTTCGAGTACGTTCAGACGTCGGCCTTTTGCTTGTACATGTAGGACCTTGACTGTTTTTTTGATGTTTCCGGGGGGGCATTTATTCTCCGCCATGTGATTCGCAAAGTTGGACTCTGGTATGATGGTTGGATTCCGTATCTTTTTGTTGTAATCTCTAATGTGTTCTCTGAACCTCGTTCTTACTTGTCGTCCGGTTTGTCCTATGTAACTGTGGTGGCATTCACAAGTGAGCTTGTATACACCATGGCTGCTAAACGGATCTTCTGAGTTAGTTTTGGTTCTTAGCTTCCGTCCTAAATTGTTCGATGTTTTGAACGCTGTGTTGATGTTGTATTTTCTAAGGAAATTTGCTAATTTATATGTTGCCCTTCCAGTATATGTCATTGTCGTCCAGGTTTGTGTACTTTCTTCTCCATTGTTTCTTTTTTGTTCTCTAAGGTCTCTCCTGAGTTTATCTACTAGTGTTTTTTTATATCCGTTGTTTGTAGCGATGTTATATATTATTCCAAGCTCTCTTCTATATGCTTCTTGTGTAAGAGGTGTTCTTTCCAATCTTTGTACTAAGTGCCTTAGCGCTGCATTTTTATGTTGTTGTGGGTGGTTCGAGGTATTATGTATTATTGTGTCGGTGGCCGTTGGTTTTCTATATATGTCGTAGTTGAATTTATTTGCTAGCTTTATCAATACTTATTGTGAGGTCCAGATAATTGATTCCTCCGTCTTTTTCGGTTTCCATTGTGAATTTTATGTTCCCGTGCTGCTTGTTGAGGTACTCCAGTACTTGCTCTTCGTTGTTGGTAGTTAAAACGCATATGATGTCATCCACGTACCTTGCGTAAAATAACACTCCTAATTTGGAATTTAATTCCTGTATATACTCTTTTTCCAAGGTTTGCATAAACGCTTCCATAAGAATAGCCGATGTTGGGTTTCCCATAGCAAGTCCGTTTGTTTGTCTGTATATTTTATTGTTGAATTGAAAATAGTTTTGACGTAGTGTGGTTCTTACCGTGTTCGTGATTTGCGTACTTTTTACTTTATCTTTTGTTTTACGTAGTATTATAGAGTTTACTATGTTCAATGTCTCTGCTAGTGGTATTGATGTGTATAGATCTTTTATGTCGAAAGATACCAATTTGCTGTCCTTTGTCACTTCAACGGTCCTAAGTTTGTTTATTAGTTCAGATGAATTAGTTATGGTGTGTTCGTTGGTAAGTTCCAGTGGGTCCAGTGTGTGGGATGACGAAAAATCGTTCCAATATACATCAATCATTCACCCTGTCGGAAAAACAACAAAACAAAATAAAATGTATAGTCTATTTATCGTAAAATTAGGAGTTTGACCCAAACCCAGTTTATTGGAACAATCGATTCTATGCGTTATGTGATATGTGTTACTTTGGTCCGACCTTGTGGGTTCCGACAAATCTCTCTGTACATTGCAGACATTCAACAAACATTTAAAAAAGGGATTGTTATCAAAGCAGTATAATCCAAATCAACAGTTTTTGGAATTTTTGTCTGTCCGTCTGTATGTTTGCTCGCACATCACCCAAAAACTGCTCTATGGAATTGAATGAAACCTTCAGCGTTGTATTACTTGATGTCTAACTTAAAATGTAAGATATCGGTTATTTCGATGATTTGATTGTTTGCGGAGTTATATACCAATATGTGGACCAGGGTAACCCAAAATGTGTTAGTGCAATGTGGGTATCAAACGAAAGGTGATAGTGAGTGCTGCCATAAGTGAAATGATTGAAAGCCATATCTCAACTTGTTTCGGAGATACAATGAATAAAATCGGACTCAGTCTGTTATAAGTTCCGAGACTCAGCGAAGCTTGGCCATATCCTTTAGTGATTAATATAAGTAATTAACTGTATCATTTTGTTATGTTGTTTTATTAACTAATTAACTGTATCCAGAGAAACTTTTTGGGTTGAAACAAGCATACTTATTGGTGGTCCTGTCCTCATACTTACCAACATCGGACCAACGTTATTATACCATTTCATATTTATGAATAGGTTTGAAGTTTCAGAGAAAATTAGCTTTTCTTACAGAAGTTATGGCAGCAAAGTTACTGCAAGTGACCTTTGTTCACAGCAGAGGGTAAACCTATACCTGGTAAAAACTCTTTTCCTCTACCATGTTTGATTGGGTAAACATAAAGCCCAGATCTACTAGGCAATAAAATAAAAACACAATCTGACCGAAGGAGGGACCCAGTCCTTTTTATTAATGCTGTGTCGGATCGGAAAATTCACGCTTTAAAGTGGATTACTTAAAGTGTAGCTCAGTCTGAGCTTGCTAATAAGCAGTAAAATTAAAAGAGGGAGTCATCATACAAGAAATTCTTGAAAGGGAGTGGGGAAGGGGGTTCAATTGAAGTGCACAAAGTCGTTAACACAATGGATAACATAAACTGGATGAATGTCAATATTTTCAAAACAAATCGACGTTGTGGTCACAGTTCAATTCTTCTAACCAACGAAATGGAGCAAGAGAATAATTCCCCTGCTGCGGCCACATACGCGTTTACTCTTGCGAGCATCATCTCATTGACTTTTGTACTATTATTATTGTTCTTGCGATTTCGTGGATTGTTATTGTTTTATTTTGCTGCTTTTGTATTTTGTTTTATTATTGTTGACATTCATGAGTTTGCTGCATTGGTTGATTCCTGCTCGTTGAAGTTCATTGGTTGCTCTCCCGCAGCTATGACAGATTATGCGGCAGTTTAAGCGACGATTCAGCTTGTCACTTTGACTTAAGCACCGCATGACACAACAACCGAAAGCATATTGCCACATGAAACATTTAGCATCAGCAAGTGGCTTGCCAATTACACAACATATACAAGTAAGTACCTATGTAGGTATTAGGGATGCAAAACTTTTGCGATTTTAACAAGCGGGATTTTTTCGGTATCTATTTTACAGGGATTAATACCGGCATTTTTTGTTTTCCAGCAGTTTTAGTTTTAAAAAAGTAATGAAATTATATGAGCAAAAATCTAGTTTGAAAATATATAATAATTAGCAAAGCCGGACTCGCTTCTTTGCGTTTCGGTACTTACAATAGATAAATTATTGCCATGATAAAATGCGGGTTCGTAATAGTGTTTCTTTTTCGAAACCCCTTTACATTTCTTAGTATGGTATTGATTTTCTTTATATACCTTTGTTCCAGTTTTTGGGGCACTACAATGAAAATTTCCAGACATGTGCAGCATGAAAATTTTAGTTTCTATGGGAGGTCCCACGAACTCTTTTTCCTCATGCCACATGTGCTTTTCCTGAACAGAGGAACAATTTGCCGCTTTTATTGCAATATTCCGTTTGCATATCAGGTACCACGCCCCCTTTTGCTTTCTTTTACGTTCTTCATATAAATAAGGAGTATTATATGTTACTCCTAATACATCCAGAAATACGTGTTTACATATTTATTATGAGCAGTGAAGTAGTTTTTGTTCTACAATGTAACAAACACACTTACATTCATATTTACAATTTTAATATGGATCATTTTATACTTAATATGATTTTTATATCTAGATTTTTAACTTCATACGCCTAACAGTAGTATGTAACGGCATTAGCGGAACGAGTTAGATATTGACTTATATATATCAAAATGTTCAGAAGGAAAAGAGAAATGGATTAAGCCATGTCCTTCCGCCCGTCCGTCCGTCTGTTAACACAATAACTTGAGTAAATTTTGAGATATCTTAATGAAATTTGGTATGCGGGTTCCTTGGCACTCATCTCCGAGCGCTATTTAAAATCGGAGAAATCGGATGATAGCCACGCCCACTTTTTATGTATAGAATATTTTCGAAAATACAAAAAAAGTGATTATTCAGTGCATAACACACTTATAAGGATAAAATTTGGTGTACATAAACTTTAAAGCAGAAAAAAAATTTTTCAACAAATTTTTGATAATGGGAGTGGCACAGCCCACTTTTGATTAAATAAAATTTAGAAACAATAATAATCATAAATCAAAAACCGTTCAAGATATCGAAACGAAATTCAGCACGCAGGTTTCCAGGTAAGCAGGGAATGTTTCAGGAAAAATGGGCGGGATCGGTTAAGGTGCACGCATGGATAATAGATATATTTAACAGGCAATAACTTTGCTTACAATAGCTTTATATCATTTATGTTCCACTTTCAAAGTGTACGTAGTGGACTATTCCATAAAACTTTTTATGGCATAACTCCGGTAAGAATTGATTTATCGAAACGATATTTCACGAAAATGTTTTGGAACATAGTTCTGAAAAATTTGTTTGTAAAATGTAAAACGCGATATTTTTATAACCGTGCAAGCTATATCAATAAGATTTTGCACACATAATAAGTTTTTTAAGCAAAACTCAACCGTAAAAAAAATTTTGTGAATTTTGAGGAAGTGGGCGTGGCACCGCCCACTTTTGAGCATAAAAATTCTGATATTTTCAAAGGCGATTGCTTGTAGTTTGAACTAGATATTTCAATCATAATTGCTCAGCTGCTTCTCAATAGTATGTAGTATACTCGTGCCAAAATTAGCCAAATCGGATAACACACAAGCAAGTAGTTAATACCCCACTGCAATAGGGAAGTAACATATATTTCTTGATTTTCATACCTTCCATGAATATGAAATGTTTGTAAGCATGAGAAGAAGAAGAGTTGGGCCCATCAATAAGCATACTGAAACAATCAGGCCGATGAGCTGAATCGATTTAGCCATGCCTGTCTCTCCGTCTGTCTGTCCGTGTGTCCAGTTGAACACACATTTTTCAAACATAAAATGTGCATGTACTGGTACTTTGAAAAAAATGTAGTTAGCGGTGATTGGTATGCAAGCTATTTTAATACAAATTAATTAATTTGTCCCTCAAAAGAAGTGTTTTTATTGAAACCAATCAGCTGGCTTTATAATATGAACTGAAAAGTATTGAAATATACCTGCTTAAATAATTTTCCCGTAATATTTAGATCACTACTAGGTATATAATGTTCGGTTCCACCCGAACTTAGACTTCCTTACTTGTTTTTGATTAATTTAAAATTATTTTATTAATAATAATGCAAAATCAAATAAGCAATGTAATCAACAAATCTTTTAAAAAAATTTTCTAAACCCAAAAATGCCGAATTTGTTTCATAGAAATCTCGGGATTTCGGGCACGTAGTACCTACGCAGCCACTCCGCATGCGATCCTGATTTTATTTGTATAGGAATCGCTACTTGTCGCACCACTGACAAACTGAAGTGTATTAAAAAAAAAACAAGACAATAAAATACCGGAGGTATTAGGAACGTAATATTATTCTTTGTCATGATATTGTCGAATTTCAGTTATGTCCATGTTTATCATTGATTGCAAATATTTGCAAAATGTTACACAATTACACTAGATTAATCTTTCTAGATTATGCTGACGTTGTGTTCTTTATCACAGAGAGGACTTTGCTCTGGGATGACAGCTTACATTTGACTAAGATTTTTGCTGATGCAGGCTTTCACGTAAAATAATCCCTTAAAGATAATACAGAGTAAGTAAATATTTTGATGTGCAAGTCTTCGGGTAGCAGATGCCGTGGTGCTGGCGTATTATAAGGAAAAGTCCTGGGGAGAAGTTGCTGTTATAAAAGTTTACTCCGTCGAGCAGGTAAACATAGATGGTTGGTGTCACGGAGGGGCACATCGCAAGACGGAAAAACATGTATCATACAGCTTTTTTATGAGATGCCAGATCCCATCATAATAGTTACGAAGATGTATCCTAATTTTGCGGGGAGGTAAATTTTCTACAAAGAAGTTCGCTTGCTATTTCCATCAATGTATGTCTGCTAGGCTCGGCTTCCGTGGTTCGGACGCGTATCTTAGAATAGTTGGCCGGTTGCCAACAAACGTTTCTTTGTCTCTTCCCCAGTGACTGTTGTTGTTGTTGTATTAGCGACTATTTAACCTGCCTAAAGTACGTATCACCTCTTACCCAACATTGTCATCAGGCTCTTCGAACGGAAGTCCCAGAAACCTTGTGGCTTCAACAGGGGTGGACCAGAGTGAAATTGCTGTTAAAGGAGTAGGCTCGGTTGAGCAGATGAATAGATGGTTAGTATTGTGGGGAGACACGCCGCATGCCGGGCAGACATTTGGCATGTCAGGGTTCAGTCTGGATAGGTAAGAGTTTAGTCTGTTACAGTATCCAGAACGAAGTTGGGCCAGCATGGCTCTTGTCTCCCAAGGCAGTTTGCGTTCCTCATTGGGAACAGGTGGAGCTTGTGCCTGTAGGACTACATTCACCGGACGAGAACTGACAAAGGAGTTAACCGACTCTGTGTGGATGAGATTAAGGGCCCGCCGATGCACCTTTGGATCAAACAGCGAGAAAATGTGATGCCGGATCATTTCCACAACAGCCGGTTCTCCGTAGTGGAATGACTCAGCTTTTTATATCCGACCAAGGGCTATTATTTCGACATTACGCTGTTTAACTTGTCCCCAGTGACTTGAGGATATAGTATATTGCGGCTTTGCACTTTGATGGTTATAGCGGTTGTATAAGCGGTTAAAATAAACAGTTTATCACACGTCACCCCTAAGATTTTGGGGTGGTGGTAAATAAAGTGACCGACGATTTTTTTGATACAGCGCCTGGCTCCTCGCGATGAAAAAAACAGATAAGATCGGGGGATAGCTGAATGAACCGAATGCCCGTTGACATTATCGTGAAATCGTCTACGAGGAAAACGTTCCACTCTGTGGTGCCCCTTTTTTAATCCTCGGGGGTTCGGGTTGCTCTAAACTTCATAGACGCCACAAATAATTATCGGTACACGTTTTGCGACAGAGAGGGAGGTCCTCGAAATCGGTTACTAACAGCGCATTCTTGGCTAATCAACGAAACTAGAACCGTCTTGTCATTTCACATCTTATATGAGGATTTCAGTGAAGTGGTGTACTTATGGTAAGCTGGTCGCACGTTGGGATATAGTAGAGGAGTACAAATGTATCTACTGCCTTAACTACTTGCGAGAGGAGAGTCACCGACTATGACGACTACCCTTCGTTAGCTGGTTTGCTCGGCCTGGTGGTTGGACCACGCTTGCCTGCTTCCACATCTTTGGAATGACAAAGGTGGATAAGTTTAAAACCCTGTTAAATAGTAACACCCCTGATCGCCGAGAGGTTTCTATATGGATTTAGCGGCGAGGCCTAATTACAATACTTCACCCGATTAGTCGGCACTTGAGCTCTTGCATGCCTACATCCCTTGTAATTGACCACTGTTTTGGCTTTGTGGGGGCTTAGAGTATACTAGGGGTAAGGTAAGTCTGTAGGAAGAGTCGAATTAAGTTGCTAGTACTGGAGCCGGGTTTCGCATATATAGCCATCTACGGCGAGACAAGCTAATTCACGCACAGTAAATTGACTTATGATGAATCCATGCATAAGATCAATTGGACTTCACAGTTAGTGACTCTCAATATGTAAGAGCTAAAATGGAAATCGCAAAAAATCCCTTTAGAAACCATAAACGAAGCAATAACTGCTCGGATCACAATTAATGCAGATGAAATTAAGTTTTCTTTTAATTCAATTTGTGATTGCTTTTACTTGCTTACGTCAGTGCACAATCGACCGAATGCCCTGTTATTACTTTCTAACTATTTGACTTCTCCTGGCTTAATTGTCGCATACGCTGGAGTTTTAGTCATTTCAAGTTGGAAAAATTAATTAAAGTGAATGCATTTGAAATGTGCAGAGCTGCATCAGGCACATCCACACCCACATATACACATACACAACGTAAGCTATCCCTATTGTGCCACTTGTTCACTAGAGAGCAGATATCCGAAGCCACAATTCGCAATATAGCTCTATACGACGCGATAAGTTGGATAGCGACTTTGAGCTGCGTAACGATATGGCACAACATCACTAATTACCGGATTACGAGGACAATGTTGCAAACTGAAGAAAAATTGAAATGGTCCCATCGGTCTGATGAAGTCAACGCTATGCTGTTATGCAGAGGAAATTCCATGGAACTGTGGCAAGTGAAAGCGTTTCAATGCGCATTCCATCATTTACCCCAGAGACAAATTTCCTTCAATGTCATTGCACACTTGCACTTTGACGGAATGATGCAAGCGGAAAAATCGTGTCATCCTCTTCATTACGACAATGGTGGGTATGTGTTATTGGTTGTGCGTTGCTGATGGCACAAGCACAATAAACAATAAAGTAGCTAATAATAAATGAAGAGATTATGACGTTATTAAAAATGAACTTACTTGAAATGTGGATAAAGTTGTTCGTTTCGTTAGGTTGAGGGGTGTAAGACCCGGCAAAAAACTGTACGTTGACTTTTTTCACAGCAGAAGAAGACCGAATCTCGGTGGGGATCACTCCGGCATATACGGACATTGCTCGACAATTCTAGAGTTTCGAGTCAGATCATCTCAAAATAGACATATGCTGAATAGTTAAAAAAAAATTAACACAGATTCGTTCGGAAAAAATATTTTAACGCTATTCTGCATCGTGCTCGTGAAGTAAGAGGAGTAGGAATCAGCCATCAACGCAGCTTTTCGAATTAAAATATATCATCAACTAGATGTATCTTCTTCTGTTATATCGCTTTAAAGTGGGTTCTTAACTAGAATTTATCTAATTGTCGAAATCTGGTCTATATATAGTGAAATCGATGTCTGTACATTGCAGATATTTATAGATAATTATGAAAGGTTACGTAGCCGTATTTCACCCTGTACCAAACTCCCAAGTTCCTCCTGAAACCAAAAGTGTTGCTTCTTTTTAAATTCTTTTGAAAGAAATCTTTAAAATAGCACTGAAAGATTTAATTTCGTGAAAAACGTGTAAGTTGGGTACACTTATCTATTTTTGATAGTTTATTTTATTTACATTCGTTGAAAATTAAATTATTTTCTGTGCAATTCAGCGGTAAGTTGCATATCAAATTTAAATTTTTTAATAGTTCTTATTTATTTAACTATGTAATTTTTTACAGGTTTAATCTACATGTGTAGCTGTTGATTGTGAACATTTGAGTATGAACTAATAACAGTGCAACATTATTTGTTCAATTGATTTTGGAATTTCGCAGGATTTGCCTTCAACACAGCCGTTTTCAGAAGAAGGAAGTGTACCAAGAGCACAGTCTTTAACATTTTTGTGGCCCCTAAACTGTTCACGCTTCAGGGCATTCCGTGGTCACATATACTCAAATTTAGTACCGCCACCTACTTCAGATGCTATTTCCAAGACGCGATACTATTAATTACCTTCTCATACGGTGGCCCACAGCTCCTTTTGAGTAGCACGATGGGAGCAGTGCCGAGCGGTAGCCTTCGCCACCCCCCATACCAACTTCCATTTCTTCAGCACCGCCACGAGTGCAAGTAAAGGTCACCGGCCCCTGGTACCTTTCACTACGTGCATTGTTTGTCGGCTAAGATTATAACGCTTGCCAAGGGCTGTGTCACTTGCTCAAATCCTCTGGTTTTTGCTACGAACATGCTAGATAATAATGAAATATAAGCTTACCAATTTTTATTGAAATATCGTTACAAAATTACGAGTAATTGCCTTCTCAAAGAGCAAAGTTTTAATACTGGAAAGCGGGAAGCTCCACGCTTACCTAAACCAAATTCACAAAATTTATTTGCCGTGCTTAAAAATCTCATCAAGTGCGCCAAATATTAATTAATTATTCTGCAAGTTGCAGATATACCACCTTTTAAATTTTACAACCTTTCCAATATATTCGATATATAAAAAGTGGGGGTGACTATCAACCAATTTCGCCCATTTTAAATGCTAAGGAACCCGCGTACAAAATTCTAGTAATATATCCAAAAATTTGTTCCAGTAATCGTGTTCATAGACGGACGTACGTCCAGGGCTTAATCTCTTAACCTGCTGAACTTTTTGATACACATACATATAAGAACTCATGATAATCTAATATTCCAACTATTCGAACGCTATAATATTCGATTAACCAAATCGGATATTCGAACATCGTCGACTGCACGAATAATCGCTGTTGAATGATTATTCAATTGAGTTGCATCATTTCAAACGTTTTTATTAGAAATTATTATTTAGAAGTATGTATTTAATTATTTAATGTTGAAACTGCTACTTTAATAAAGATATTAGAGCCGTGCTTCTCTGCCAATTTGTGGTTTTCTGTTTTTTATTTTCCTCAAAAATAGGTGGGACCAATATGATCTATGTGGCTTCGATCGGCCTCAGCAAAGGCAGATGCATTTTTTCGGAGAAGTTTTTACATTTCAGAAATACACTCGGAGGGTTGCAGACCACTGCCGAGGGGCGACCTTGTTCTAAAAGCACTGTTTCCAAACATTTTGACGTTAATTGTTACTTCACTTGAACGGAAGCAATACTATCACCACGGCAAGTCAATAATAGTAGTCGATAGTAGACACGCTGAGAAGATTAATTAAGCTAAATGACGGATGGCTCAATTATTCACACCATATACTGGATAAAAAGCTGTATGCGATATTATAAGGACCCACCACGGGATGAAGACGACTTACTCAAAAGTTTTCCTGCAATGTTTTCTGGTATAATTTCCGTTGCCCTTTGGCCAATTCATTTTCTTTTTAACTAGCCTCAAGAGTAGTTAATGTTTTTAAGGTTTGAGGGAGTGTAGAATTTACTAGGCATTGCATGACCTACTTTTTACTAAGTCAATTTAAGAAATATTATTCATCATAAATCAAAAACTGCTCGACACATCAAAGGGCACCACCCTTTTCATTTTTTACAAACTCGGTCAATAAACACACACACTTTAGCTAACAATGTCGAAAAAGCTCCTCACGATTTGGAGGAACCATATCTCTGAAATCAATAGAGTTGGATGCTTGAAATTGTATACTTTAGGGAAATCAAATTAAACAATTTTAAAATTAATATTAAGTGAATGTGGCACCACACTCGTATAGCTTCAAAGTCGCACATCCTATCTGTTCTCGTTTTATCAAGGGTTATCATTCCTTAAATTTTATATCGACTTTCTTAGAAATTGGCAGACGCTTTTCCAATACTTGTAGATATCTCTTCAACAAATTAATCGACTGATAATTACTCCGACATTCCAGAAAATAAAAAATAATAACAAAAAAGGGAAGAGCAGCGAAACTTTATTTTTCGTACAAAACTATAATAATAAAGCTTTCAGAAACATATGAACTTAATCAAAGTATATCTAAATTTTTTTAAATGACTAACAAATTTTATATAGGCATGATTTATATCAAGGATAACTCCAAATGGTTGATAAATCTCACAGCCGAGTACATAATATTCGATTACACCCGAACTTAGCATCAATCACCTGTTTATCAATACCTTTAATACTAAACACGGTTAAGCGGAAATTTTATGAACATGAAGCTGATAACACTGGTTTACAGCCAAAATGCACCAGAGACGCCATAGTGAAATTCCTATGTAAAATCACCTCCTAATTCCGAAAACCAAGGTTATTTTTACTTGAATGGTACCGTTTTTGAGATATTTACGATTTACCGTTATTTCAAAAAACAAAAAAGATGGCTCCACTTAATCGTGTATATCTCAAGAACAAACTGAGCTCTTCCAAGACGGTTTGAAAAATTTGAAAGCTTATAAAATTTACTATAATCAGTACATACAACACTTTTTGCTAGGTCCTGCAGATTCAAACATATTGAACAATCATTACGGATTTTTTAAATTTTTTTTGTAAAAATATAAAAAAATTTGTACTTTGCGAGGAAGCATCTCGAAAACTTTTTGTTTTTTTGCAGATATTTTTTCCCCCCTCTAAGCTCTGTTTTGTTACAAAAAAAATAAGCTATCAGTGAACAAAATCGATGAACTAATACAAAAGTTATAAGCATTCAAGTAAATATATCCATTTAATGCTTAAGTACCCTACTGGTACATATGTGTTAGTATTCGTATATCAGTTAGTTACCAGGTAGATTTTCGAAAAGTTATTAGATACAAAAAGCTGTTAGTGTCGTTTTCTCAAACCTAGGTACATTTTAAACAAGAGCATATTTTTGAGGCAGGTAGTGTTTTCTTTGTAGAACTAGGGAACCTTTTTGTTTAGGTAGGCTTGAATTTTTACTGGATCTAAGTATAAATAAGAGTACATGCGCCTTGTTCCTTCATAATATCTGCAAGGCTCGCCGGATACTGTTCAGTTTATAACTGCAGTTTATAACCCGTCATTTACTTAAAATAAAAAATGAATAAAAGGGCGCGAGAGTTTGAGTCTACAAATGATCCAGATATGTTCTGTTTCATCTGCGGTCAATTTATTGTTAAAAGTATGAGACGTGTGTTTTCAAATCCTTTGAAAGTTACATACTATAAGTGTTTTGGAATTGAGCCTAAAAACAATGAAAAACCATGGACACTGTGTGCACCACATGCCGAGTCGAATTGATTTCTTCGGAAACCGGAACAAAAAGGTACGTTGTAAAAATTAGGAATTT
Organism: Merzomyia westermanni; assembly: GCA_949987695.1. Classification (NCBI taxonomy): domain Eukaryota; kingdom Metazoa; phylum Arthropoda; class Insecta; order Diptera; family Tephritidae; genus Merzomyia; species Merzomyia westermanni. The sequence continues at coordinate 158,673,959 of OX465288.1, read as the reverse complement.
GTTCCCTTTTAATGCATAGCTGACTAATTCCTGAAACTATCTATTTAGGCGACGTGTGAAATTTATTACACCAATGAAGTGGAGGGAACCAACTTGCCATTCAACGGACTGCTATATTTGTACTACAAAAGTACTTGGGGTTGGAAAGTCCAGAAAAGTAACCTATGCGAGCGTATCTACAGTGTCATTACCAGAACTAATTTCAACAGAAGCGACATTGCCAGAATCAAATTTAACTTTAGTTCCGGCTCCAGTTTCATTGTCAACAGTAGTATCTGATTACGCGGCATCATGTTGTACTGAATTTCAAACGGAAAACGAAAGAAATTCTTTGTCACAAGCACAACTCAATGATTGGATAAGGGATTTGGAATTGTCAAAGGAAAAGGCCGAACTACACGCCTCTCGAATGCAACAATTTAAATTTGTTTCATCCGATGTTAAGGTAACATATTATAGAACTCGTCACGAAGAATTTTCCAAGTACTATACGAAGGAGGACAGTGTTTGTTACTGCAAAGACATTGCTGGTCCATTCAAACAATTTGGTGAACCATATGATACAAAAGAGTGGCGATTGTTCATAGACGGCAATAAATTAAGTTTAAAGGCCGTATTATTGCATATTGGCAACCAAAAGCCATCTATCCCGATCGCGCATGCAGTAAATACGAAGGAAACATATGAGATAATGCAAAAATTGCTCAAGTTAATCAAATACGAAGAACATGATTGGAAAATATGTGCCGATCTTAAAGTCGTTGGAATGCTATGTGGTCTACAAAGTGGATACACAAAATACTGTTGCTTTCTATGCAAATGGGATAGCCGAGCTCGTCAAGACCACTACATCATAAAGGATTGGCCAGAACGAATCGAGTTTCAAGTTGGGGTAGATAACATAAAATACTCTCCACTTATAAAGAAGGAAAAAATAATTCTACCTCCGCTCCACATCAAGCTCGGCCTTATCAAAAACTTTGTGAAGGCTTTGGACAAAGAAGGCGAAGCTTTTCATCATTTGAAGACAATCTTCCCAGAGATTTCAGAAGCAAAAATAAAGGAAGGGATTTTTGTGGGACCGCAAATAAGGAAAATGATGACCAATAACCATTTCAAAGAACTATTGTCACCAGTGGAGGCAGCAGCGTGGGATTCTTTTGAAAAGGTCGTTACTTCTTTTTTAGGCAAACACAAAAGTCCTAACTACGAGATGATAGTGAACGACTTAATCAAAAACTATGCGGAAATGGGTAAATAAAAAAACATATTATAATAAATTATATATTACATAAATTTACATGAGAATATATAGCCATAAATCTGAATTCATCGTCCAGTTCCGAACAAACAAGAACGGGAAAAATATAAACAAAAAATTTGTTCTGAATTGAAAGATAAATCCAGCCTAAGAAAATTATATACTAATGTGTCACTTATGTATTTATCTAATTTACTTTTTTATTTTCTTTCAGGAGTAAATATGTCTTTAAAAATTCATTTCTTACACTCCCACTTGAATTTTTTCCCGCAAAATCTTGGCGACGAAAGTGACGAGCATGGCGAAAGGTTTCACCAGCAAATGAAAGTGATTGAAAGTCGGTATCAAGGATTCTGGGATGTCGCTATGATGGGCGACTACTGTTGGTTTCTCATAAGAGAAACCGATCCTAATCTAAATAAGCGTCAAAACAAGACACATAACTTTTTCAATTATAAAATAAGATCATAGAGTTAAGACAGAACCATATGTACATATGCTATTATTTGTAGGGTACTTAAGTATTAAATGGATATATTTACTTGAATGCTTATAACTTTTGTATTAGTTCATCGATTTTGTTCACTGATAGCTTATTTTTTTTGTAATGAAACAGAGCTTAGAGGGGGGAAAAATATCTGCAAAAAAACAAAAAGTTTTCGAGATGCTTCCTCGCAAAGTACAAATTTTTTTATATTTTTACAAAAAAAATTTTAAAAATCCGTAATGATTGTTCAATATGTTTGAATCTGCAGGACCTAGCAAAAAGTGTTGTATGTACTGATTATAGTAAATTTTATAAGCTTTCAAATTTTTCAAACCGTCTTGGAAGAGCTCAGTTTGTTCTTGAGATATACACGATTAAGTGGAGCCATCTTTTTTGTTTTTTGAAATAACGGTAAATCGTAAATATCTCAAAAACGGTACCATTCAAGTAAAAATAACCTTGATTTTCGGAATTAGGAGGTGATTTTACATAGGAATTTCACTATGGCGTCTCTGGTGCAGAAAAAAAGTTGGAATTTGTGATCCAGTGTAACATTTCTAGGTAAATTATTATGCTGATAGATACGGCATAACAACTTTGTATAAACATATTTACATCATAATCCGAACATAAATTCTGCGTTATAACTTCCGCTTTGATGAACTAAATTAAAACTAGCAACATTCATATTTCCTTTCGCCGCTACATCAATGTGCAACGATGCACAAATTCAGGAGCACTCAATAAACAGAAAACAATTTTCTGAGTGAAGGTATGTGTATACATTAGGCCGTACAAAAAAACAAAACAAAAACAGAATTACTTGTGTGATCTTAGCATCGTCTAAAAATAATTTACTTAGGAGGAAAAAGTTTTATATAAATAAATATATGCTATCTACAATTTCGCAGTTTTTACAGTTAGGAGCTTGGCCCTTCGGACAAAATTAATATGGTAATAGTGAGCCCAAACCTTATAAATGAAAATGAATGAATGTGTGTGTTTTAATACCTTCTCAGCAGGGTCATGTATTACTGAGTACAGCATACTCATATGTGTATGTACTTTTGAAGAAGCAGACAGTGCCGCGCCCCTACTAGGTAAAAGCTGGATTTTCCATATCCCCGCAACTACTGTTATCGGCTGTATAACATTTGGTATATAAATCTTATACAGGAGGGAAAGAGAGAAGACGAGAGTGAATGGGGGGGAGAAAAAACCAGGAGGAGGGGGGAAAAAAGAGAGAGAGGTGGAGAATAAACATTCATTGGAGAGCACAGAAGATGAGAAAAGAAGTAATAGAAGAGTGTGATATAGTTTCTTAAGCAATTACATTTTAGGGCCGAAGACCGTCTGCCGGGTGAGTAGGTAATAATATAAAAATACTAAAAACAATTTGACTGCCGTAAGATTGAACGCACCTGAAAGTGCGACGTGGACAAACAAATCTCTTAAGCAACAGTCGGCCTGGTGTCAGAAGGTGCTGGCTTCGGAGACAAGCATACCTAGAAAAATCAAATTGTTTCTTTTAGTTTTTCATGCTGACTTTTTGTTGGGCAACTTTTCACGGCAGAAATACAATCGGATAGTTGCCAACCACTTTCTTAGGGGAAACCAATTTTTTTGGGATATTTTCCTAAAATATATCTGATTTTACCTGCCCTGTTTCTTAAAAGAGGAGCATTACCTTTGGTGGGCCAGCGCTCTTCCACTATATGATTAAGTCATTACGAAAATATTTTTTTAAACTTGTTTTAGTCATTGAATTACAACGCTAAAACCGATGCGAAAACCAATTTATTTTAAAAAGTAAAATTAACTACATATATCCTAAATCCTAAACTGAAAGTATTCCCAAATTTGAATCCATAATGTTATTTTCAATAAGTAAACCCGTCCCCGCTTCGTTGCGTCGCAGAACTTATAACAGACTGAGACCGATTTTAATCATTACATCTCCCACACATACCAGATAAGATATGAAACTTAAGCATTTATTATCACCTTTCGTTTGATACTCATTTTGCACTAAACACATTTTGGGTCACCTTGGTCCACATATTGGTCGACGGTAAAAGTTCCATTCAATTCCATGCCACAGTTTTTGGGTGATGCGCGACCAAACATACAGACAGACAGATGAAAATTCTAAAAATGGTTGATTTGGCTTCTACTGGCTGAATAATGATCCCTCCTGTCGATTTTTCTTAAATATCTTCAATGTACAGACGTCGACCTGCTACAATTTTATTACATGTACCTAGAGATAATAATCAAAGGTTGAATCTCTATCCAAATTAATTTTCTGCATATTTCTAAACTATTTTGTACTGTTCTGTAGGTAGTATAGAATATCCATATATTCATATAAATTTTTTATATAAAAATAGGTTTAGCCCCATATTCATAAAAAATAAAACTGGTTTAAAAAGATTTTTTAATTGACATTTCCATACAAATGTTGAATTATAAGAGCTTTACAAACCTTTTTTATTTTTTTTATGAATATGGGTGTTAATATTTTAAGTTTAAAAATCTTAATAATAACAAAAAGTTGTGCTTCAAAAATTTTATTTCGAGAATGAGAAAAATTAAATTATTTAAAAAGTAAACAAACACAAAGTAGAAATAATGGTTTGAAGTTTTAAGTAAGCTTAAGCGTTGTACGGCAATAAAATTAAATAGTCCATTGTTTTCTCGTTCTGTCTAACGCATTAATGCATGAAGAAGTGCTGAATAATTGTGGCATGCAACAGTCATATTGCCATTAAATTGTAAATTCAAACAATCTCACTATACCGTGTGCATGGGCGGAAACAGATAAAGGTAAGGGTGGGGGTCTGTTGTACTAACCTTATAATAATAATTCTGTGCAGTAGTCTTGCTAGTAAATTCGTTAAGAAGCTTTTCGTTGAAGCAAAATATTCGGAAAAATCCTCATACCGTATTTCAGAAAACATCTCTTGGGGTGTCGACTACGACCGGCGTTCTACCACAATGATGTCCTTTGGATGCCTTAATGTATATGCGCGCTTAGGAATTCTTTACTGATTTACGGGACGAGCCACAATATCAACTCAACACAATATCAGCAAACTCAGCTTAACTTACGAAAACGAATTTGAATTGGATAATTTCTATACTATGTTCGATAAAAATTGAGAGAACGTGCCCTTAGAAACTACAATCATTTTCTTCTAGATGCCACCAAGAAAGTCAACCACTTACCTGTTCCGTAAAAGACATGTGAAGTAAACAATGCCTCAATGAAGCATTTGATGGAAAAGCGTGAAATTGGTAGCTATATTTAGTGCAGCATTATTTATTTTGCCTCTATTATTTTGCAGTGGAAACTTCTTAGTGCACGCCATAGGCCAAGCGCCGTCCTCTCACGTCTCTTACGCCGCTTAACATCTATATTACAGATTTTTCCTGGAGCTTTTTTTTTTATAAAAATACGGTAATAGCTACTCTATCTAATTGACGATCATCAGTCCATCTAATCAGCATTTTCCTTCCCTTTAGTATGTTAATATGCGTTGACCCACAGAGAGGAATTCTGATATGTTCTGAAGAAGTGAAAAAGCCTTCAGAGCGACATGCCAGCTCCGATTTTATAACATTTAAATTTAACTCAACTAACACGGCTAACTTCCCGCCAAATACCCTACAGTTCAGCTCCTGTTTTTTTTTTTACATTTTTGAGACGCCATAATCCTTGTTCCATCTCCTCTGAAACTGTCTGTACTATAGTGAGTTGTATATTAAAGTTGTCTGTTTGATATGCCGTTTGAGGCCACTGTATTTTACTATTTAGCTGGTTTCAAAATGCTGCAATCTCTCCGTCTTAGCGTTCCTTCTCTCTCTATACTTTGCAAAGAATGACGTCCTTTCTGCGCTGTGTTGCCTTGGGTTTTAATGACTTCCCTACACTTATTTCCAGCTAAAGCTGAGTTCTAGCTGTGATTAAGCTCCTTGTGGCGCACTATATACTCCTTCGCCATCCTTAATTGAACATTGCCTACGCCCATGGAATAGCAAAAGTGTGATTATCTGTGCTCATGTGATTTGTTGTCGTTAACGCAAGTTGGGAAAAATTAATTAAAACTTTTGCAATGATTATTGCAGTTACAATAAAAAAAAGTAAACAGCGTAACGCTAAAACCACCTGATGTATGTAACAAGAACAAAAATTCAACGATTCTATTCGGCGTCGTTGATATGGAAAGTTGGCAGCAAACGTGGATTTTAAAGCTTTTTAAATGGCAACACATTTGAATTTGCGGGAACTGGGATAAAAGTAGTGCAAGCTCCACCAAAGACTTCAAGCAATGTGTTCAAGCCTGAATGCGAGTATGAATGTAATTGTGGTCTACTGCATGGTAGGCAACACTGGCACTACGACGTAATGAGATTATCTGTAATCATCTTTGTTGCATACCGCTTGAACTAGGGGCTGTTTAAGGAATTAAGCACTGTGGTTTGCAAGACATGCATATAGCGGAAGTCTCTGTACACTCGCAGTATAAAACACATGACGATCTGGTGGGATGGAAGGCGCTACACAAACAAATCGATCAAATTACACTTAAGAATGTGGTACAGTAAGCAGTTTCTTTAAGCAAAAAGTTACTTAGCGGGTTCAGCTATTGAAAGGTCTAAGAGGGAGGAGGGATTAGACAGCAGTAGGTAGGTCAAATAATCACTGATGGCTATAATATGAGAGAGGAAACTAGGGCTGGACTATACATGTAATATAAGACATTCATATCGACTACCGAACTCAAGTGATACCTCTTTACCAAAGATGAAATAGTGTATCGAAAAACCGTCAAGTCATCTCTTTATACCAACAACGTTAGCTGGAAAGTCGTCCCTTGTACTTGTGTCTTCAGAGCCAAAGCGGAACACTGCGAAGACTGCGTTTCTACTGTACACTGACGTGCACTTTCTTCTACCTTAGCTTTCAGGATAACTGGATACCTGATATGATACCACTCATATACTAAACTTTTCAGATTTAGTGTTTACTAGCTTATACCCTTCGGTTTCACCCCACATTTCTATAAAAAAAATTTCAGCTGTATGGGAGGTGCCACGCCCCCGTTTTCGTTATCCCCAGTTTTTTTGGAGGTGTTACGGATTAACCTCATATAAACCCTTTCCAAATTTCATTGGTCTAGCCTAAATACTTCCAGAGATATGAGCTATAAAAAATTCCAGTTGTACGGGAGGTGCCATGCCCCTTTTCCGTTATCCGCAGTTTTTCTGGATGTGGTAGGGATTAATGTCATAAAACCCCTTACCAAATTTCAGTAGTCTAACGTAAATACTTCCAGAAATACGGACTGGTTACGATCGGTTTTTACGTTTAGGACGCAAGTCGATCTATAGATACATACATAATTTGAATTTTATATATATAGATTTCTAAGCTTACATTTTGCCTTTAACATATTCGAAGTTGTCCTGTCATATTGTTTCAAAATTTAATGATACAATTACTGTTGTGAAAATGTCATCTCTTGTAACAACTTCATTTAAGAAGTGGTCTGACAAATTTGTAGTCCCAAAGCATTCATAAATTTGTTTCTTTAGAATGTGTATGTAGGTACATAAGGGCGGGTCAAACTGTGCGAACACAAAATGGCTAGGAATAGATCAAATATTTATTTGTGTCTTGCAGCTGGGAATTTCTTTTTGATATTTGTAGAGACCATTATAAATTAATTTGGACTTGCTATTTCCAAGAACGAGATGTGCAACAGACAGGCAAAAATCAAAAGAAATATTCCTTTGACATCTTTTTCTCTTATTAAAAAGGCGAATAGAATCGCCCTTTGGCAGTGGTCGGCCATATTCCGAGTGTATTTCTGCATAAAAATTATTGTCACGAGTCGCTCAGAGTAGACAATAAAAGTGTCGTTCTATTGTTAAGTTAACGGAGTATTTTTTCGGTCTATCGAATATTTATAATTCGGTTTTTTAAATCACATTTTTCCATATGCGAAACAGTTATACAGGTCAGTCGATATTGAATTAAGGAGTCCAATGGAATGCATATCAATATGTTGAAACTACGATAAATTTAGCTAGGAATTCGACATTAACCCTGACTTTACTTAAACTCAAACGTTAAGGGATACTAAAACTGATAATCTGGTTCGTATTTATATGCCGCATTAGAGGAAAAAGTTCTTGTTTTTGCTCTTAATATAGCATCGGCTTAGGGGCGCTTGTAATGAATGCCTTCCGTCGGACTCTTGGGTAGGTTTAGCCTTTATATATTTAACTATGACTTGAAGCCATTCTTGCGATAGATATGTAGATTAACTGCGGTGGTCCCCTACCATGAAGTGGAATACAGTACCCCATATCGCACAAAATGCCGAAGTAGAGTGAAATTTCTCGGAAAAGTCTCAGAACGAAAGGACATCAATACTGGAGAGCTCGGATATTCACTACGTTTTAGCTAAACTTTACGCAATATATACGTAGATATATGTTCCCACCTTGAGAATAATTGAAAAAATTTCGCACTAGGTTTTTCACCACGATAATTTCGTCGATTTTAGGATCACATATAGAAGACGTCAATTATTTTTCTTAATCGGATTTTTTTTTTATCTTAACTTGTTTTTCTGCACGTTAAATTTTACAGACATTTCAAAGGGAAATCGGTTGATGTCTCATACCTCTCTTCTCTTTCCTTACCGAAGGCGGTTCCACTTTTTATACCAAATCGCTACCCCGACAGTCGGGGAGTACCGCAAGGACTGTAACTTCCGGCAACACTCCCCAAAACCTTTGGCGAGTGTTTTTGTCGCTAAAAACAACAACAACAACTATGATTTAAATTTCATTATTCCTCACATATAAATTTCAGATTGTATAAATCGGTGTTATAAGCTTTTGCGCACTTTTTTAAAAAATTAAAAACAGATTCGAAAACAAAGTTCGGCATTTTTTAAAATCGAAAATGGAAAATGCAATTTTTTAGCCCATCAAATTTTAGTATAATCTCAACAAAAATTTATCTGCTTTGCAAATATCGTTTGAAATCGGCAAAAAACTGTAGGTCCCGCCAATTTGTAGAAAAAATTAGAAGCAACACAACACAAATTGGTAGAGAAGTTCGGCCTCAATCTCCTCAGGAGGTATATCTCGCGCCAATTATTTATTTTTATTTTTAACAGTTTTCTTAAATATGAAAAATAAAAGATTTTCATGTGTGGAGTAAAAGCTGGTGAAAAGGTTTTACGAGTTTAATGCAATTTTTATAACACTGCTTTATCGTATCAGAATTTGACGAGCTACAAAACTATCTTTTCGGCTGTCAGATAGAAAATATTAAAGCACTTTATGAACTAGAAATCATTTATCCAATTCTAATTCTGAATATTTCCCTTCGAATTCGACCCACATTAATATTAATATATACATACACAGCACTGCATCAAAATATAGTTAATGTAACATTTTAATGCCAAACAAACGATTTGAATGCGATTTGAATATCAATTGAGTCAAACGAGAAGGCTAAACGATTTAAATTTTATGTAACTAACTACGTGAGTAGTTTATAAATTAAATTTTGCTGAAGAAGTATAAAATGATGACAACAAGAAAAGGGACATCCAAATCATTTGTGTATTGCGAATGGCTTTAAGTGCCGAGCTAGTGACAGCACAAATTGTTTTGTGTCCGCAAGGGAGTACATACTTTACTACTAAAGGGCCACTGATTATTTTGACAGTCTTCATGGAAAATGACAGTAATCTTAAGTTTGGAAAATTGAACATATTGAGATGTTAGATGTTGCAAATTGTGAAACCTGTCCATTGGTCTGCGTTAATTTAATTTTTCTCCTTAATTCTCATTTAATTGTACAGGCTTTTATTTTAAGAGAAAGATTTGTCGCGAAGTGAAAATCTGGTCTGACTATGAACTTAAATCTTTAGTCAGTTTACTTAATTGAGACTAGGAGTAATAGCAAGGCTACTTATTAATTGGTTTTGTTTCACGGTTCGGAGGTTTCATATCATCATCATCTTAATAAAAGATGATTGCTGTAAAAAGCTCTGTCCACAAAACAGTATACTTTGTTCTTAATATAACAGCACTTTTTCCTGTTTAATTTCCTGATCTTCCTTCCCGTTAAATATTACAGTTTCTTATTTAATTTTTAATTATTTTATTTTATTTTTTTAATTTAACTTAATTTAATTTTGAAATTTTTTATTTAAATTATTTTTATTTTTTTTAATAAATTTTGTTTTTTAAATTGATTTTATTTTATTTAATACTTTTAAATTTTATTTTATTTTACTTTATTTTATTTTATTTTATTTTATTTAATTTTTTTAAAATTATTTTACTTTATTTTAATTTTTTTATATTAATTTTAATACAATTTTATTTAATTTAATTCAATTTAATTTAATTTTATTTAGTTTAAGTTAATTTAATATAATTTAATTTAATTTATTTTTATTTATTTTAATTTAATTAATTAAATGTAATTCAATTTAATTTAATTTTATTTGATTTGATTTAAGTTAATTTAATTCAATTTAATTTAGTTTTATTTAATTTAGTTTAATTTAATTTAATTTAATTTAACTTAGCTTAATTTAATTTCATTTAATTTAATTTAAATTAATTTAATTTAATTTGATTTAATTTAATTTTATTTTATTTTGTTTTTATTTTGTTTTACACATGTTTTTTTTATATTACTTTTTTTGTTTTACTTTATTTTAATGCATTTTATTTTATTTTACTTCGTTATAGTTTATTTTATTTAATTTAATTTGATTTTAGTTTATTTGATTATATTAATTTTAATACAATTTTATTTAATTTAATTCAATTTAATTTAATTTTATTTAGTTTAAGTTAATTTAATATAATTTAATTTAATTTATTTTTATTTATTTTAATTTAATTAATTAAATGTAATTCAATTTAATTTAATTTTATTTGATTTGATTTAAGTTAATTTAATTCAATTTAATTTAGTTTTATTTAATTTAGTTTAATTTAATTTAATTTAATTTAACTTAGCTTAATCTTATTTAATTTAATTTAATTTAATTTAATTTAATTTAATTTAATTTTATTTTATTTTGTTTTTATTTTGTTTTACACATGTTTTTTTTATATTACTTTTTTTGTTTTACTTTATTTTAATGCATTTTATTTTATTTTACTTCGTTATAGTTTATTTTATTTAATTTAATTTGATTTTAGTTTATTTGATGGGTTTCTTTCCTTGCTGCTGCAGTTCTTCACCTGCAACTTCCAAAGCAACTGAATTTTGGCAAAGGATTTTTCAAGCAATGTAAGGACCTTTTTTGTGGGAAGACCAAAAATCTGCCAAAAACAGCTACAAAAAAGTAAAAGCATGCGGAGAAGGCTTCTTTAGTGATCTCCCACACCTAAATATTTTGATTAATGGGCTTGTCGTAGTTCTGTAGTTTGAATATTTTGTCCATTACAAATATATGCAAGGACTTATTGCCAAATTTGGTACCTGATTAAATGTAAACATTCTAGTATTTATATGTGGTTTAAATACTTATCAGCGAGTTACTAGATTCCCACATAAATACATTATCATTTCTCTATAAATAATTAGTCACACGAAAATTTGCCAAAATTATTTGAGTAAGTGAAAATGCAATTTTGAGGGAATACAGTCACCGAAAAGTGGCTTAAGTGAACGATAGAATTGACTGACTGTTTGAAAACAAAAAAAGTATGAAATGGTTTTTGTTCAGATTCTGGATGGGTCTTTAGACTGTCTTACTAGCTGGACCGCAATATCCGTGCCTATGAACATTAAGTTAAAACCATTAGATGATTAATTTGGAATAGCAACCCTTTTTTCGACGTACATGTAGGTTGTACACACTTATTAGTAACATAAACGTGCCACATCAGAGCTAAATCCCTGCCAAACCAACAAGTTTCAAGCTCCCTCACAACTGGTTACGAATATTTTTTCCACACAAATCACTGATATAGCTCGCATGCCACAGTCGTGGTACAGTGTACAGTTTGACACCATCAGTGAGGTATGGCTGTCGTATGAAAATAGCAAAATGCGCAAATCCTCGTTTCGATGCGCTAAAGACAAAGGTCCTTAGATTCCACTTTGATTGATGAGGTCTGCAAAAAATATAAATTAAGACTTTGTCGAATTACGAAGCATTATAAATTAAGTTATGTTATAACTACCTGCGCCGCTACCTAGAAGCTCAAACTAGACGAACGTGGAAGTGGTATGCTCAATCTTTGCTAAACCTGAATGTTACTATGAGCGTAGGTCGTAGCCAGCCTTAGTCTGTATTCATAGATATCATAAGTCTATAAAATTCTAGTTAAAAACTAGTAGCTTTTCGGACTGCGTTATTATTTCATTGCAAGGCTATGCTACTTTTTTGTTGCAGCGAAAGCTGTCTGTTTAAAGCCACATAACAGTACATAATTGGTTTGCGGTTTTAGCGTTGCAATTGACGGAGCAAGGTATTTAGAATTTACACAAAAACAAAAATGGTGAATTTTCGAGTTATTTAAATGGACTGGGTACATGCAGTTATGCAGGCAACTTTGGCTCTTAATAGGAGCAGTAGGGCTAGTACAATAAAATACTGTTTTGGACTCTTCTGAGGCGGTTTTGATGCATCACCAAATCACATTATTAAAAAAAAAAAGACACTTATATCAGGCTCCGGCGAATAGTGGTCTGCAACTGGAACTCCACCTACACCTGCACTATTACTAAACAAACCAGACCAAACTACGACAAAAAGAGAAGAGATGACCTATTTAATATTTTAAGGAAAGAAATTTTTACAACAACCGCCGCGGTTACGGGACTCCGTCCACTGAGCCAACATTAGGAAGGAACGGGGATCCCGTTCAACGACAGATGAGGGAGCTTTGAATGGGAATGATGCGAAAGAACAGTAGCACATTACCTATACGAATGTCCAGCTCTAGCGCACATTCAGTTTGCAAATCTGGGCTGTTACATAATACCGGAACTTAAGTAGGCAACAATGTGCATTGTGACTACTATGCGAATTCAGAATGATCTCAGTGAGTACCGGATGAGGACACATTCGTCCCACCAGGTATTTCTCACTTAATATTTTTTAAACCAGTTCCTTCACCATATGAACTTAAGAGAGATCTAAAGATCTACTTCCTCCACCTCGCAACTTCCGGAAATCTGAGACGCCTTGTCTGTAGTTCTGAGCATCGTAAAAGGAAGATCGACTGTTCTTCCTAATAGTACTGACGGCTTCTGCGTAGGGAGCTTTTAGGTATACGCCATCGTCGAAGCATCGGGGCAATAATCAAATGTCTTGCGATAACACCTCTAAGTAGTATCATCACACTAACTAGGTTTTTTCTATCTAAAAAGGGCTATATGGACCTTGAGTCTCCGCAATATTCATTGGTTTGTATTGCACTATTTTAGTACCCATAAATTAAATTACCCTAGTCCAAACATACTTGTGCACATGCTTTGATAATTCTTATAAATTATTTATTTCGAATAACTACCTCAACCATACCTACAAGGAAGAACAAAACATTTAGGGAATTATTTTACTATTAGTTATGACCACAATGTCAAATTAATTAATATTAGTTCTACAAAATGAGCTGCCAAGTATATAAGTAAACAGAAATAGATGAATGAACCTGCAGGAGTATTGCTGCTTTGGGAGTGGTGACCTTACTAAGTGAGCAACATAGCAAAGGTCCATCAGCTGGCGCAGTTTTAAGTGACAGCTTGTCAACACAATATGGCCATTTCATTCGCAACTCATTAATAACCTTTTCGTTTAGCCATTTACTAAATGACTAGCTTAGTTATAAACTTTCAGTAATTCATTAGTTTTAGTTTTTGTTTATATTCGCACAAAGCTGCTGCCTCAAGAGGAACTGAACTAATTACTGTCAACGAGCATATTATGAAAGAATAATATGAATTTAGAAATGGGATGTGAATGTTATGACACTAACATTAAATGGAAATTGAAAAAAGTTAGGAAGTCGAAGCTTTGGTAATGCCTTACATAACATATGTGGATGTGTATACACCTATGTGGATGTACCTATGTGGAAACACCAGTTCTCCAAAGTAGGAACTAACCGGAAACTTACACAATATTCTCACTGAAACAAAAAAAAAATTGATTAATAATCGTAAGGCATGCACTGAGCTTTTGCTCGGTTTATCCACTTCATAGGGCAGAGAAGTGCTACCTCCATTATCTTAGTTCGCTCTGAACATCGGTTACCAGTTCTCCTTTTTAAGGATGCTCGCCTCGGGTTTAAAAACCTCGGCCATTCTGCGCGTTTTTTGATAGAATTTTCAAAAACCATTCCTGTTGGCAAGCATTTCCAGCTCTTCGCATTTACGCTTTTGTGCCTCTCTTTTCTTCAACGTGGCCCTGTATGCAGCGTCCTTTTTTTGTTGCAACTTTGCAACGTTCAACTTTACTTGCGTTTTTTGCTGCTGCTTTCTTGTCATATGCGGCTACGAATCCTAGCTGCTGGTCGGAGTCGATATTAGGTCGTCGAATCGTGCTAACATTTAAAAAGATGGAAGCATGCCATCCATCTATTACAACGTGGTCGACCTTTTTCCGTATTTCTCGATCAGGGGACAGCTACGTAGCCTGATGGATTTTCTTGTGCTGGATATGACCATGTTTCAAACGCCAGCAAAGTCGATCTGCCTAAAAACCCTTTGCCTAAGTTTCATCGTGCTGACGGTGGGGCCGAACACGTCCTCTTAACCCACCCTGGGGTTTACTTTTAGGCACTTCACGATGGCATGCAGCACTCGTAGAATGCATTGTTTTTCTTCATTCTCGTCCTTCTCTTTCGTCGGTGCATGTGAGCAGATAAAGATATGTTGAAGAATCTTGCACGAATTGCGTCGAGACTCTTATCTACAGGGGTGAACGACAGTACTTGGCGACGAAGTCTCTCTGCCACCACAAGCTCGACACCGAATCTGCGCTTATCTGCATGACCACTCCAGTAGACTGCGCAAAGTCTTATGTTGATATAGCCTTGACCCGCCCATAGCTTTTTTTGTATTATGTCAGTTTTTGTCTTCATGAGGACATGAACCAGCTTGACAGAGGCACCTACCCCATTATGTGACCGTACATACCAGGTGCATACCCTTATCTCGTAAATCTTGAAACCTTTCTTCCCACAATCTAAGATCTCTTTACGTCGTTAGACGAATTTTGCGATAAAATTTTCTAGGCGATTTTTCTCTCAACGTGACCCTTTAGGAACCGGTTGTTCTATTCGTCGCAAAATGGTATTCTCCATCGATTTAGGGATAATACCTCATCAGCGGCTTTACGGATTGATCTCGAGATATGATCACACAGTGCGAACATTTGACGACGAGTTGTGAAAAGAGAAAAGAAGTAGAAAGGAGAATGTGATTGAGCTAGTAGTAGCAAAGATAAACACTATAACCTTGTTAAATCCGCGTCCTTGTGTGCCTTCTAGATAGGGTGAAGTACTGCTACTACAGCAAAAACAAGTGAAATATTAGGAATTAGTCCTAATTCCTTCTGTCGTAAGCGATTTTTGGTTGTGTGTTCTTGGAGTACCTCTTAGCGCACCATACTTCGCTATCTGGGCAACGCTTACCATTGGCAGTCTGGCGATGAAAAACTAATGAAAAATACTTACTTCAACACCTTGGTTGGTGAGCTTAAACTCATGTAGGGTATACTTATACAAATCCATCTTAATGCATTTAAAACTGTCCGCACAATAATAATCAACAGCGTGCGGGCGATCAGAAGCAGAGAAAGTAAAATCAAAGGAAAAGAGTTATAATGAGAGGAAAGAAACGGCATGTCACATACATATACACATACATGAGTGCGTCTACATCTTTGGTGCTAACACATTGAATGGCGATTTAGCCAAGAGATTCACTGCGCAACTAATGAGCTAAATTCCAAAAGGACCAACAAAGTAGTTGTTGCACAAGCTCATACACATATTCTTCTGTGTGATAAGCATAGACCAAAGACGACGAACAAACTAGAGAATGAGTAGTCAGAATCACTACTCGCTAACTAGTGTGCTTGTAGTTTTTGTTCTGCCGCCATCATAGACGGCTATGACTATGTGCTCTTATTAGATTAATGACGAAGCTAACGGGAAAAGCAACTGTGCCAACCATTATATATCACTACTTTTTGGTGCGCGTTGTTGCAAACTTTATACTTTACTTATTAAGACTGGCATGTTAATGTTTGTAGGGAAGTGTGCTCTTATGCCACACAGGGTCATAATCAAGTGTCAACAACAAAGTCATCCCTTGATGCAGCATAATCTCTGTGATTTCATGGTTTTAAAAGCTTGCACTGAGGAAATGTCTCTAAGAAGGATTGATTGGTGTTAAATGATGTCGCGTCGGAGATTTTATTGATTCACGCTTGTGTGAAGAGAAGAAAAAATTGTGTAGCTGATTAAATGAAAGTAAGGATAATTAGAAGTACCTTGCCCGTGGACAGAGGTTAGATAATTATTTATTTATACATGTCTAACAGATAAATGATGAAGATATTTAGAGGCAATGATTAGCAGAAAAGTGACATTTTATTTAGCGTTTGATTCAACATTTATTGAAAGCTCTTGCTTTAAAGGAGTTAAGAGAAAGAGAAATAAAGCAAGTAAGAAGGTATAATCTCTTGTGGAACCGAACATTAAGTACAAAGCTGTGTAAAAGTGGTAGTGGTCATTAGGTAAACAGTAGTGAAGTTATGAACTGCACAGTTTTTTAACATTTTCTGCTATCATGTGGGCAGTACTCTAACCATTCATTAAATTTTTAAATTGGGCTAATTGGTTACTTAAATATCTACTTTTGTGTTTTTTATCGCAATTTTAAGTAGAAATGTTTATTACTTGCTACTGATTAGCAGTATGCTACAACAAGTATAATTTAAAGCATGGACGTGACGGTTATTATATTTAACCTCTAACACTGATGAATACAAATATTGGTCATAATTACCCATTATCATAAGCAATATTTTGTTGTTTATTTGTGACTGATTTTTAGAATTTTTCTGGTTAGTTATGAACTCTTTAAAAGTAGGTCTGTAAAGCACTTTATATACTTGCAGTTGTGTTCAATATAATAGTAGTGAAATCAAATTGGATATTGTTTGCCGAAATCAGAAGAACCTATGATTTTAATCATTTGCATTTAAAATATAGCAAATTCCATAACAGAAACCACATAAAAAGAAATTTCAAAGTTTACACAAATCTGAGGAAAATTAATTAAATTTTTAAAAATCACATCAAAATTTCAATATTTTTTAGAAGTATTATTAGAAGATTTTTGGGTACGCAGTTTTACTGCACATTCAATTTGAATATATAATGTGCAAGTTAAAAGTATCTCAAAACTTCCCCTGAATTTTTAGAATTTTTTTGTTGGGCATTTTTTACTTTACAAAATAAATTTTTCTTCATGCATTGTATGGAAGAAATCATTCAATACTCTTGACGAAAAAAGTTCAGGAAAATTTGGAGCGAGTTCTCAGTAGCTCAATCTTAAACTGAAATTAATTGGTTTTGTAAACTGAGCGCTCAAACATTTTTTTTATAAAGTTTGCCAAAAAATTTGAAGACTTTGATATCGTCTTTTTTAAAGTTTAATTAAATTTCCTGAACTTTGTGTAGACTTCGAAATTTCCTTTTATGTGGTTTCTGTTATGGAATTCGCTGTATTTTAAATCAAATTATTAAGATGACAGCTTCTTTTTATTTTGTTGAACGATATCCAATTTAATTACACTACTATTATATTGAACACAGCTGTACATATATTAAATTATACTAAATGTTGGCATAACAAATTCGGAATAAAATACATCTGATATATAGGTACAATGACCAAAAAAAAAAAATTTCCCATTATTTTTGGAAAATATTTATTAAGCGTAAAAATTCCCAAAATAGTGTAAAGGTAATTTTTGCATAACTTTTTTGCTAAAAGAAATATAACAGTTTTTCTCAGTCCCTTATTTAAATAATTTATCATTAGTCACCAGATGAGTTTTGACAAAGCTCAATTTCACAAACAATATATTATCTTGCTTATGTTAACAATATCTGTTTGGAAATAATATACCCGCAGAATAAAATTGATATCACCAGAGATTATGTATGTCACATCTTTCTACCTCATTTTCAGTCCACTATAATTTCAAGGGAAGTGGTCAGGTGGCACTGGCCATACTCTCCCCAAAAATAATATTCCCCTCACCGAACTTCGTCAATCTATCGTAAACGGTTTCGAAGTTATTAGCAGTTAAACTTGAAAATTGCTTGTAGGCGGCGCCACACCCATTAAAAACGTATATAGAGAAACAAAGTAGAAAGTGCCACATTTTAAAATTCCACCTGCATCAGTCAATGAGATATAGCATGCTTAGTCTTTCTACCTTATTTTCAGAAAAGTTTTATTAAAAAGTGGGCGTGGTCAAAAAGCCATTTCGTTTATATTATGTGGGTTCATTTGACACCTCCATAGTATTCCTCGTATCAAGATTCATTATTTTAGTATGAATGGTTCTGCAGTTATTTACAGTCGAAGTTCTTAAATCTGTTCACTCATATGTATGTGGGCGGTGCCATACCCCTTTTTCAACATTTTTATAAAATCTGTAATATAATAATGAGGTCCATAAAGGCACTAAATGGGTTTGTTAATAAACTACCTCATTGCATTCATGTCGAAAAAAAAGGCGTGTTTATGGTGCGATTTTGCTCATTTTCGGTAGCAACCTACTTATATGTCATGCAAATAACTGAACAAAACTTTAACACGCGCTATCCTAGTACAGCTGGATATAACAACTGACACGATGCGGTATATAAATTAGAATAGGGACACATTGGGAATGAGTTCAACTTGCGGTGGAAGTGAGGCCAACGTGAGGCGAAGAAGGAAGAAATACGTCTTTCTATAAAAAAAGAATGGCTAGCATGACTTAAGATGTAGCATTCTAAAAAAAGTTCGAGTGGAGGACGGAATATGATGAAGTGGCGATACCTATAACCTGGCTCAAAAATAATAAAGCGACTGGAAGAGAGGAGTTACCCGCGAATTTCTTACATGCAGCTGAAGTGTAGGAGTAGTGGAACGAGAGCATGCCTCCACATGGGACCCCAGCGTATACAAGTGAAAATTTGACGTCCTCAATCAGCGAACAAAGACCAGAATTATCTTACTTGGTCTGATTCATGTCACGGAATCATGGATGAAGAAAAGAGTGGTTCCTTCCACCATATCACCGGTTAGTATGGATAGTAGAATAATCAACAAGGAGCTCTACGAATTTCAGTTCAACGGCTTCGCAACCCTTAGTAATTTTATTCGAATGAATAAAATCCCCCGACAGAGAAGGGTTGACCCCTGCGGTTTAGAATAGCATACCGGTCGAAGGAGCCGACTAATATGCACAAAGGTAATGACGTGCAACTCGATGGATATGATACCTCTCACCTCTCATTACCCATCTCTGACAGGTTACATGACCTAGAAGGTTCCACTGGTCATACCAAATCGCTACCACGGCAGTCGGGCAGTACCGTAAGGGAGCACAGGAGCGTACCGGATTCACATCCGGCCAAGGACTTTCAGTTCGACAGCACTCCCCAAAACCTCCGGGGAGTGTTTTTGTCGTTACAAAAACAACAACAACAACAACAACAACAAAAACACAGAGAAGGGTTTCCCCATGGCCACCCGAATTAAACAGAAGATGAGAGGAGCCACCCACACATGACACATGTACCTCTTTTCGATTTGTGCCTACCGATGCGAAGAATAGGATTAACCGAAAAAGGGCGGTGCCACGCCCATTTTCAAAAATTTTTATTTTTTGGTTTTGCAACTAAACTTTGAAAGTGAAAAATAACTTATATACGAGCTTTGACTAATTTAATAGTTTTTTATCGTTTTAAAAAATTTATATAAAACTGATCGTGGTCCTTAACCGAATTCGTTATATTTTCTCCGCAGTTTACACTCTTTTAGTTATGCTCAGCTGAGTATAAAAAGTGTATGCTTGAGGCTTGGAAGCTTTGTTATTCTTGAATTAGCACGTTAAGTCAGCTAAATGCTTGCTAGCCACGATACGCGCTAAACAGGTGAAGTAATAAACTGGCTTCGATACTCTTCTTTTTCTTGTTTTTATGTCATAACACTAACTTCCTTTTTAAAATGCCACTCCTCTCGAGGGTGTGTTGTGAAAATAAATTCACCCGAAGGAGCAGTTCAACGACACTGATTTTTCGTTTTGTTAGCAAATAAAATATCTTTTCCAGGAATTTCAGTTTTAATTAATGTTTGCTAACCTTACTATCATTATTCTTCATTATGAAGTATCTATGTGTAACACATTGTAAAGGAATTTTCTTTTTTGGTCTTTTTGTCTAGTCTTTTACTTTCCACTGTGTATCAGCTCTTTGTCAGTGCTCAGTCAACTGTTTCTTTGGCTCATTAGGTTGGCTTATACATTTTATATTTGCTGTGAAACACAGTTGAATACATTTCTGGGTTTCCGCCCTTTCTGTACACCTTTCTGGTCAACATAGCATGCTTTCAAATCTGTTCTATTTGTTCACCACAACATTGTTCATTGATCGGTTGTCATATGCTTGACATGATTTCACATTGAGTAGGCAACTGATTAAACACATTAAAATTGACCGAACTTTGCTTCCAAAGTTATCAATCTATTTGCCCATATGGAGGATTGAAAGAATGTGATAAGTTTCTAATGAAATAAAATATTTATGTTTTTCAGCTTTTAAATTTTTGCTTTAATAATAAAATTCACTGAAGTAGAAATCGGCAACAATGTCACCTCTAGTGGGCGGCATTTACACTGGGCGTCTGTCGGTCATCCACTACCGTGCTTCATATCCGTAATATGAGCTTTCAAGTTATTGGCTGCTAAACGCCTAAATAAATTGAACATTTGCGTATTCAATAACAGCAGTTATCTCTATTTAGCGATAATTGACGGCAATGCGAATTACCAAATAGGTAATTGTTTCCTTTAGGAGACAACTGCTAAAACAAGTCTAAAAATATCGGGAGAGGTATCAAACAACGCGTTTTGACTTCCGTATCAACAATCCGAAAGCGGATTTTCAATTTTTTGTTTCAGTGAAAAGTTATTCGCAAAAAACCCAAAAATGACCCAGCTCCAATCCCAAATAGGGGGCTTGATCCAAGGTATTTATGGGCAGAACACCTTTCTGCGTTTTCCTTTTGTTTTGTTTTTTTTTTTTGTAACTCAGAGAGATGATCGGTTGTCGATAAAAAAACTTTCAGCGTTTCGTCGTTACCTGCGTAAAGCTCGTGAAGCTTATGTTGTTATTAACAATGTTTTGACCTGCCTAATAGCAAGCATAAAATGATTGTCACGAAAGTCAAAGGAAAGTAGCGGTTTGACCAGAGTTGCGAATTCGGTGATGAAAGAAGAGTTTTATTGACCAGTTGACGAAATGTTTGTCATGCGGCAACATATCACAATGCTGGGATTGGGTATGAATAGGTAAGAGTTTAACCTGTTACAATGCCCACATCGGGGTTGCACAAGAGTGAGTCGAGTCTCACCTTCAGCTATTTCAACTGGTTGGATATTAATAATGTGGTTGGTTCACAAACCTAAACCTGACAGCGGTGTCTACTTACTCTGTTTACTAATGTCTCTTTTTATCTGATTTACTATGTCCACTTCTGAAAGTATGGTTTCACAGAACTTTTCTCTTCTATACTCCAAAGGCCAGGCCTTCTTATTTCGACACCATCCATGATTCCGATCACAATAAATAAATTACATAGAGGACATGCTATTTGCTCATCAAGAGAGCACTTTATTTTAAGTTGCCTCCTCAGTTCTCACTTATTCGGAAATTGATACATCCCTCAAAGTTTCAAACAAACCTGTTAAGTTTTGATTACGAATCGTAATTATTAGTAATCTGATTACTTTGTATTTGAGAGTGAAATAATTGATTAAATCACGATTATCTTTCCAGCATTCCAAAATAATTTCCGAATTCGGCCATTTGCACTTCCTCCACAAGGTGTTGCATTTTTCGAATGTCTGGAAAATATTGCCTTTAGTACATTATAGTTCAACAAAATCGTTAACAATTTTCAGTTATCATGGAATGTTGGATATACAAACAATGCTAAAACAACCCTAACTAATTTGAACCATATGCACATAAAAACTAACTTTTTTAATATCTGTATAAAATTTCGCGTTGAAAATAGTTTTTCCAGACACCCCAAAAGACTGAATTTTTGTAGAGTTTCCAGAAGAGTTTTCGAAGACCCTTCTCCTCCTGCGGGGACTTGGCACGTAATTCTTGTCTAAGATGGAAAGTAATCAAAAATAATCAAAAATAATCGCTGAAAAGAATCAATTAATTATTTTGATTATTTTTGATGCTTTTAAGTAATTTAGAGTAATCCTGATTATTTTTTGATTCTTTATAATCGTAGTCATTACCAATATTTTGAGCGCACAGTTAAATAATCATTACGATTCCTTTAGAAAGCAATCTAACCAATTACTAATCGTAATCATAATTTAACAGCTATGGTTTCAAATTTGCAATGTGTCTGCCAAAGCATAGGTGAGCAGATTCTTTGATCATCGTTCGGCGTTGTTGTATTTGATGTGACTAGCGGTGCCATTGATTCAACAGCCCTAACAAGACCAATCGTTTTAAAGATATTTTTAAACGGTTTGTGCTTCAACCATCTAAGCCTCTAACGCTTCAATATTCAGAGACAGCATCTTCAATTATTGAAGCAAAGGTTTCAAATTCGTAGCGCCGACTTCAAAAAGATTACAACGCCCTTTCTTCCTCTGTCTTACAAGCTCTTGTGATACATTTCACCAGCACCATTTAAAAGAAATCATATAGTAGAGAATCGCTTTTCCTGAAGCCTTACTTATTTTCGAATAGCTGCAGGAAGTCCTTCTCTAACCTCGACGAAGCCGTTCAAGCAGCATACCTTGAAGATTCAGTCAAGTATAGGTATACCCGGTCTGAAGCTGCAATAGTTGGTGCGATCTAAAGGATCACCTTCCTCATATATCTGGCTGACCACACTTAACTTTTAATTTGAGGCAAGAGCTCATCCGACCATTTTCGGTGTATGCTTTTCAGCAACTCTTCGCCATCGGCTTTCGTCATCACCTTCTATAAGGAGTTTGGGATCGTCAAAGCTACGCCTGCTCAAAGAATTCATCTTGACTAGGTGTGGTTAACCCTTGGATTGTATAAGGGCTTAACAACTAGTGATGTAACTGCATCAACTAGGATTGAGAATTTCTAGTCTCAGTAGCGACCTTACAGCCCATAGCGCTTTTGTGTTTTCATCACTTAGAATTGGAAATTAGCTGAAGTAATTAATCTTCGCTTCTGCCTTTAGGTTTGAATGACAATAACAGAAAACATACACATTTAGGCCGAACATAAATACCCCAAATTACATATGTACGAGGGAAGCGTGAAAGTTAAGTTCTTTTGAAATTGGCTTCCAAGAAGTTTGAATTTAACACACCTCGAGGCAACTACCAGTAACAAGAAAATCAGTGAAGATAATGAATGGCTTGGTAAATGTAACGGGGACTGTTGTTATCCTTGTTGTTTTTAACAGTGATTCGCCCTGTCTAATGAAGACGATCACTCTGAGAATCGCCATCAAGCTCTTCTAACGGCAGTTCAAGGAAAAGCGCATTTTCAACAGGGTTGAACCAGAGTCATATTTGTGTTAGAAGAGTAAGTTCAATTGAACAGGAAACGAGATGTTTGGTATCTTGAGGGGGCATACCACATGCAGGGCACGTATTTGCTATGGTGGGGTTCAGTCTGGATAAGTAGAAGTTTAACCTAGTACAATATCCAGAACACAGTTGTGCTAGAAAGACTCTAGTCTCCCTCTGAAGAATACATTCCTCGTCAGTTAATTCAGGCCGAGATCTGAGTGATCGGCTCGGAATTGAAGTCATTTAGAGCCCGTCTATAGTACACAGATAAGCGGCAAGGTAATGTGGTGCCAGATCTCATCATAGTGTTTACGGAGATGTTTCCTTATGTCTCTAGCAGGCGTAGCTTCATCCAGTAGATGACGGTTTGGATTACTCTGTTTGTGGCAGTAAACACTGTCTGCTCAACAATTCCGTATGCTCACGTACATTGAGCATTTTGTCCTCCTGATAAAGGTGAGACTCGGATGACATAAGCAGCCATCCCGTGGCAGCTCTGATGGCGGTGTTTTGAAAGAATTGCAACGGGGACCCTGCACACTACACCACAACACATGGAAGAATGAAGACAGTGTGCAACTCCGGGTGAAGGTACACCTAGTAAGCCGAAAGTGGGTATATCGGCTAACAAGTTTACGGTCGCAGTTTTTTGGGATGCAGGAGGTTTCTTGAAGGGGACTAGCTTGCAAAATTTAAATGAGTACCTGCTAATATTATTCAAAGCATTTGTATGTATTCGATATTAATTTAAAGCAGAAGGGACTGCATTTGGTGAGGAAAGAACTCTTGTTCCATCATGCAAAATCAAGACCACAACCAACTATTTCCTATTTCCATACCTGAGTAAACGGCTTCACGGCAAAAGATGAGCTATTAGAACCAATGAAATCTTCTCGGCAATTGAAGAACTTTAAATAAATGCACACAGAGCTAAAAATCGAGGAAAAACTAGGCAACTTCTGGATTGGTGAGACTAAGCTGGCTCAAGATAGAAAAAATTAGGCAGGACCCTACGAGTTTTATGGCATACTAGCTGACCCGCCGAACTTTGTTCCGCCTTAAAAGCAATAAATGAGCAGATATTAGATTTAAGTTTTATTAGAATGATAAATGTAAATAAAAAATCAATTATTTTAACGATTCTTTTTTGGTAATGTATTTTGGTGCATGGGTTGAACTCTTCAATCAAGCACCTTGTGGTATACTACATTTTTAGTTTTATTATCAGGCGCAAGAACAAATAACGCAGATGGTCTTCCGACCCCTGAGCATGCCACATATAACTGACCATGAGAAAAACCTGGATTTACTTTCAGGAATTGGCCTTGTCATTTGTTAATGGTCATGGCAAAACAACGTCCATTTGCCCAATGTGAACGCTGGAATGCAAGCAGTAATCAGTGCTGCAATCGTATCGAAACGCTGCCCGATTCAAAACTGTACTTGATAAATTTATTCCTGTGCGTCGAAAATTATATAGCTGTCGAATTATCTATCTCGGGCTGCCTCTCTTTCCTGTTGTAATTCAGAAGCACGAAGTCGAACAATGCTAGCGCGGCGCTCTTCACGTGCAACTTCTTGCTCTTCTTCAGTGCTTTCATCCGCAACGTTTCGAGTTCCACTTCCTCACTTCCAGTGAGATGATTTTGTTAATGATAATATCTTCACAATACACTAATAGAAACTCGAAACACACATCAGCTGGTCAACTTCAAACTATTAAATTTTTAAAACTTTCAAAGAAGTGCCAGTAAAATGAGAATGACGAAAATCTATCTCGAAACGCAAAAAGTAAAAAGTTTCCGCTTAACAGTAATCAGTAAATATTTGCAAGCAAAACTTGTTTTGGATTTTTCATTGGTTAATAGCTTAAGTTTTTATGATTTTGTTGTTGCTTTCCTATGTCAAGACCATTTGTTTTTCACTTGCAAGTTTTACTGAGTGAAATTCCCCCAGCAACTCTCTCTTCCTGCAAATCTTTTTTGTCGCACCTTGAGTAAAGGAAAATTAGAATAGGTCGGTCCCTGGTCCACTTCCCGGAAAAAAAAGAATATTAAATATCAACAAAAGCAAAGTGCTACCAAGCAAGTCCCACCATAAATAAAAAGTTTTGGAATAGGACGTTCCCTGATCCACTTCCCGGAAAAAAGCCAATGTTGTTCTTGTTGTGGTAACCAATCGTAAATTTTAATAAAAGTAAAAGGCTAGCAATGTACCAAATTTCAAGTAAGTCGCGAAATAAATAAAAAAAATGTTGGAGTAGGTCGGCCCCGGTCTACTTTCCGGGAAAAAAGTATCCTATGTCCTTTTCCTGGTTTAAAGCTACTTCTCCACCAATTTTCAGCCAAATCAGTGCAGCCGTTCTTGAGTTATAAAAAGTGCAACTAACATAACTTTATTTCGTTTCGCTGAGTCTCAGAACTAATAATAAACTGAGTCCGATCTTCATCATTATGTCCCATACCAGTTAAGATATGGAATTTAATTACATTATTGCAGCACTCATTGCCACCTTTCGTGTGATACCCATTTCTACTAACACATTTTGGGTCAACTTGGTCCACACATCGGTCTATATCTCCGAAACCGGTCAATTTATCGGAACAAATTATATCTTAAATTTTAAGTTAAACATCTAGTAATACAACGGTATTCCATTCAATACCATTCAATAGTTTTCGAGTGATTCGTGCCCAAACATACAGATAGACAAAAATTCTACAAACAGTTGATTTGACTGCTATCGATTTTTCTTAAATATCTGCAATGTACAGACATCGACCTTTTACAATTTTGTTATATGTAGAGATTTCCCGCAAAACTGAACAAACGTGGAAAAACTAGGCAGACCCTTTGCAGAATATTAGATAAATTGCTTGAAAATTAGGAAACATACGCTTTTCATGAAAGGACCTTGGCAGAACCTATTCAGAGTGGTCTATTGTAGAGAAAATTTAACGAAGGCCTAGGTTAAATATAGATTTTTCTACAATATTTTCTACCCGGGACTGTAGATCACTGAAACCAATGCCTATTTTGGGAGCCATTGAAAATCCTACTAAAGTGGACTAAATTTATCTATCTGATAGAATATTACTTTGAAAACTAAAATGCTTTTTTGTCGAAATAATTATTTCTTATTCAAAAAGTCACCGAATTTTCATACTACCCTCGTTCGTATGTACTGCCACAGACATTAAGTTAATTACTTAATGAAATTCGATCGATGTGATTGTAATCGGTAACAAGCACAAAGCTTCAGTGAATATCTTACATAATTGATTAATTAGCTAAATATTGAATAATATTATCTTATGTAAACATTTTCTATGACATAATAGACGACGATGCAAATTAAGATCAATTGGATAAAGCCAGGCATTCTAAGTAGATGATTATATAGAACATTCGGCTTCAAATTAATTAGATGGCATTTTGAGGACCAAAATGATCAAAGGCGATATTGTTTCGATTTTATTTCGCTAGTAAACATATAATTTCTTTACGAACCATGGAACTAATATAGTTCGGTTTAGTAATTTCAGTATTCCGTTATTGGAATTGGAACATTTCGTATGCATGTTCTTCATGATAAAGTGTCTCCAATGATTTTTTGATGTGTAAACATCCTTGGGTTCGGTTGCCGCTGCTTGTAACCGACATCGCCATGTTAAATTCTACGGTTGATTACATCTAAAAGAGATTTAAGGCAAACTAGGAGGGGTTCGGAACGTACTAGAAGCGCACCAGTTTAGAACTAGAGATTTTCCCCACAGCGTGCTTTGCTGATATGTATGTGACGCTCTGCTTATGTGGGTGTGTGTATACAACTGTGTTGCTGATTGTTATTGCTGATGGTTATCGTGCCTAAACACGATGAATGCTATCAATCGGTAAAAGGCGAACGGAACTGCGTTCATCATAAAAATACACAGCGTTTGCAAAAACAAAATAAGTGATTATTCATGTTAAATATATTTTAGTTCAGAATACTTCAGACGGTAGTTAATTTGTTTTGTTTGTATAATCTTTGTGGCTTTACTTCTTTAACTAAATGCAAAAAATTAACTAATATGAAACAAAATGAAATAAATAAATATAAAATAAAATGGCGTATGCCTATAAAATTGACATCACTGCCTCAAATAACCGCGCCGTACATTCTGCCTTATCCAAATTGGAAAAAAGGCTAAAAAAATGGGGATGGAGGTGAACGTGGACAAAACGAAGTACCTTCTGTCAGCATTCAAAGAGTTAGCTGATTCGCACCTTGACACCCACGCCATAAGATTGAAATAGTAAAGGACTTTATTTACTGATCTATTTTGATCTGTTCTGATCTTCCGACTGGGTGGAAAGTTGATGTATATGGGCACGATTTTCCGTTATCCCTTGTCAAATTTGGTTTTGTAACAAACCGGTTTCGGCATTTAGCCATACTCTGTGTTTAGTTTTGTTCTCTGGGAACCAGCATTAACACCAACAATAATCTCAGCTTAGACCCGAAATCCAGCGAAGAATTACCCTTGCCAATAAATGTTACTTTGGACTGAGTAGTCAATTGAGAAGCAAAGTCTTCTCTCGACGAACAATCACCATGCTCTGCGAGTCTTCATAATACCCACCATGCAATATCGAGGAGAAGAGTGGATGATGCTACCCGGCCTTTTGGGTATTCGAGAGAAAGGTTCTTGGAAGAATTTATGGGCCCCTACGCGATGCCGAAAAGATTCAATGATGAGTTGTATGAGATCGACACAGACATCGGCATAGTCCAGCGAATTACAACCCAGCAGCTCAGTTGGCTTGGCCGTGTATTTCGAATGCAATATGCTCCGGCCCGGAAGGTATTCTTGTCTGAGCCCACCTTTGGAAACAGAGGAAAAGGGAGGCCCCCACTCTGTTGGAAAGGTCAAGTGGAGAACGATCTGCGATCCCTTGGCGTTTCTTATTGGCGTTTCTAATTGCCTTCAGCTGGTTAGGATAGAGTCACGTAGGGCGCTTTGTGGCCACCTATACTTTGTAAGTACTATGCAAACCTATCCTCACACAAAAATTTGAATTCGTCTTAGCGTCCGTGCAAGGACAACCAAACTACATTCATTTAAAATTTCTAAAGATCAAATAAATTTCGTCATCTAATTAATTTTAAATAAAAAACAATGTAACAAAATAAGCAAAGCATCGCATTCGTTATGTAAGTATTTAGTTCACAGTGTTTTTTCAAAGTGTTGCATTAACCTTGCCACAAAAAACTAATGGCGGCCACGAGCATGCACATTTATTTCAAATTTTTCCACACTCATTTTTGCTTTCTTCATCATTTTTTGTATTCAACAGCTACAACAACAAAAACAGTTAAAGTATGCACTGAATTTGCACATAATATTTGTGGCATGCCACATGACATTAGTTTACTACATTGTTTGTGAGGTGTTACCTTAAATACATGTATACCCTGAAGGAAAAAACAGTATTCTTGTGCCCCTATTGCATTCGGAAGCGCTGCTGGTGTATCCTCAACCCTTTTACATGCAATCAACAAGCAAATTTAACATGCCGATGTCCTAATCGGTGGAATGGTCCCCGCTGCAATACCTTTTCTATAGTTCCGAACTAGGCAAATTTTCTACGTTTTAGAACTAGATTCCTTATTGACACTGTTCGGTTGCTTTTTAAATAAATACTTTTCATTTTGATTCCGACACTATTCCCTCCTATTGAGAAGGTTCGCATATACACCATAAATATATACATTGGTAGAAGTTTGTCCCGACTTGCTTTTTCCATAGTTTGGAACCAGCACACAATTGTCGACAGTTTACCTAGCTCTCACTATTATATTACCCTTAGTTTATACACATTTTATCGTATTTTTTTATAGATTTTACATATGTAAGTTATTGAAACTATCGAACTCCATTTATTTCAGTCTTTTTTCAAACATTGAAGGGCATTCACAAAGATGATGCCTCACTGTTTCAGCGTCCTTCTCGTCTCTAAATTCATTGATGGGACTACCAAGAGGTTCGGCGTGTTTCTCTATACATACATACATACATGTGAAGACCCATCAATAGCCTAAAGGGTAAACGTGAAAGTGTAAAGCGCTATCGTGTCTTTTGTCCATTATATCTTGCTCTGACTGTTGTTTCAATATGTCTTGTGATGTCTAGTTCACTGCCATTTTGAAGATAGTGAAAATCTAGCTACTATGGAATTAGGTCTTCTTGGACACAGAGCTAGTTCCGAACAAAAAATGCTCACCTTCAGTTACCGATTTCCCTACAGGGTATCTACAACGTATTAGTACACATATGCGAGTACATATTTATGTTAATATGTACTTACAAGCGAATGCTTATTTTTATTAAATGTGGTTTGCTCCTAATCTTCGTTGGTGTCCGTATTGCGGTTTTGTCGTTGCTGGTAAGCTATTTATGCACTTGTCATCGTGCCGCATGAATGCAATGCGAACACATTTTTATATAATTAGGATGAAATATGTCTGCAACAGAGCACTTGATGAGTTGGTACACTCACACGTATGCAACGGAGCACATAACCTACAGTCAAAACCACTAAGCGGCTGTAAAATACCTCGTTACTACTTGTCAGCCAAATGGTGGCCTTACCAGAGCAAGATGCATCATTTCAGTGGACGGATCCTATTTCCCAAATGCAGGTTTGGGCTATTTCTTTAAGCAGTTAGTGGTGTGTCAAAGGTGAGTCAAATAAAGAATCAACAACATGAACAAATGCGAGACAAGAAGAGAAGGACGACAAGTGAGCGATGGCGAAACCACTTTCGACGAGCACGTAGCAAACTGCCAGATGCACTAGGTTTTGGCCAGACCAAGGGTTGTCATTTCAGTATAACCCTTTTTCATCGACATCCCTGAGCACCTAAGAGCTAATTATAAATAATTGGCTCAGAAAAATCATATGCATATCAAACCTTTCAATCAGCTCCCTGATCATAAGTGAATCATAAGTGAAAGATAATCAAGCACACTTGACAAACGTTGGACTCTTTATTTTATTTACTTTTTTTTATCATATTTTTTTTATGTTAATTTATTTTCTTTTATTTAATTTTAATTTATTTTATTTAATTTAAAATTATTTTATTTTATTTCATTTCATTTCATTTCATTTCATTTTATTTTATTTAATTTAATTTAATTTAATTTTATTTTATTTTATTTTATTTTATTTTATTTTATTTTATTTTATTTTATTTTATTTAATTTATTTTTTTTTTATTTGATTTCATTTTATTTTATTTTATTTTATTTTATTTTATTTTATTTTATTTTATTTTATTTTATTTTATTTTATTTTATTTTGTTTTATTTGGTTTTATTTTATTATATTCTATTTTATTTTATTTTATTTTATTTTATTTCATTCTAATTTATTTTATTTTATTTAATTTTAGTTACAAAACTTTGTTTTATTTTAGTTAATTTTAATTTATTTTATTTAATTCAAAAGTATTTTATTTTATTTCACTTCATTTCATATCATTTTATTTTATTTTATTTTATTTTATTTTATTTCATTTTATTTTATTTTATTTTATTTTTTTTATTTTACTGTATTTTATTTTATTTTATTATTTTATTTTATATTATTTTATTTTATTCTATAATATTTCATTTTATTATATTTTATTTAATTTTATTTTAAATTATTTTTTTTTTATTTTTTTGTTTGATGTAATTTAATTTAATTTTATTTTATTTTACTTTATTTTGTTTTCTTTTATTTTTTAATTTTTGATTTTTTTTACTTTCGTTTATTTTATATTTATTTTTTTTTAATTCAATTCAATTTTATTTTATTTTTATTTGTTACTTTCCTTTCAATAAACTAGTCTTTCTCGGTCTGTTTTGATACCAGTCAGAAAGCTGTAGTCAAATGCATACAATTTTCCAACTCAAGGTACTTCACTTGAACGCATTCGCTTTTAAATTTCACTTTGCTCACATTCTCAAACTTACTTAACTTTGTTTTTATTCGCCACATTTCATTGCATTGCCCGTCGGTTGCTTATACTCGTAATTTTGGTTGACATTTCTATATGTATTTGTTGCAAAGTTTCTGTTCGGCCTTCAAGTTTCTAGAAATAGTTACTTCATTTAATTAAGTATTCACAATTTGTTATCATTTTGGTTTTCATCTTAACCAATCATACATGAATTCTCAATTACTCATATTTATCTCTTTATGACGCCTAAAATAAGGCAACACTATCTGTCGTCACATATATTCTAGGAGCGCTTTTATTTGTGAACCACTTTGGGTATTAATACAAGGTGGCGCAAAAGTAAGCTTCCGATGTTCAGCATATCGGTTGTGGCACGTGCAGTGTGTGCTGTTGCACCGTCTTGTTGGAACCACATGTTTTCCAATCCCAATTCATCAAGTTGCGGCAAAAAGAACTCGTTGATCATTGCTCTTTAGCGCTCACCATTCACAGTAACCGTTTGGCCCCGACCGATTATTGGTCAAATAAATACTCAGCAATATTCCGCGTTCTGGAGCAGTGTAGCGTAACATTGTTTATTAACGTGTATTTCGCATGTGTTTACTACACAAATGTCAAAACAGAACTGACTTTAGGGGCCAATCGCAAAATTTATAGCATTTTCTGATAGGAGGATTACTTTTGCGGCACCCTGTATATACATATGTACGGTTAGGTAGATAAATCTCTTTTTAGAGTAGATACGTTATTTTCGCTTAACTAATCCGATTCTAAGAATCGGCGAATGATCTGTAACCGAATAATCCTTTAAAATATTTTTAACTTCGTTATCTTAGAACAGAATGACAGTTGCTCAACGGAAATATTTCTAAGTTTTTATAAAAGTGCCAAGAAATATGCCAGATGTTCTGTGGTGTCATATTGAATATATACATGAACAGTGGAAAAAAGTTTTTCAAAACGGGGTCGCCCCTCGGCAGTGGTTTGGCAAACTCTCCAAGTGTATTTCTGCCATGCCAGGCTTCTCAGCAAAAATTCGTCTCCTTTGTAGATGCCGTTCGGAGTCGGCAAAAAACTGTAGGCCCCACCAATTTGTAGGGAAAAATTCAAATCGGCACACCACAAATTGGAAGAGAAGCTTGGCGCAAAAATCTCTTAGGAGGTTTATGATGATATACATACCTGTTGTATATCGCGCCATAGAAAAAAAAAATAAAATTACATTGATAAAAATATACAAAGGAAAAAGAGTCGAAACAGGGATAGGAACATAAGTTAAAAGAGAAAAGGGTATCAAAAGAAAGTTAAGAGGTAGAGTGAAAACTACACCAAAAATAATGTATAGTGAAATAGGAACAAGAAAACAAAGAGGAAAGGGAATGCAGGAGAAGTGACCCAGGAAAATGCGTGTGCTCCGTTGGCAAAAAGAAAGATGTAGATGCAGGGGCAAAATAATGGGAAGCGATGGAGAAAAAAATGCAATTTCTTACTTGCCACCTAGTCAAATTGAATTTTTTACTCAATTCGCTTTTATCTCAGAAACTACTTGACCCAAATTTATAAATAATAATAAAAATCCAATGGCTCGATATACCTCCGAGGGGATAGAGCCCGAGCTTCTTTTCCCATTTCTATAGCGCTGCTTCTAATTTTTGCTACGACCACTTCCGAGGCGCGACCCCATTGCGAAAAAAAAAAGAGTTTACTGACTTGATATATAATAACTGATCCATGTCGTTTCTGATGTTAAAGCAAGCAGCTATTCTGTGATCTGCAAAAACTACCTAGTTCTGACCCCAGTTTAACTCACCGATCCGGTAATCGCTTATTCGATTACGAACAAAGTTATTGCCATAAACTAGTCCTCTCATATGCCACATTGCGTATGAGCGAATTATTTTCTTACATTCTCGGTATACATATATTAACCTCAGAAAATTTCCATACATATTTTATAATTACATTTGAAGTGTGCACATTTTATTCGATTGTGTCATTTCTCTTATGAAATTGAATGCACTTCTTACCTCTAAGTTTTTTTTCTACACTAAACTTTTTTATTTTTCCATTGCAAGTGTTAGTACTCACTAAATACTACATTTGTGTGTATGTGTTTGTATGTTCTAAAAACCATCCTACACAGCTAACCAAAGCTGGAGCGCTCCGAAATATTGATCCATAAGGAGTCTGCGATTCGAGCTTTTTTTGGAGTGTTATTTTCTAA
Organism: Merzomyia westermanni; assembly: GCA_949987695.1. NCBI lineage: Eukaryota > Metazoa > Arthropoda > Insecta > Diptera > Tephritidae > Merzomyia > Merzomyia westermanni. The sequence goes on along the minus strand of OX465288.1, from coordinate 158,640,110 downwards.
GCTTTGGAAATGAAATGAAGAAGAAGAAATGCATATTGCATAGCAAAAAAAAGATAAATCGCAATGCCCAACTATATAAATGTTTTAGAGCATTTTCTGATGTTTATTTTATTGTACGTAAATAGTTTTTTTTTCTGAATATTTATGACTAATCTAAAGTTGGAAAAAAGGGAAGTGCATTTAAAATTAAACAAAATAATGTATTTTTTATTGTTTGAAGTGTTTTGTTGTGTTTAGTTGCAAATGAAAAATGTGTACTCGTTGGTGAACTTAGTTATACATCACATTTTCAAAATTATATACATAAATAAATAAAACTGCATAAGCCATTAAAAGGGGTACGTTCTTCTGAGCGTAATTTCTAGTAGTGCACAGATATGAATTTTAAAAACTTATATAATGCTTCAGAAAAGTCAACAGATGCCACAAATATGATGCCAAAAAGGATTAAATAACCGTCAAAATTTCGAAAAAAGGTGCCGAAGAATGTCAAAAAAGATTCAAAAAAAGCTTCAATAAAAGGCTCCAATTTGAGCCAAAAAAAAAATAAAAAACGCCGAAGTTCATTTAAAAAGAGTCATTAAACTCTTAAAATTCATCGGATTCGGAGTCATTTTGCTTTTTTTATGACCCCTCTTGAGTTTCGCGTGCAGCTATTTTTTTTCTCATTTTAGGCTCAAAAAAGAACTTATTCTTGAGAGAAATTCTCCGTATGGGGTCGTTTTCCGTCCGTTTGGTTAGCTGGGTATGTTTGTTTGCTGTTAAGGAAACTGCATACTAATGAAGTTGAAATAGAAAATTGTGGTTAATCTTTGTGAAAGAGCAAGCAAAGAGAGAAATTAATTACAAGCAAACATACTCTTATCGCACGTATCTAATGAATTTCTTAGTAGGGTGATACTTAAGAATATAGAAATCATTAATAATGGAGATGGAAAGTAAATGAATATAACGAGTCAAAGTGAATTGAACTAGGGCTAAAGAAGGAGTAGATTTAGTAAGGTCATTGTTACATATTCGGATTCAAACCTCGGTATTTATCGGTATTTATTTATATTAAACCATAAGTACATTAAGATAAAAAATCTTTTATGGTACAACAAACATGTGCAACAATTAGATGACGCGCACATTTGGCTATGTGTGTTTAAGTTACAACTTTTATAATTGAATAACTAACATAACATATGAGAAATGGAAGAAGTATTGATAAAATTAGCTAACAAATTATTTTACACCTATTTAAAAAAAAATTGTATTATAAAAGTACGACGGTGATTTAGTTGAGATTAAACGAAATAGAAAGATGTGGCTCCTGACCATTGGATAGTCCAACAGTCTAATATCCAAGATCTCCAAGCGGTTATATGATCAAACTTGCGCAATCCATAGCCACCTTACTGTTGTTTTTTCTAATGAAATTGATAGAAAACATGAGTGACATCGAATAGCGGTGACGCACAGTGGTCGAAATGAAAATTCTAGGTGGACAAAATTATTTCTTACGTACAAATGGTCACAAATGTCCTTTCCAACTAGTTTTCGGTTGCTGATATCGAATTGGTTGCTACATAGGTTCAAAAAATTTCAGGTTTTTGTGTCATGAAGTGCAGCAAATTATTTCAAGTATTTTTATCTGAGTTAGAAGTACATATGTAAAATTACTGAATAGTAAGTAACACATTTTATTAGGTATAATTAAAAATAATATATATATTAATATAACTTTTAGGTCCAAATTCACATTTTTTTATATTTTTTTGCTGAGTTCATTGTTCTAAAAGAAACCATATAAAACCAAAAATCATACCATAGATCCATTATATGAACTAAAAGATCTGGCAAAGTAAGAAAAAGTAATGCTTAAGATTTAGTACACGCTTAGTACATATATTTCTTGATTGGGAAAAATAATTTTCTTTTTGGACGAGTGTGGCACTAAATTTTGGCACATTGTTAAATGCTAAATATAAACTTTTTTTCTTATTCTTACTTAAGTTGGTATTTTGACTGACCTAATTGAACAATTTATAAGCTTCTAAACAAACAAAATCTCAATTCTCACAATAGTTCGAAAAAAAAAAAATAGTTACACTAAAACTCTGGCCTGCCACCCAAAGATTATTCAAACTCTTTGCTTTAAGAAAAAATTATATATGTAAGGCAGGCAACTTTTGAAGACGCGTAAATACCAGGTAGAGTCATAGAATGAGTTACGGATTGGACAGTATTGTCACTGGAGATTCTATAATAGTTGGGCGACAGAATTAGGCCGATTTTCTAAGTTCGAGTTTGAGACTTTTGTCCACCTAAAATTCTCATTCACCACTGTGCGACGTCAGTTAGGATCTATCACATCTTTGGTCTACTTCCAAAATCAGCCCAAACCAATAATGCTCCAATTTACCCTATTCGAGGGCCAAGCCGTATTCTTTCGAAACCACGATTCCGATACATATATAAGGAAATGTTTGAAAAGAGTTACAGTGTGATCTTTGCTCGTCGGGAGAGGACTTTCTTTTCCAACTCTCTACACGTTAGAGATGAAAAATAGGAACACCGGCGCAACCAAGGCACTGTTGAGGGCCTTTGTCTATTTCGGAACCAGAATTTACACCGAAAATAATGTCAGCCGAGAAATTCAGCGGAGAATCACTTTTGCGAACAAGTGCTACTTTGGACTGAGTAGACAACTGGGATTTAAGTCCAGGCAAACATCACGTTCTATAAGTTTCTCTTCGTACATATCCTTATGTACGGCTCGGAATCACGGAGAGTATTAAGAGAGGATGAGATGTCTCTTGGAGGATTCGAGAGAAAAATTCTCCGAAAAATGTATAGTCCTTGACGTGATACCAACTGCAAGTATCGAATCAAATTTAGCGGTGAGCTGTATGAGCTTTATGCACACGAATAAAACCTCAAAGACTCTGCTGGCTGGGCCATGTTATGCAAACGGACAAAGAAGCTCCAGCCCAGATGGTTTTTCTATCGACACCCGAATTAGGCAGCAGCGGAAGATTGTGGCCTCGACTGAGGTGGAAAGAACAAGTGGAAGATGACCTGAACTTCATTGGTGCTTTCAATTGACCCCAGTTATCGATTAAAAGAGATGACTGGCGTGCTATGGTACGCAATGGCCAAAATCGACTAGGCGCCAATAAATGATGATGATGATGTTAACCGAAACTATCGACATGAAGAAAACAAGCATAGATAGATATATACGAGGTGTGTTCAAAAAGTATCGCGAATTTTGTGTTTTTTCAAAAATTATTTATTTATTCATGAATATCTATTTTGTCCCCGTCAAAGTAATCCCCATGAGATATTATACACTTGTGCCAACGGTTTTTCCAATCTTCGAAGCACTTCAAAAAATCATTTTCTTGTATCTTGTTCAGCTCCTCCTTCGATGCCGTCTTTATCTCATCAAGAGAAGCGTAACTTCGTCCTTTCATGGGCCTCTTCAGTTTAGGGAACAAGAAAAAGTCACAGGGGGCCAGATCTGGGAAATACGGTGGCTGCGGCATCATTAGTGTGTTGTTTTTGGCCAAAAAGTCGCGCACAAGCAATGATGCGTGAGCAGGGGCGTTATCGTGGTGCAAAAGCCAATTTTTGTTCTTCCACAAATCCGGGCGTTTCTGGCGGATTGCTTCTCGCAAAATTGCGCATAACTTGCAGGTAATATTCCTTCTTGACCGTTCTTCCCTGTGGCAAGAACTCATGATGCACCACGCCCCTGCAATCGAAGAAAACTGTCAGCAAAACTTTCACATTCGACCGAACTTGGCGCGCTTTTTTCGGTCTTGGTTCGGACGGCAGCTTCCATTGAGATGATTGAGCTTTGGTTTCCACGTCATAACCATAAACCCACGATTCGTCACCAGTTATGACCCTCTGCAGCAAATTTGGGTCGTCGCGGACAGAGTTTAATATCTCATTAGCAATGTTCATGCGATGCTGTTTTTGGTCACAATTGAGCAATTTTGGTACGAATTTCGCGTAAAAATCGAAGACGATCCAAAACACGTGCAAGCAAAGCAGCTGTCAACAATTAACTGAACATTCAAAATGGCCGAGCTTGTCGGCATAAGTGAGAGACATGAGTACCAACATAACGCCACAAAAAATTCGAAATTCGAATATACTTAACCAGCGAAAATTCAAAATTCGCGATACTTTTTGAACACACCTCGTACATATATCGTCGATAGCTTTCAACCCTTCCTACAAAGTGAAAAGTAGCAATGGTATTGGCAAAATAATGATAATTTTAATTTCTCGGTAGACTTTATTTCTCTCATAGTTTAAAATTTTTGTTTGGCAACTTGGATATCAATATCAACAGCATATGTAAGCGCTTGAGGTACTATGTAAAATAATAAAATTTAGGTAATAAACTTTAAGTAGTATATAATGGGTGCGAATGCGACCCGAAATCGAGCTAAATGTTCAACTTCGGTCGTTATCTAATGTTGCCGATAGTCATTGTGAGAAATGTTAGTCATACGCCCTGGCCTATTAGTTGGTCAAGTTTTACCAATTTATACCAAATCTGATGATAGCCACGCCCATTTGTAATGTATCGAACATTTTGGATAATACCCTAAAGTGATTATTCAGTACACAATACAACTTTGATGATAATATTTGGTGCGTAAAATGTTATTGTGGCACTAAATTAATACTGAAATGTTTAAAAATGGGTGTGGCGGTGCCCACATTTTACTGAACAATTTTTATAAATATCATGCAGGCAATGTTTTGGAGAAAATTAAACGAAATCGGCTAAGGACCACACCCATATTGATATAAAAGATGTTAAAAGTATCATAGACGAATATAAGAGGCAATGTCTCTACGAAAAATATTCATACGAGTATATGTCAAATCTCTTTTTCTTCCAAAGTGTACTAAAGGGTGTTTTTTTTAGGGGTATAGAACTTCGAATTGAAATAAAACACAAGAAAATCGTTTTAAGGTCCATCAATTTGGCTTTATTGGAAGGATAATTTTATGCCATTAATGTTTAAATATGATTTCGGGCATGTGGCCGCTGCGGCTGGCTCGAATAAAGCCAATTCTACAGGTCCAATTTTCAACCACTTTTTCGAGCATATGGGGCCGTATGTCGGCAATAACGCCACGAATGTTGGCTTCCAATTCCCCTAACGTTTCTGGTTTGTTGGTGTAGACGAGCGACTTCACATATCCCCAAAGAAAATAATCCAATGGTGTCAAATCACACGACCTTGGTGGCCAATTGACAGGTCCATTCCGCGAAATTATGCGCTCATCGAATGTTTCCTTCAATAAATCGATTGTGACGTGCGCTGTGTGGCATGTAGCGCCGTCTTGTTGGAACCACAACTCATCCACATTCATGCCATCCAATTCGGGAACAAAATAGTCGGTTATCATGGCTCTATACCGGTCTCCATTAACGGTAGCTGCCTCTCCAGCATTATTGCGGAAGAAGTATGGCCCAATGACTCCACCAGCCCATAGAGCACACCAAACAGTCAGTTTTTGTGGATGTAATGGCGTTTCAAGGGTCTCATGTGGATTCTCTTCACTCCAAATGCGGCAATTTTGCTTGTTGACGTAGCCATTCAACCAAAAATGAGCCTCATCACTGAACAAAATTTTGCGATGAAAATCAGCATCGAAATCAATCTCATTTTCGGCCCATACACCAAAATCACGACGCATTGCATGGTCTCGCGGCTTTAATTCTTGCACAAGCTGGATCTTGTAAGGTCGCAAGCCAAGATCTTTGCGCAAAATCTTCCATAAAGTTGATGGACAAAGCTCCAATTGCTGTGCACGGTGGCGAATCGATTCATTCGGGTCCTCTTCAACACTTTGCTCTACAGCGGCAATTGTTTCTTCGGTGCGCACTGTTCGACGTCTCTGCGGATGCGTATTATCACATAGAGTAAACGTAGTGCGAAAACGATCCATGGTTAACCGAATTAATTGCTCTGATGGACGATTATGTCGACCATAAAATGGACGGAGCTCACGGTAAACTTCGCGAACTGAACCATTATTTTCGAAATAAATTTGCACGATTTGCAAGCGTTGTTCTTTTGTCAACCTGTTCATGATGAAATGGCAAACCAAACTGAACATAAATGACATTAGAGTTGCCAGATTTGACCACAAAATGCCAGTTTTATCTCTATTCGAAAAACAAACCTGTAAAAAAAACACCCTGTACAAAATGCAAAAAATTAAGATTTTAGAAAATCGGCCTTTCTTTAAAGTGAATTATTTAACTACACTTTTAATGCAATAACCCGAAAAAGCTAACTTCCCAGGTGGCGAACCAAAGTTTTGATTAACCTCTTAATTGCAGTATGGTAGCAGGATTCTTTTTACTGGCGAAGAAATAAGCTCGAGGCTTATACACCCTTATGGTATGCTGAATGAAATAGACTGGTAAGAGTGATATTTGAATTTTTTTGGAGCAAAGCCACTTTCTTTTTAATGTAACGTAAACAAAACAATGTAGCATAGTATTGTTTTAGAATTTAAGTAACAGATAATTTTAGCAGAATTAGGCAGGGTTCTCAGTATATCAGGGTTGTTTTTGGGACCATTTCTAACTCTTGCGGTATTTTTTCGGAAGTCATTCGGGGTTGTTATGGTTGATTTCGGAATTTTTTCCTGGACCTCTTCAAGACCTTTTCGGGACCATTTCAAGACTATTTTGGTATCATTTTGGAATTTTTACGGGATAATTTCGAGACTTATTTCGTGTTCTTTTACGAATCATATCTGGACTCTTTTCAGGCCTTTTGGGGCCCACTTTGAGGTATTTTTTGGTATAAATTCAGGATTGTTGTCTAGATATTTTCGGGATCATTTGGAATCGGCCCGAAAAAGTGCCGAAGTGGTTCCAACAAAATACAATCATGAAATGATCCTGAACAATTGACAAAATGATCACAAAAGCAGTCCTGAAATGGCACTGTAAATTTCGAAAAAAAATAATCCCGGAAATGTAGGCATTTTAATTTTATGACGTGTACTGTACTACGCGTGTTTTTTTTTATTCAATTTTTTTTGATATTTAAATTAGCCCTCTTGCTAAGCGAAAAAGAATATTTCACCATTCACCACCCTAATAAAGAGGATGTATATGCATGAACATGCAAAGTATTTCCATAAATCGCATAATGAGTCAGTTGACTTTTTGGCCAACATTTTTACATATTCGTTTTGACATAAATAAACGTTCGTCATGTAAAATCTTAAACTACAATATTACGTTAAACAAACTTTTAGCTCATTTATGAAATGAGAAAATTACATTTCCAAATGTTAATGGCAGACATATTTGAATCAGAAAATGCTGTTTCCATTGGACTGTAAAGCTTTTAGTTGTCCGCTGCCATGAAATATTTAAGAAAGCAGCAAGACAAAAAAACGCAAAATGAAAAATGCATTTGACAACAGCATTTACACCAACAACTCATGCAAGTATTTGCCACATTTCGGCAAGCAAAATAATTTAAGATTTGCTTATTTATTACAAGCAGTGAAGGGAGGAAAGGAGAAAAACTTTACCACAAATCCTCTCAATTTTAACTAACCAACCCGCCAGCTTCCTGTCCTCTTTCGCGACTCCTCAAGTGAAAATTGCATATGAAAACTTGTGCAATTTCCTAACAAATCGCAGTTAAGAGTTTGTTTGTGTTATTATTGTTGCTGTTGCTTTTTGCTGTTAATATTGCTGTTTGTTACACAAGTTTCGTTGCCACACAGAGAGTTTGTTTTTGTTGCTTGCTCGTATACCACTAGTGCTACTCAACTCATTTAGTTGCATAGCGCCTCAAACTTTACAGCGTTTTAGAACTTTTATATTGCTAATTGTAGAGCTTGTAATTGTGTTGTTGTTGTTGTAATTGTAGCTCAAGTCTTTTTTTATTTGAGTTTGTTACTCCCATAGTTTGCATTATGCATTATAAGTTTCATTCCCAGCCTGGGTATTACAATTATAAAAACCAAAGAACCAGTGATGCTTACAAAGCAGAACAAGAAAATAGATTTAGCACAGGAGCAAGCGGTCATTATATACCCAATGGTTAGCTTACGTATCATTAAAAGTGCGGCTCATCTCATGTTCAACAAAACTCATGCAACATAGTCGTGGTGATAAATATCGCCTGCTCTTTGCTCTGCTATTAGCCAAATTCAACCTATGGCAATTTCGATCTCTGAATATATATTTGATACCTATCCTGTTACTCCTACCGAAATGAGTAGACTGTAAAAAATAGAGTAGGTGTACCCTTCGTGTACCACCTTCGAAAAGGAGCAGCTTTCTTTCAAAAACCATTTAATAGAAATATGTTTGGTATTAGCCTAGCTTGTCAGCCTATATATCCAAAATCGAATAGCCATGAGGATGCTAAAACGGTTGGCTTTAAAGAAGTTAGCTATCTAGCGCAGAATATCACGCTATTATTATTATTGTAGCAGTACTTCGCTCTGCTTAGTCGGCGGCATCCATTAATAAAATGACATGTGTTGGACCAAGAAGGGTCATATTGACAGTAATTTTCATGATATGGATCCGAAGCGCTCCTGTACAAGCACTCTGCGGCACCATACCGACTACCGTGGCACCGATTTCTTTGACTCCTCAACCAGGTTCGGCCTTGGGTTTCAGTCGCCATTTACGACAGGCATACCCTACTCGGGAATAATCCAGAAGTTAACCCGCAGGTGGTCAGATCATCACACTCCCGCTGTCCTCCGTTCAGAAATTTGAAGACACGCAAGAGTGACAGACACAGTGTAGCTTGTTGAACTGGACAGTCAAAATAGTTATACCGAACAATAGCCTCCCATATAGCCACAGCCAAGACAATATAGCTTCAGAGGAAATCGTGATATCATAAACATCACAAAGAACTTGAATAAGAACTGCCTGGAAACAGCGAAGTGCTGATATGTATCATACCCTTTTTATCGATCGGTGTTCCGGCGCGTCACCAACGACTTCCATTAACGCCCTAATTCTTGTGTGGTAACAACATTTGTTTTACCGGCAAATAAATAACTTGGAAACGTTTACAATCTTTTGTTACTCTGCGGCTTAAGTTGCAGTTCAATTTCGTAACCACCAAAATAGGTGGTAACTTCGCGTAACCGCGAAAAATTGCAAAGTTACAAAAACTGGATTGCCAGCGGGTTTGATTTTCGGTTAGATAATCTTCCAGGCAAGATCCTTAGCAATCGTTGATAAATGAGTTGCAAGTTTAAGACGTATGAGGCGGCCAGCAGACAAAGTTGTGGAGTTGTAGCTACACTTTAGAATGTATCGATATAAATTCTAGTAGTTTAAAGGAAAAATACTATTACACTAACAACAACTATTTTTCATGCACTTTCACAGACACTAACTTGAAGCTCCACCCTTGGCTGAGGGTTACGTGCTCTGGCTCTGCTGTTCTCATCATGCGTGCATTGCGCAAGAACGAATACGACAATACAACTAGAAGTAATCCGACCTGTATTAATAAACATATGTAGTTCCTCTTTTAAGTTCACTGAGGTCTTGATAAATTGAGAAGCATAAAGCTCGTTTTATAACAAATCAACATTTTCGTAGTCTACCAAAGGTGGCCATACAACTTGTTAACCGTCTTTTTAACTTTCTGACTAAGCATACTCCCCTAGCCGAAATCCCACTTTAGAACTGCCTGTTTCTTAGGAATTCTGTCAGAAGAGACTGGTGACAAATCCAGTTAAGGGACAACAAACATATAAAGAGATGCTGCAGTGGTTTTGAACTTCGCAAAGCAGAGAAAACGTTGTTAGCTGACTTACACGAATGTGTCACTACGAGCTGGAACAAAGAAATATATTGCTGGGTACGACTCTATCAAAGATCTGCTTGACAATTGTAATAAAATCGAACAAATCGTCTCATTTTAGTCAGCTCAATGTGCACCGAAGAGTATGAGCCCACGTTCACGAGAAAAGCACTTTATCGGGACGCTCCCTTTACAACAAATGAGCTACAGGACTCTTCACTCAGCTCTAATACCTGTTCTTAGTTACAAATCTTTTGACGAACTCTGCGAAGAAAAGCCATCTTACAAATACTAACGCTTATTGGCTTATGAGAAAACTGGCTGAAAGTTTTAAATCAAAACTGAGGACAGACTAATTATAAACCATTGGAAGTGGTCGTCGATCTATATTCTGATTCACACTAAAAGTTATCTACGTATTAGTGGAATTCTTTTCTTTTTGTTAAAATGTACATTAAGAAAGGAAGGGACCCCACTATAAGACGATAAAATTACGTTCAAAGTGTTCAAAGTCCGGGCGGCAATATTTTGGTTCAATTGCAGCAGCCCTCCTTTCGAGGTAGACGCGGGTGGGTGCGGATAAAAATACGTGTTAGCTCAGAGCATTTTCACTGAAGATGCCAATCCCGGGACTCCGTTAGATTTCATGTCTGTAAAATAATGGAATTTTTTTCTTACAATTCCGGATTTTTCAAAAATCTCAATTATAAAAAAATTATTTTTAATTTTAATGATGAGCTGTATGAACTTTACGCAGACGCCGACATAGTTCAGCGAATTAAAACAGCAGCTTCGCTGGCTAGACCACGTAGTGCGAAAGAGCGAAGATGCTCCAGCCCAGAAGGCACCTGCCGGTGGAAGCAGAGGAAGAGGGAGACCACCAATCCGATGGAAGGACCAAGTGGAGACCGATCTGCGATCCCGCGGTGTTTCCAATTGGCGCCAGTTGGCGCAAAGAAGAAACAACTGGAGAGCTATGTTGGACGGTCAAAATCGCCCAGGCGGTAGATGACAACTTAAAAAAAAATTTTTTTTGTTATTTATTTTAAGGTCAGATAGTTTCGCAAGAATATCTTCACTTATTTCAAACAAAACTATTGAACATTGTTGAATCAGATCCTGGAAATTACAGGAATGTTGGAATCAAAAAATTTTCATCCCCAACTATTACGCATTAACCTAAAAAGTTTTTTGCTAAGCAACTCAATAAACAATGAAGTAAGCTAGTTTATTAAACAATATTTTCCAAACGTTGAAATCAATGTTTTCAAAACGAGTTTGTAACTCAAATATTTCACAAACGTTTAAATACTCGTATGTTTCACAATTGTATGGTAGCTTTGGGGAATTAACTTAAGGTTAACTAACTGCGAGGTAAACAGTTTGGCAGTTTTCAAAAATAATGATAAATAATTTACCTATTTGATTTATATGAACTTTATTATATGGGCGACGTGGTGTAGCGGAAGTGTTGCCGGTCTACCACACCGAAAGGCCCAAGGCTCGAGTCCTGGGACTGGTAATATCGAAAGTGGTTTGAAAAAGGGTTTTCAAAACGGAGTCGGAATCTGGTTTGCTTTTCAGATGCCGTTCGGAGCAAAAAACAGTTGCTCCCGCCAATTTGTATAAAAAATTGGAAGCAGCAAGCCACGAATTGGTAAAAACGCTCGAGTGGGATATTTTTTTCAATTTTTTTTTATTATACTTAAATTGCAAAACAAGTAATAAATAGAACTGAAATAACTATATAACATATTTTAAATAATAATAGTATCTTGTTTAGTAAGAAAAAATGAGGAAATTGTCGGGACCCGAACCAATAACCTTCGGAGCGAAGGTCTAGTACATATTCTTTAGGCTCCTAGCCCATTTTCACCGTCGTGGAGTTTTATCGATCAGCTTTCAACAAACCCTTACTGTACTTTGAATAAAACGTTAATTAAATATTTTTTTTCAAATCTCATTTCCAATCTCATTTCCAATTTTTTAAAAAGGGATCACTTTCGTTGATTCGACAATTTTTTCCAAACGTTTACCAATGATTATAGGAAACGGTTTCCAAACGAAAAGTTTGCTAAAATAAGTTTATCGTAAGCTTATAGCAAACGTATTTTGCTTTTTGGGAAATTACCTTTGGTATATGTGCTAGTACTACTGGGTATATAAAATAAAATAAGCAAATATAAATATTTTTAAACAAGTGCAAACAATTACATAAAGCAACTAATAAAGAAACATTCAAAAGTAAAAGTTTATTTGTAACACTCTACTTAAACAACTCGTCGAACAACTTATAAAATAATATTATTTAATTGTTTTAAAAGTGCAATGTGATGCAACGGACAACCTAATTCGTGCAGCGAAAATGGGCTCGCCAAAAACCACAAAACATTTTACGAACCTTCTCCAGACATTGACTGAAATTTCGTTTTTGTCTTTTGCGTTTTATTTCTTCTTCTCTCAATATTCATTCGCACTCTTCCATTTGAATGGCGCACGCCTTCCTTTGGTCGCTTCTTGCTCTGCCTGACCATGATGGCTTTGCAGACATTCTCATAAAAGGGGCAACAATTTTAATCACAATGTTGCTTACACTGCACATGAATAAGTAATTAAAAAGTTGTTATTAAAATTTTATGCAAAATGCTTGTTAAATTGCATTGAAATTAAAATGAAAGTACAAGCAAAATATTAGCAATAGCAAATAACTGCTTCGGTGTTGCTGAAATGCACTTAGTACATTCACTCTCTTTCTCCTTCGCGCCGTCAATAGCTTTCTTGCAAAAATTTCAAATGTTACTCCAAAAGTTGTCAATTTGTGAGTGAATTAAAGTGAAAAAAAACAGCAAGAGTTAAGATACAGGGTGGCTGATGAAAGCCGCTACCAAAAAAAAATTAAATAACTTTTTTTCTATTTAATGAATCTGGCTAATTTTTTTTTTATTTTGCAGATTGACTTTTACATTTAACAAAAATGGATAACTGGGACACTGAAACAAGAATTTGGATTGTCCGCCGCTATCACGCACTGGATTCCGTAGTTTCGGTTCAAAGAGAGTATAGGCGCACGTTTGGCGGCAATCCTCCGAGCAGATGGACCATAATAAGACTTGTAAACAATTTTGCCGAGCATGGGACAGTCAACAGAAGACCTTACCATCGAAACCCTTCAGTTCTAACGGAGGAAACAATCGCTGCTGTAGCTGCTGCCATACAAAACAATCCACGTGTTTCGACAAGAAGCTTATCTGCTCAAATGGGTGTAAGCAGACAGTCATTACAGTCAATTATGCACAAAGATTTGGACTTATTCCCATATAAAATTCAAATGGCCAACAAACTGAACGCTGCAGACTTGCCGATTCGCTTGGAATTTTGCCAGAAGATGCTTCAAATGGTGGAAGAGAATGGAAACATGTTGAACTGTCTTTTCATGTCTGACGAGGCCCATTTCGATTTAAACGGCAACATAAACAAACAAAATTGTCGAATATGGAGTGCTTCCAACCCACAGATACTCCATGAGACGGAATTGCATCCACTTCGTGTCACAGTGTGGTGTGCAGTTTCATCACCCTGCATTGTCGGGCCCTACTTCTTCGAAGAAAACGGTCACACCGTTACGGTTACTGGAGACCGTTACTTGAGCATGTTGAGAGAGGTTTTCTATCCAGAATTACGCCGAATGAGAATTTCTTTCAACTCTGTGTGGTTTCAGCAAGATGGTGCAGCTCCTCATATAGCCCAACCTGTTATGACAGAATTGCGACGAAAATTTCCCAATAAGCTGATATCCAGAAACTCCACATTCCGTTGGCCACCCAGGTCGCCTGACCTTACTGCACCTGACTTTTTCTTGTGGGGTTATTGCAAACAGGAAGTCTTCAAAGCAAAACCAACAAATTTGAATGAACTAAGGCAATCCATTCGAGAAACAATTGCGGCTATTCCTGTCTCAACTCTCAAAGCAGTAATGAACAACTTTTTGGTAAGATGCCGCACATGCATCGACGAGCAGGGGGGGCATTTAAATTCCATTATTTTTAAAACTAATTAAGCTATATTTAATAAAATTTAATGAGCTTTAACATGAATAAAAGAAAAATGAATTCCATACACTGAAAAAAAAATTATTTGAGTTTCTTAATGTAGCAAAATTCATCAGCCACCCTGTATATATATTTCATAAGATAAGGGTACACACAGGGTTAGACTAGGCATGAGAATATATATATATATATTTTTTTTTGAAAATTGTTCTAGATACTTACTTTTTCGCTGAATACTACTATTTCTAGTTAATTTTTTAGCACTGATTTAATATTTTTTTAAACAGCCTAAGCACTAAGGTTAGAAAATTAAAATGCATATATTTTTGTAGTAAATAAAACTCTCCACGAAAAAGTTCCGAATAAAAATTTTCTTCAGATGGTCCACTACTGAGTGACTAAGCTTCGAATATTTGTATGGTTGTCTGATTTCAAGTGGGAATTTATCGAGGATAAAGTTTAAAAAATGTTCAATGAGAGATTGAGACTTTACCCATCGCACCGAAGTAGTGCGCGCGGACCCCAACGACGGTAATTAACCACATTGGTGGAATGTGGGGTACTCCCTTTTTCCACCAATTCAGCTCACATCTACCAATGACGAAAATTCACTGCATTCATCCATTATCATCAGCGTGACCAGATGATAGAAAAAAAAGAGGCCAAATCGGCAAAAAAAGGTTAGAATAAACTAAAATTAAGAAAAAAAGAAGTTAAACAAAGTCAAAAATTTTTTTACGAAATCCATTTCAAATTTTTTATTTTAGGCCAATCTATTTGTATATAAAGCTGTACACATTACTTAAATGAACTGTCCTTATTTCAACACATATCAGGCACATTTTCCTTGACTAGGAACTGTTTCAAATAAACACAAACTATACTATAGAAAAATCACTACAAACTAATTAATTTTATAATAGTTTCTTTGTCTGATGAATCAGAAGAGCTTGAGCCTGCTACAAAGTTTGGGTACTTATCATAGAGATGAGATCATCGGTAATTTTAGAGTCAGTGCAACATTTGGATAAGCGTTTTAACTAACATCTAATACTAAGCAGCGAGTTAAGCAGTTTAATTTGTAATCTGTTCCTTAACTTAGTTTTTAAAATGTTTACGGCACTAAAAATTCTTTCAATCTCCGCATTACTGAAAGGTAATACCAAAAAATTAAATACGAATTCGACCTGTTCTAAAAAAAGGGGTTTGTTTAATGAATTTTTATGTTCTCGCACTTCCGCCCAAAATTCAGTGGTAGAGGTCGCCACTGCAGCTCAATCAATGCTACTTGACTTGGAGAATACCTAGACTTTTTTTTTTGAAAGTGAGAAAATACATTCGGCTTTGTAACTTTCAAAGAATTATCAACTGAAAAAAAATGTATCTTTTGTAAAGAGTTCATATTATCAGGTAGGCGATGTCGCAATTGAGTTATCAACTCCATTAAAAATAGTTGAAAACTTTTACGATTAATTTTCTGTATTTCGTCATCAATACTACTTTCATTCAACTTAAATTTTATATATTCCTCGAAGTTATGTGAAAAATATGGACCAGAAAAGGTTTCGAGCAAAAAAATTCTAGAAAAAAGCCACGAAGCTAAAACCAAAATTATGGGGCTAAATGACAAAAAAAGGCTAAATCTATCCTCGAAGAGGCTAGCTTGGTCACACTGAGTATCATTGTGAACTCCACCAGCACATACATGAACCACAACTAAATTTATCGATTGCGTTGTACCCACCTCTACCACTTGTTCTAATCGCGTAAATAAACGTTGATGACTCACCGCGCTAGTCGACTGTGTTGTACTCTCACGATCGTGTCATTGACCGTATATAAACAAATGTAACCTTAAAATAAATATTAACATTATATCGTTCAGTGACAGTTTTCTGACAGAAATTGTTATTACCGATTAAAAAAACGTTCCGGTTTAGGTTTTGTAACAAGTTTTGGTCTCGGTACCGGAACACTTCTTAAACATTTGTTTCTGTTTCGCTCCGGTTTCGATTTTAAAATAAAACAAGTAAGGAAAGGGCTGTCTTCGACTGGACCGAAGACTTTATACCTTTCATGAATACGGATCAAGATTTTAAGTATCGGATCCTTACTCAAATTAATAAAAACTCTGCAAAACTGATCATTTAAAGATACATAGCCCAAACTCCATTTATCAGAATAATCGATTGTATGGGAGCTATATGCTATGCAGTTCAGATCTGGCTGATTTTCACTACACACTTTACATATATAATAAGTACCAAACCTGCAAAAATTTTACTTTCCTAGCTTTTTAATTGCAAAATCTATAGCCCAAAACCCATTTATCGAAGCTATCGATTATATGGGAGCTATGCGTTGTATTGCTCCGATCTTGCTGATCCCGCAAATGATTAACCTCATGCAAAATGGCGGCTCCATATCAAATTTCATCAAGATATCTCAAAAACTGAGGGACAAGTTTGCGTACAAACAGACAGACGGATGGACAGACGGACGTGGCTTAATCGACTCAGCGTATAGCCCTGATCATTTCGATATACTCGTACTTCTTCTCATACTTACAAACATCGGACCAAAGTTAGAAGCTATAGTACCATTTCATGTTCATGAAAGGTACAAAAACGAACAGAAGTTTGTGAAGAAAAAAATTTAGTAAGCTTATTACTTAGTTGCAAGTATGAATTGGTTTAAAATAGGTCTGATTTCTTAGAGTTTTTTCATGTGAACATTGGGTTTCTTCCTTCCAGTGCTTGGTTAGCAAGAACTCTGCAACTAAGATATTTAATTAATTTCAAGAAAGAGCAATACTAGCTCGAGCGAAGAAATTAAATAAACCAGTATATCCGTGGCCGAAATTCAACCACCTTAAATTAGTTTGAGTTATTAAATACTCTGTTCATATTTTTTTCAGCACCGCCTAGAGGCCGAAATATTTGAGAAATTTTTGTTACTCAAATTAATTATATATAGTTGAGTAATTTAGGGCCGCTTTCAGAGAAGTCGGTTCATAATAAACGGCGGGTAATTTGACAACTAACCCAAAAAAATTAGTCCATTAAAGACCGGTAATCATTAATAGGAGATGGCAAAAACAGTTCTTAGGAATGTTTGAAAGTCCACCATCAGAGCCACCACTCCTTCAGATTCGGTCAATATTTCAATAAGAAAACTTGGATTTGATGGACATACTCGTATACCAACAACATAGTTAGACTTATAATATATATAATGGTTACTTTAACTCAATGTGCTCAGTGAGTGAAAATATGTCTACCGTTTGCACACGGTTGCCATATTGTAATTTTTTAGTTGTTAGTATACAGGCAGTGCTTTTTGTAATCCACTTACCGGTAGAAAGTTACAAATTTAATTTAGCCATTCCGACTCAACCACGCACCTGCTTTCCTTTTGCTCTGAAATTTTGAATTATAAGGCGGCCATGGCTGGCTTGGAATCCCGTTTTATAATCGGAGTTTTATGAACAGTAAAAATTTACATTTTATTACAAACACTTAAGGTTTTCAGGATTCCTTTGACAAATTAAAATATTTGAAGAAGAAAATAGGTAATGTCTTCAAGAAAATTAAGAAGATTTCTAACCACTTCGTAAATAGAAAATTGAAGAAGCTACAAACTGTGTTTTCGCCTTTTTGTACTTTAAATCTCATCGGAAAAACCCGATAAAAATAATGATTATTATAATATTATTACATATGGGCTACGTATATGTTTACCTTAAGTCAACTATTATTTAGAAAAAATTTTATTTCTTAAAAAATTAATGAAGCTATGTAGGTATTATTTAAGTATTTTGCTTTGATAAACTGGAAACATTTTCTGGCGTTTTTTTTTCAAAAATTTGATTTTTTCACTCCACGATAGAGGCTATACATGGAAAAATATTGGGTTAAAAATATAATAAATTAAAAAAAATCATGATAAGGAGTTTTCATATACATATTTAAAAAAAATTAAATTTAACAAAAAAAAAAAGTTGTGCGGAACCTGGGCTCGAACCTTGGAATTTAAGCGTTGTAGCCGAAACGCTTACCACCTGCGCTACTACTGTATGTACAATAATGCAGTCAGATACTGTAGTTGACAGCTTTGGCTTTATGCAGAAAACTTTAATGAATTATTACAAAGAAATGAAGCATTATTTGTTAAACATAATATGCCTATGCACCGCTCCTGACCCATACGAAGATATCAAAATACATTTTTATTAAAATTATGCATGTTTAGACTCTGGCAATTGATTTTATGAACAAAATGTTAGCCTATTAATATATAGATTATTATATTGTTTAAAAATTGTAAACACTATAACACCTACAGAAAGGCACTGCACCTACCCTGCATAAAATGGAAATACTCGGTTCCATCATCCAAGGGATACTTCTTAAGGAGTATCAGAGTACTTCAACACTTATATCCATCCATATAAAAAAAGGTGGTCCAATTAACATAGCGATGCCCGGTGATTGGACATCCCAATCCCTCTCGTAGTACTCCATTTCTTTGCTTTTGAATACTCCATGAAGCACCTACGTGAGAGTTCTCTCAAAATGCTCCCAAGAATTACTCCATGGAGTATTCAACACCAAACCGAGAGAACCACCTCCTACTCTCACGCAGATGCTCTATATGGTATTCAGAAGCAAAGTAAAGGGTACTCCGAGATGGATTAGGTGATCCAATCAACGGACATCCAATATATAGGACCACTTTCTTTTATATGAATGGAGATAAGTGTTGGAGTACTCTGATACTCCATCGTTTTATTAGGGTAATCCTCGCTGCTCCGCAATAGTGACAAGCCATTCATAACACTGCGTTACAAAAACGAGCTTTAGTTCTGTCCTATGAACCAAATATACTTTTTCGGAAAGGGGAGGAAAAATAAAATTACAAGTGTATCGGCGATGTTCATGTACACGTCAGAATTTTTATTTTTTTTTTTCTGTCCTATGAACAAAATATACTTTTTCGGAAAGGGGAGAAAAAATAAAAAATACACGTGTATGGGCTATTTTCACGTACACGCCAGAATTTTTTTTTTTTTTTTTTTGTTTTTTTTTTTTTTGTTGCAGTGCTGCGTACGTGGTAGCCAAATTGTTGGTACAGCGTACTTTATTATTGACCTTCCATCAGTGAACTTGAATAAATTACTATAGTAATAGTCGCACACGACTAAAAAAAAAAATTCTGACGTGTACAGAAAATCGCCGATACACGTGTATTTTTATTTTTTCTCCCCTTTCCGAAAAAGTTTATTTGGTTCATAGCACAGATTGTGTGTAATATGTTCTATGTGATAGTATCTATCGCACTTCATAAAGCAAAAAGAGTATAATGAGAAGCGTGGAGCATTATTCTCCATTTGTACTCTTAATTGAGTCCAAAGTAGCACTTGTCTAGCAAAACGATTTTTATTACATTTCAAGGTTTCATAGCCTTGTTTCATTGCTTATTAAAACAGCTGCACTGAGATGCCATAATTGAGGGGTTAAACTCAAGTACTTCAGGTACTCAAAAGCAGCGAGCGTGAATAACCTTTTGGAAAATTATCCCAGGTGGCCTTGTAAAATACGAGCAGTAAACAAAATTCAAGGATGCATGGAAATCTGAGCACATTTAGATAAATGTAAAAAATGGCGAAATTCCATGATTTATGTAGATCTATGAAAATATAGAAACAACAAATATTGGTGAACATTGAAAAATTGAAACCACAGAAAACCTTAAAAACTAAAACAAATTTTTTAAAGCGGCCAAGATATGTCCAAGTAAACCTATTAAAAATGCACACTATTTGCGTTGAACTTAAATGTGCTGATATAACAAAAGCAAGATAGAAACAAAACAAAAAAAAATTGAAAGAAAAATATGAAAAGTAAACAATACCACAACAGAAAAATATAACAATAAACTTTTATCAACAATATCAACGCCTCATCATAATGGCAACGTTGAAACCGTGAAACTTGAGCGCGCACTACCACGAGTTTATTTGATTTTTGTGTTGGCAACTGACTGCTGGCGGATGGCGCACCGGGACGTACTCGTGTCAATGCCAATTCAACAAATGCGGGGTCAACTGCAGTAAAATTGCCATTAGCAACGACAACATACAAAGAAGAAACAAACGAAATATCGGTTGACCCAAGTGTTATATACCCAGCTGTGGGCTTGATAATATTTAACGTATAACAAATGCCTTTTGAATTAAGTTGGCGGGGTTGTACTTTGCAGACTTAGGCTCACTTGCACGACGACAAGTTATCTTTTCAACTCAGAGTTCGTTTGAGAAACGTGTGAGTTTAGCCCTTCATTGAATGTTAATTCTGAGTTAAAAAGATGACCTACCCTACCTACTGTAAGTGGGCCTTTCAACGCTTCCAGTCATACATTCATAAACATCAAGAGCCATACACACAGAAAATGTTCTCAGGCGCAGGTATTTTAGCCCAAATTAGTGTGTCCTCGAGCAAATTCTAATTTTCCTACAGTATCGGAGGAGCCGGCCGCCGTGGTGTGGCGGTATTGTTGCCGGCCTACCACACCGAAGGTCCAAGGTTCGAGTCCTGTGACATGTAACATCAAAAGTGGTTCGAAAAGTTTTTTTCAAAACCTGGTCGCCCCTCTGCAGTGGTTTGGTAAACTTTTCGAGTGTGTTTCTGCCATGGAAGGCTTCTCAGCAAAAATTCATCTCCTTTGTAGATGCCGTTCGGAGTCGGAAAAAAACTGTAGGTCCCGCCCACAAATTGAAAGCTCAAAGAGAAGCTCAGCGCAAAAATATCGTTGAAGGTTTATGATGATATAGATGTTGTATATCGCCCCATACATTTATTTTATCGGAAAGGGTCACGGGTATCTTATCGATCTTAATCCCACCGCAGCAGGTTTGCAAAGGTTACATACGAGATCCCAATAAATAATATATGCTGGTGTTAAATCTCAACTAATGGCCGTTTGACGACCTATATTCATTCAATCAAATGTTTGTTAGAAAGATACAAGGTGATGTGGCCTTTATCTAAAACATAAAACGGGTCATGTTTCCTTCAAGTACTATTTAAATCGCTTAACCTATGACGAATATGATTATTGTGGTACTTGTTGGAATATATATAATGAAGATGATGAGCATGTGGTTTTCTATTGCCCACGTTTTGAATATGAAGAACGACCTTACAGGAAACATTTTGTGAGTACTTTACCCCTTTAAAGCAGGATTTTTGGTGAGTCAGTAGCTTTCTTTTTCAAATATCGCTTCTAGGACGCCCTATTAAAACTCCGGTCTGCATATAGGAAATTTCAATTTGCAACATTTTATCCGGAATGTGGTGCGTATCCACAAAACCACCTTTTACCCTACTCAATTTAACAGACTTTGCTAAAAGCAAACTTATTATGGGTGTACAAGGTTGGACCTAATGAAACTGCTAGATTTCTAAGACTAACGTTAGAAAATTTTGTTTAAAATGCTGTACTCACATATGTTGATTTGGTACTACGAAATACATTTAGCACAACAACCACAAGCCCACACCTGAGAAAATGTTACATTCTGTATCGACAGTGCCGACATACGAAACCGTACCGACAACTGGTAGGATCAATGTGCCTCAGAGTAGCAGGCTGCTACCTACTTTCACACTTGTTCGATGCAATTTCTATACCACGCTATCGTAATGCGCAGAAGGGAAAGAGCCGCCTAGATACAGAAAACCTGAGGCCGTAGTTAGTGTGTGCGAGGACACTGAGATACTTTCTGATTTACATGAACCAAAAACTTCGCCTGCAAAATAAGCCGGTGATGCAGGTTTGAAGTTAACTAACTATCTCAGGAAGTCTTATATGTCTAACTCACATAATAAATACTATTCAGATCAGCGGTACTCTTTCGAAAAAGTTACTCGTGCAAATGATCTGTTTCCTTCCTTGATTTCTTTGACAGATACAGCTCTCCTACAGCCTAAACTTTTCCAAAATCCAATTCTTTAAACTATGGTATGCGGCGTAAGCTCAACAGAATAAGTTAGGGTTGCTCTCTTGACAGCCAGTTGGCGAAACTTTTTTTTTTCTCTCACATATATACAGAGCACATGTGCAAAGAGAGTTAGACTTTTTCTATACGTCTTCGTAATTTTCTATGCTTCTTAGTATGAACATAAAAATTAGTCAAATGCGCATCATTGAAGATATTGAATTACGCCCGCGTGATTCACATATCACTCATTGGACAGCAAGGCACAACTAGTTATAAATAAGAACAACAGACCAACAACCATGTAGTATCGTTTCGAACTGGACTCGCTAAGTTTAACGTTCTGTGTGCTTCGCACTCAGATCATAGAGAGAGCACAACACTTAGCCCTCAGCTTCGAGCATTCAACACTCAACGTCAATGGTGGCGCACGACTATCAATGCAGGCGGTTGCATTAAGTAGAGCGTACGTACACATAGTCCAAGCAACAATATTAAATGCAGTTCCGACAGAAAACAATGATGTTATGCAATAACAACAGCAACAACAACAACAGCATTGCAAATAACAGCAACAAATTGCAATTACAACAATTTGCTTTGGCCTTTGTAGTCGTAATGTATAGTGTGCTTTTAGGCGCAAATCATGGACGTTTGCTGTAATTGTTTTTGTACTTGCTGGTGCTAGCATCCCTGCAGTCAAGTCAACTAGTCGAATATTACTATGAATATCAAGCGAAACTAGTCATCTAAGTGTCGTTTTTTCGATAAGCAACTATTATTTTTAAAAGGACGAGAATTATTAGATTTCGGACAGGAATATTTATTAAACTAGTTCAAAATAGTTTTATATATTATAGTTTAATTTCAGCAGTAAATTTTAAGTGAAAATAATTTAAATAACGCCGAGTATGGTGGATAAGAAACTGGCCTACATCGGGAAGTCAAGTGTTAGAACTCTTGCGCTGCAAACATGGAATTTAATAAAAAGATGAAAGAAATAAAAATTTGAAAAGATTTGTTCGGCAAGTAGAAAATTTTTCAAAATTTTATAAAATTTTATAAAAAAACATTTGTTCGGTAGTAGAAAATTTTTCAAAATTTTATAAAATTTTTACTGAATATTGTACACCGATTCAAGACACTTGCGTGGAGAGAGCGCATTTTGACATTGGGAGAGGAAGTTGCTAGTTCCTGTTGCGGAAGTTTCACTCAGTCAGACTTGTAATTGAAATACAGCTGGTCGGGACTTAGAGAACAACGAAAAAAACTTCAAATTTTGAGTTATTAACCAATGAAAAAAGTAAAATGGATTTTGCTTGCAACTTTTTGCAAATTCCTGTTGGGCGGATTTGTTTTTTAACTGTTTTACAATATTCTCTCTTAACATATTTGTGGGATATATGTATTTACACCTCTTCGGCCTAGTTTGAGATGAATTGGAAAATTCTAGTTATAAACTAGACCAGTTTGGTGTTTTCCTGCGGGATGGTAGTAAAACCGTCACATAGTTTGCGTTTAAAGCTTAATTAGTGATGGCCGCTAACCGTGTTGAGGCATTGGCTCTTGGTTGCTGACGCTGCGTCAGCGGTGTTGCTGGTGTTGGTGGTGGCGTTGGCGTTGGTTTGCAGGACAGTAGTTTTTGAATACGGCTATTCTTACTCGTGCTAGCTCTTGTCTTATACCATACTGGTGTTATTGTTGTTTTTTTTTTACTTTTTTTGCTTGTTTGTTGTGCATTTTGTGTGTCATACGCCTGCCGTCGCAGGACAATCTTCATTTCTGTTTGTTTTATTTAGTGAAAAGCTCTGGCTCTGAAAAGCTACCGGGTTGATTCTACACATTTTTGGCATGTGGTGGTGCTGGTTAATGTGTTAGAACATGTTTATGTTTTCTCTTGTTGTTGCTACCACAGCCCGTGGGTGTTTTCCATTAAGTTGACTTTTCCAGTTGTTTTTGTAGTAATTAAATAATAAAAAGTCTTACTAGCGAAAGAGTCAGTTTCAATGAAGTGATACAAAATGAAGATCTCTTGGTGGATATTACTATGAAAGACGTGTTAAGGGTTCTCGTTTGAAACTATAAAATTGCAAAATCGTACTCTAAAATGCGCTAACGGGGTTATGGGAAATGGTCAAATGTGAACTCTAACTTCTACTACGGTTACTATATAAAAATTGTTCTGCCTTACCCCTGCGGGTTTGGGGGTTAAATTATGCCCGAGGTAGGTATGCCGGTCTTAAGAGGCGACTAAAATCAACAACATAATGACGTGCGACGCAATGGTTGATCTACGGATATCATGCCTATCAAGGATGGGATAAGATGGCGTAGAAGGTTTCACTTGTCACACAAAATCGCTCCCACGACAGTCGGGTATGTACCGCAAGGGAGCACCGAAACATAGCGGCTTCATATCAGGCAAAGGACTTGTACTTCCGACAACACTCCCCAAAAATTCGGGGAGTATTTTTTTCTCTAAAAACAACAACAACAACAACAACAATTGTTCTGCCTTAAAAGTCTCCATAACATAAATAAATCTTAGCTGATGCCGTTCGAAGTCGGCTACAATCTAAATCAATAAAGCATGTGGGTACCGCTAGTTTATAGAAGCAAATAAAGAGTAGAACACCACAAATGGGAAGATAAACTCAACTCATTATCCTATAGGAGGTATGTTTGAACCTTGTTTATCTACAGGTCTTTACGCTTGCGATTTTAAACCTAAAATCAAACTGAGGATAACGGGTCCGAAAATATGCTTAAATGAAGACTGATGGTAATAGAGACAAGCCGCACTCGCCCGATACATGCATGACAAACCTTTGGAAACTACGAGGTTACAAACACTCTCGTTGGATTTTTGGAGTGATCGCACATATCAGGCATGACGAAGTACTCCTCAAAAAACAAGTACCAAAGTTACTCTCTCAAGTATCTTATAATTCTCATACAGGTGAGATGACTCTTTAATTATTCCAGATAACTGCTTCATAATATCGACACTTATTGGTACCAGCAGAGTGGTTTGAAAGAATTAAAGAATGATATGATCGATCTATTTTTTTTAACTTTATTACAAGAATGACACGTTCTAAATCTTATTTTGATGAGCCAATGGGTAAAATTATGTGAAGACTACAATTTTAGGTTTATTATTTCGACGGCTGTGTGGAAGATCACCCTATTTCAAACGCCCCACCTCAACATTTTTTTCGATACACCCTATTTCAAAATTTGGTTTAAGAACGCCTCAGAATGAGTTTCAAAACCGACCTAACTGAATGAATATTCCAGACCTGGGTAATATCAAGTACCAGTACGACTTGTGACAAGTACATTTTAAAAGACATGTACTGGTACTGGTACTGGCATTCCTAAAATTTTCAAGTACAAGTACAAGTACGAGTACAAGTAATTGCAAAATAATTGAAGGTTTAGCAAATACTGCAAAGTATTTGAAAAGAATTGAAAGTACTTGAAAAGAATTGAAAAATGTACTTGAATCGATTTTTTAATTCTTTTCAAGTACTTTCAATTACTTACAATCTTGAAACCAATATTTAAAAAAAAAATACAAAAATAAACGATATTTTTATATTTTTTACATGTCGCTTGTAGTCCATATTATGTTTATTTAATAAAATGCAATTCATTGTTCACATTTAAAAATAAATATTGCATGATCATTTGAAATTTAACACAAATATATAATTAAATTTAATGTACAACTAAAAAAAATAATTCAACATAAAAAAATATATAAAATAGCAGGAATTCAACAAAAAAACACGCACGTTTTACTTTGAAACCATACATATGTTTGCATACAAACATGTGTACGTAAATGCACACAACCATGCTCATATCTGACCTGGTATTGTTGAATCATGCTTCACTGCATACAATTTTGTTGTCAAAATTTAGCAAAGAAAGTTACAACTCTAACATTTACTTACTTGTACAAGGTGGGGCAAAAGTAATCCTCCTATCAGAAAATGCTATAAATTTTGCGATTGGCCCCTAAAGTCAGTTCTGTTTTGACATTTGTGTAGTAAACACATGCGAAATACACGTTAATAAACAATGTTACGCTACACTGCTCCAGAACGCGGAATATTGCTGACTATTTATTTGACCAATAATCGGTCGGGGCCAAACGGTTACTGTGAATGGTGAGCGCTACAGAGCAATGATCAACGAGTTCTTTTTGCCGCAACTTGATGAATTGGGATTGGAAAACATGTGGTTCCAACAAGACGGTGCAACAGCACACACTGCACGTGCCACAACCGATATGCTGAACATCGAAAGCTTACTTTTGCGCCACCTTGTACATATAAACATAATATGGACTTACTTACTATTGTAAGTAATTGAAAGTACTTGAAAAGAATTAAAAATCGATTCAAGTACATTTTTCAATTCTTTTCAAGTACTTTCAACTCTTTTCAAATACTTTGAAGTATTTGCTAAAACTTCAATTATTTTGCAATTCCTTGTACTTGTAAAGGGTGTTTTTTTTAGGGGTATAGAACTTCGAATTGAAATAAAACACAAGAAAGTCGTTTTAAGGTCCATCAATTTGGCTTTATTGGAAGGATAATTTTATGCCATTAATGTTTAAATATGATTTCGGGCATGTGGCCGCCCGGCTGGCTCGAATAAAGCCAATTCTACAGGTCCAATTTTCAACCACTTTTTCGAGCATATGGGGCCGTATGTCGGCAATAACGCCACGAATGTTGGCTTCCAATTCCCCTAACGTTTCTGGTTTGTTGGTGTAGACGAGCGACTTCACATATCCCCAAAGAAAATAATCCAATGGTGTCAAATCACACGACCTTGGTGGTCAATTGACAGGTCCATTCCGCGAAATTATGCGCTCATCGAATGTTTCCTTCAATAAATCGATTGTGACGTGCGCTGTGTGGCATGTAGCGCCGTCTTGTTGGAACCACAACTCATCCACATTCATGCCATCCAATTCGGGAACAAAATAGTCGGTTATCAGTCTCCATTAACGGTAGCTGCCTCTCCAGCATTATTGCGGAAGAAGTATGGCCCAATGACTCCACCAGCCCATAGAGCACACCAAACAGTCAGTTTTTGTGGATGTAATGGCGTTTCAAGGGTCTCATGTGGATTCTCTTCACTCCAAATGCGGCAATTTTGCTTGTTGACGAAGCCATTCAACCAAAAATGAGCCTCATCACTGAACAAAATTTTGCGATGAAAATCAGCATCGAAATCAATCTCATTTTCGGCCCATACACCAAAATCACGACGCATTGCATGGTCTCGCGGCTTTAATTCTTGCACAAGCTGGATCTTGTAAGGTCGCAAGCCAAGATCTTTGCGCAAAATCTTCCATAAAGTTGATGGACAAAGCTCCAATTGCTGTGCACGGTGGCGAATCGATTCATTCGGGTCCTCTTCAACACTTTGCTCTACAGCGGCAATTGTTTCTTCGGTGCGCACTATTCGACGTCTCTGCGGATGCGTATTATCACATAGAGTAAATGTAGTGCGAAAACGATCCATGGCTAACCGAATTAATTGCTCTGATGGACGATTATGTCGACCATAAAATGGACGGAGCTCACGGTAAACTTCGCGAACTGAACCATTATTTTCGAAATAAATTTGCACGATTTGCAAGCGTTGTTCTTTTGTCAACCTGTTCATGATGAAATGGCAAACCAAACTGAACATAAATGAGTTGCCAGATTTGACCACAAAATGCCAGTTTTATCTCTATTCGAAAAACAAAACTGTAAAAAAAACACCCTGTACTTGTACTTGTACTTGAATATTCTGAAAGTACTTAGTACGGACTAATTGCTTCAAGATCAAAATATAAAGTATTAAAGTACGTAATAGTCCAATTACTACTCAGTATTATCCAGGTCTGGAATATTCAATGCATTTTTAATTGAGATAGTGCGTTTTTGAATCAAATTCTCAATTCTGAGATAGGGCGCTGTTGAAAAATCTGAGGTAGGGCGTTTTTGAATCAAATTTTGAAATAGGGCGTTTTTGAAAAAGATTTTGAAATAGTGTGATCCCTCACTCAACAGTCGATTTGAACTCAAAGTATAATAAAAAATTACTTCATATAGTTAGACCAAACGATTCAGTTTTATTGTGGTTTAATTTGTTTAAACATTGATGAGATAATTTAATTTTTTACTTAGTAAAAAATTAAGCGTTTGCCATAATTATTATTCACATTGCTTAACGCTTTTTTTATTGTAATAAAACAGTTAATCATTTTTATGTGAATATTTGGAAACTGAATTGATAAATTAAGAAAGGCGTACACTTGATTAATTTTTTGTACTTATTATCTTAAATGATTATCATTTGATTAATTATTCATTTAATAATTTTAGCAATACATTAATACAAGAAGTTTTCGCCAAAAAAGTCTAATTATGAACAACAATCGATTATTTTCTTTAAACTCCTTCCAGGTTCATGTTCCATCACAACTAAGAGAAATCGTTTTGCTTTTACGAAAATGCCTATCTAAAGAGCTTTACAGAAAGCAAAAATAAAAATTTTGACAGAAAGTTAATTTAATATTTATATTTATTTCTGTCGCTTCATTGTGGAAAATTCTGGTCACTGATTCAATGAAAAAATAATAAATAATCCAATTATTATAAAGCTAATAAAGCTAATATAATAAAAAACATAAAAGGTCCACAGACTTCACTACTAAAGCAAATCAAAATAGGCAATAAAGCAATGAAAGGGAAAACAAAAATGGCGCTTATAAATATGAGAAGAATAAATAAATAGACAAGAAAAAGTGATACCTTAGGAAGTAAAATAATAAAATCAAATAAATGAAATCAAATCGAATCAAATAAGATTAAGTTACTGAACAAAGCAAATAGTTTCGCTACCACAAACAGCCAATCACCAGAAGTCAAAATGTAACTATGCTTACGAATTCGTAAGAATTAGAGAAAAGTAAAGGAAATAAGCAAGGATGGGACAAAGGCTTTATAAATTTCATGGTTGTAACTTATAGCATTTCAAAGAGATGGCATAGAGGAGATTGTGTTGGGTTAGTAATGAATAGTGGAAATCAGGAAACAAATAAATAAGTTATTATTTGAATACAAGAGCGTAATGAGTCCAAATTGAAGTCGCCTGACGTAAGCTTGTCCATTGGAAAGAGCGCAAAAAGCGATGAGTAATATATGCTGGGAGTAGGTACACAAATTTATTATTCTTCTTTTCTTTTTTATTTCATACATATTTGCTTAGGTGAATGCCCCTTCTCTCAACTCTTGGTTATGTGCTTTGACGCTAAAGTTCCTTTTTCAATATTTTCTTCTTGGTGGTCTAAATCTTTAGGTTAGTTTGGGTTATATCAAATTGCGCGGGATCCTAAAAAATGGAAAGGTACTGCGTATATTCTTCCACTCAACCGATATACAAAAAATAGTGCTTTACTTCAAAATTTAAAGCAATTCAAAGCGAAATGAAAATGTAATTTAAATGAAAATTGTTTGCTATGGTGTAATAAAATTAAAATAAATATTTAGAAATATGATTACCAGAAATTCACTCGTTTATTGTGAGTGGTGCAGCGCATGCAACGTGCGGCACATTCCCATGTGAAACGAAAAGTTGTGCACGTTAATGTTGTAAACGCTCAAGGTTGTAGGACGTATGTCCTAGGGATGAACATTTTTTTAAATGCAATATATCCGGGGTTTTCCGGATCTGGATTCTCAATTGGATATTCGCTATTTTCCAAAGTTGAAAAAAACGAAGAAATTGTTTGTGACGCTATCTGACCTTAAAATATGTAACAAGTAAAATGATTTTTAATGGAAATGATAGTTCATTTATGAAAGTCGATTAGGTAACTAAGTTGGTCAGAACTATTGAATCTTTTAAGCAAATGGTTTGCATTTTTAACGAATTTTTTTTTAATGCTATGTTGTAAAATTGTTATATCTTTTAACAAAATTTTACGAAACATAGCCTCAGATAACAATTTCCAATCCACATGACTGAATTTCAGTTCCAAAAATTATCTTTCAAGGTCCCAAAAAGAGCAGATTTTAAGCTAAATAAATCACTCCGAAAAGCTTCTTATTGGAGTCCGATGTGTCTCTTATGAGGCAGAAAGGTAGCACAAGAAGGGAAATACCCTCATTTCGGACTCATGTTGTTGTTGTTGTGGTAACGACAAAAACACTCCCTGACGGTTTTGGAGAGTGTTGTCGAATTAACAGCCCTTGACCAGATTTGAACCCAGTACACTCCGGTTCTCCTGTGCCGTACTGCCTGACTGTCCTGGTAGCGGTTTATGACCAGTGAAACCTTCGTCATATCACCCCTCCTTCCGTAAGGAAGAATAAGATAGGTAATGAGAGGTGAGAGGCATCATAGCCGTAGATCAACCATGGAGTTGCTGGTCATTATTACCTTTGTGCATATTAGTCACCTCTTACGACCGGTATGCCTACCTCGGGCATATTCTAAACCCCTAACCACAGGGGTTCTCTTATTTTGCTTACTTCCTTTTCCTTACAAGTTTCTTTTTAGCAGACCTGTTAAATTTGATTAGTAATCACTCATCAATTAATTAGACAGCTTTTGTAATTGGTAATGATTATTTTTATTGCTTTTCAAGAAAAGGCAATTATTAATTGATTACGATTAGAAAAAATCAAAAAGAAAAAAAAAATCAAAAAAAAAATTGTTTTGGTTACTTTAGATTTTTATTTTTAAATTTTTTTTTAAGTTTCTGATTATTTATAATTTTTTCAGTATTGTTGATGTGTATATTTATGTGCTTCTACAACAATACTGCAATAAATCGAAAATAATGAAAAAAATAAAAATAAAAAAGGAAAAAATTAAAAATTATCAAAAGAAATCAAAATAACTTTTTTTTTTTATAATTTTTTTTAATTTTTTTTAAATTTTTTTGGTTATCTTTTTTTAATTTTTTTTATACGTTTCTTTTTATTTATAATTTTTTCAGTATTGTTGATGTGTATATTTATGTGCTTCTACAACAATACTGCAATAAATCGACAATAATGAAATAAATAAAAATAAAAAAGGAAAAAATTAAAAATTATCAAAAGAAATCAAAAAACTTTTTTTTTTTATACTTTTTTTAATTTTTTTAAAATTTTTTTGGTTATCTTTTTTTAATTTTTTTTATACGTTTCTTTTTATTTATAATTTTTTCAGTATTGTTGATGTGTATATTTATGTGCTTCTACAACAATACTGCAATAAATCGACAATAATGAAATAAATAAAAATAAAAAAGGAAAAAATTAAAAATTATCAAAAGAAATCAAAATAACTTTTTTTTTTTATACTTTTTTTTAATTTTTTTTTAATTTTTTTGGTTATCTTTTTTTAATTTTTTTTATACGTTTCTTTTTATTTATAATTTTTTCAGTATTGTTGATGTGTATATTTATGTGCTTCTACAACAATACTGCAATAAATCGACAATAATGAAATAAATAAAAATAAAAAAGGAAAAAATTAAAAATTATCAAAAGAAATCAAAATAACTTTTTTTTTTATAATTTTTTAAAATTTTTTTTTAAATTCTTTTGGTTATCTTTTTTTAATTTTTTTTTACGTTTCTTTTTATTTATAATTTTTTCAGTATTGTTGATGTGTATATTTATGTGCTTCTACAACAATACTGCAATAAATCAAAAATAATGAAAAAAAACAAAAAATAATTAAAAGTAATCAAAAGTACTTTTTTATTTATTTCTTTGGAATTACTAAATTTTTTTTTGAAAGCAATCATGAAAAATTTAAAGTACGTGGTAATCAATCATTAAATGGATTCTCAAGAAAGTAATTAATCAAACCGGTAATCATGACAATTAGTAATCATTATTTAACAGGCCTGCTTTTTAGTTGCTAGAAGCCTCATATTACTTTTAGTTATACAATCAACCCAAAAAAAAATTTTTAATAAAACAAAAATAGTGAGTACATGTATCATATGCATTAGGGTGGATCGGTTTGTATGGAAACGTTAACCGATATCGCCCCATCGATTTTTCGATAGGTTTTGGGCTCAGGAAAATAGTGCCACTACGCATACCCAAAAAAATTATTTTCGAGCCTGCGAAATTTAATTTTTCTGACTTTTTTCGCCCTTGGTTTTTAAGGTTTTTTTCATGAGCTACTAAAAAAATTTTCGTTTGATTTTAAAATTTCCATGTATACCCTGTCCGACCCAAAAATGTCCGCTGAAAACGTTGGCTATACCAGTATATTTTTTGGGTTTTGGGGAGTGTTTTGTCAAAAAATTGACCTTTTCGCCATTTTGTTTTTAATCGTTTTTTCAGCATACATGCAAAAATGTTTTCGATGAAAACGAATTTGTCCCATATTTCCTGTCCCACTTAAAATAATGTGCTAAAAATGTTGGCGATAACAGTTTTTTGAAAAAAAATTTGATTTTCGGTTTTGGAAAAGTAAATTTTTCGACCAAAAAAAAGTTCAAAAAACCTTAAAAATTAAAGTCGAAAAAAGTCAAACAAATGAAACTTCGCAGGTTCGAAAACTATTTTTTTGGGTATGCGTAGTGGAACTTTTTTTTCCTGAGCCCAAAACCTATCGAAAAATCGATGGCGCGATATCGGTTAATAAATGGACCCAGTCTAATATACATATCACACCTATTTAGTTTTCAATAACATATTTCCAATCCCGAAAAAAAGCACGGCACCTCGGGATACTGGTATTGGCATTCCTCGAATATCAGAAAGTACATACATTTGTATATAAAATTATCCTGTTTGTTGCAAGTTCCCACATGAATTTGCTTTTTGCTTGTTGCATGTAACTTTAGCGGCAGCAGCAGGACCAGGCCAACAGCGGAAATGAAATTGTTGAATGCTATTCCGTTGTAAAGCACAGAGACACATTCACACGTATGCATGTGCACTCGAAAGCGAACACATAATTGCCATTTCATTCATTTATTGTATGTATGTTTGTTTGAAGCTATGCTTATAGCCATCCCTGTAGTGAAGTCAATAACTAGTGAAAAACTAGAGATATAGGATAGGTTAATTCGAAGACGGTGTAGAAAGCAGGTAGAAAGTCGTAATCCCAACTGGGGTTATCAAAACTTTGAGCTTACAAAATTAGAAAAAGTTGAACAGATTTCTACGACACCCAAAAGGGAATTCTGTGCAGAAAAACTGTTCATAGGGAAGCCGGTGTAGAATCGGATTAGTAACGGTTAATATCATGTCTCTTGTCTTGGGATTATGTTTACTTTTTAAGCAAAATATCATAATTTATTTTTACCTTATGAAGACTAAAGGTTCTAACACGAATTAACTCAGATTTTGCCTAAGAATGCCCTATTTTAATATAAACAAATTTATTTCAGAAAAAAAAACGTAATCACTAGTTGCGGTTTCGCTCGAAGCATAATGATCCAAAAATAAAGATTTTTCCTATAGGGTATATAGTTGCAAGGATATGCTGCAATATCAGACAGCTTTCCGACTGACCAGTTGAATTGCTTGCAGCGAAAGTGCGCATATCATTGTGTGTATGTATGGTTCTACCGATTACAATATAATGTTGGTTATTTAAATGAAGTTCATAATGATGAACGACGATACGTTGGTTATATAAAAATTCTAGAGGAATTATCCGAATTCTACAAATTTTGTGGAGTAATTAAAATTTGTAAAAGTTCACTATCAAACTAAAGCTGCAAATTAATGAGGCTTGCGTTCAAATTAAAATTATGTTGTTTTGGAAAATTTAATTGGAATATAAACCGAAATTGAAGTGAAATTACACCTTTTACCTGGTTTTCATACACAACATTCTGCTGTTATTAAAAAGGTTCAACAAAAATTAGGACAAAATGTTTAAATGAGGTCTTATCTGCCAACATCCAGAGTATCAAACTACGTTTTGAGTGAAATCGCAAAAGCTTGTTTTCGCGCAATGACCTTTCTGAAGCTCGACAAAAGTACACATTTGACTCAAAAACTTTCAACAATAGCATTTTTGGATTTGTTTAGGTCAGAGCTGGGCGATAAGGATTACATGCGTAATCGATTACAGTCGTTTTATAGTCGTTAATTTAGAGAACTAGGATTACGATTACGTAATCATAATTTAAAATTTTTTAAATTAAGATTATTGTAATCGTTAATTTATGTAGCTAGCAAATCTAGCCAATAATTTTGTTTGTGTCTTTGGACCCTATTAATTTAACCATTGTAGAAAATAGCTAAAAAGTTTGTTTACCAAATTTTCAGTGTATCCTTTATTTCCACCTTGTACCTTGTGTTTGTCAGTTTAAATTGCCGAAAATATTAAATTTCCGGAAATATTGAGATTTTAACTTACACGCACAATTGTGCGTACACGGTCGGAAAGGGGAGTATGGCGGGAAAGAGTGACAGTATTTTGCACTTGATAGTAAATATTTAATATAGGAGTAATTTGTTAAATTTTACAAAAACAAAAAATTCCCAACCTCAAAAAATTTAGTGAAAATCTGTTTATTTTAGAGATTTCTAAGACTGCCGACAAATGAAAGCTATAAGTGATTTTATAATATGAACATAGGAAGCTATGAATTTTATTTCTAATGAAAAATTTGCCTAGCGGTCAAGTCTTTACAGGCCGAATCTGTTAGTATAACGGTGATTATGGAGTCAATCAGGCGTTTTGCAATATAGGTTCATATACACTTATACCATGCCCTTCTGAATTTTCTTTTGAAAAATTAGTCTTGCTTAAGGCCAATTTAGAATAAGGCTATACAACATAACTTTGAATTTCTAAAATTTGTCGATGTTATTTGCGCAAAAATTTGACAATATTAATTTCTTAGTTTTAGTTATTTACTTAATGTTTACTTAAATAAAGGTTCACTGAAATCTGATCTGAAAAGGAATGATCGTTACTTTTACAAGTATTTTATTAAAAAATCCTAAGCAACGAATACAGTAATTGTAATTTAGAACATATGAAATTACGATGACGTAATCCTTAATTGTTGAAAGTGCGATTGCGAGTCCGGTAATCGTAATTTATGTTTCCTAGAATTACGATTATATTATATTAATCGTAATTTAGTTTTTTGAAATTACGATTATTGTAATCGTAATCGTCTTGTAACCGTAATCCTAATCGCTCAGCTCTGAGTTTAGGTAGACGGTTTATATTACTTGTATACATACGAGGTGTGTTCAAAACGTATCGCGAATTTTGAATTTTCGCTGGTTACGTATATTCGAATTTCAAATTTTTTGTGGCGTTATGTTGGTACTCATGTCTCTCACTCAAAAATAATCTTAATTCAAAAATTGGTTTTTGCACCACGATAACGCCCCTGCTCACGCATCGTTGCTTGTGCGCGACTTTTTGGCCAAAAACAACACACTAATGATGCCGCAGCCACCGTATTCCCCAGATCTGGCCCCCTGTGACTTTTTCTTTTTTCCCTAAACTGAAGAGGTCCATGAAAGGACGACGTTACGCTTCTCTTGACGAGATAAAGACGGCATCGAAGGAGGAGCTTAACAAGATACAAAAAAATGATTTTTTGAAGTGCTTCGAAGATTGGAAAAACCGTTGGCACAAGTGTATAATATCTCATGGGGATTACTTTGAAGGGGACAAAGTAGATATTCATGAATAAATAAATAATTTTTGAAAAAACACAAAATTCAAAATAATTTTTGAAAAAACACAAAAACTTTTTGAACACACCTCGTATATCGACTAAAATGGTAGCTTAAAAAAAACAAAATTGGAAAAGTACTGCTGAAATCTCAAAGGCGCGTAAGATGAGTTTGCTGGAGGACAAATAAAAATAGTGGATCGTGTGGGAACTTCAATTGAGACATTCACATAATAATATATTTAGGATTCAATATTTTTTTAATAGAAATACGGTTACAGAAAACAGCTCAGGTTTCCAAGAAAAAAAAAAAATTGCTCTCTATGGGCAAATTGCGCTTGAATTTACAAAAAATGTTGGTTATTTTTAAACAGAGGCATACAACTGATGTGGATTAACAGCTGGTTTATTATTATTCTAAGCTTTAATTCATTGCAATCTGTATAAAAATATGTTGTGCTTCCACAGTCAGGAATCAGCTTTTCACATATCTGAGTGGATGCAAATTATCATATCTACAATATGGCTGGATCATTTCAGGCAGTTTACACATCTTTCATAGGAGAGCCAGTATGTGGTATAGTGTATCACATTACCCCCTATTTTGGTAAAACTGCTTTTTTAACTTTTTATGGGTTTGAATAAATATCTTCCAGAATAGTTAAGATGAATCGATCTCGTCTTGGAATGTGCTTCCCAATACTGGAATATATCGAATTGTATGATTTTCTACTTGTCTACTTAATAAAATGTTGCGTAGCAGCCGAAAGAGGTATGCCTATATCACAATACCTTAACTCACTCTATGAACTTGATGCAGGCGAAATTATGCACTACTATGGCTAACAAGTTGAATGAAAGACAGCACTTTTCGGTGATAAAAATTTAATTTAATGTTAAGTGATATAAACTTATATGATGTTTAACTGCGTCAACTGAGGTAACTTCGTTTAACTGCAAATCCAATAGTAGTGTTAGGCCTGAATTTAGGTCTTTTATATCCTCAGGAATTATATGTAACTTCCGTCACTAAAATAAAAAAATTTCAAGTTATACAAAGTAAATAAACGAATACAAACACAGAATACAATGTTAACAAAGAGAACAATACAAACGGAGAATACAAAATTGGTAGAGTGGAAATGCCACAGGGTGACCTCACCCGGTAGATTGCATTTGCTTGCGTGTATGTTAAGATGACGGCGCTTCCATTTTAGAGAAACGGTGTGTCAGTTTGTTTTTGGTTCGCTCTCATCAGTCAAGCTCTATGTTATAGTAATAATCAGAGAAGATTTCGAATCTACTACCAGATAGCGTAGATCTCGGATTGAATAAACTGAGTAAAAGATAAGAGCGTGGCCGTGAGTGATGCAATGATTCACGCGCCTATACCACAAACAATTTTGTCCTAGAAAGCTGAAGCATCTTCAGTAAATTCCTATCTTTCCAATTCTTCCTTGGAGGAAAGAGAATCACACATTTACAATTTTGGACTGTCCTAACACAGACGTAGTCCCTTTTTCGTTGTAGTACAAGTATCGTTATGAGTTAGCAAAGTACAGAATACCAACTCTTAAAGCTTAAGTACATGCTAGGACGCAGTTTAATTTATAAACATAAACGAGGTCTTAAAACGACGACTGGGTATTTTGCAACTTGGTATTTTTCAGTCATCACTAAGATGTGTTGGGATTTTCTTCCAAGCGTTCAATGGCTTTGCAGAGCTTTCTTTGAGAGATTTACGCCCTTCCACTTACATTCATAAGTGCTAAATGCACAATTCTACTCGTTCTGTTGGAGCACAGACCTGATACTACTAGCATTCCCATTCCTTAAGAGTCCCTTACAATTTTTAAAGGAAACACAGATCTGCTGTGTGCTCTCTAGCTCTTAGTTTACAGCTTAATATACCTGACCGCAGACTATTTTGCAAAAGCACCCGGTTAGCTTCTTAATAAGCTTCTTCTTAAGCATCACCTCGTGAATTTGAGGCAAAATGTAAACTTTTCACAAACAAATCTAAGAACGGAAACTCCGACGTTTCCCTTGCACCTATTATCTCTACAAATTTTTGTTCTGACCTCAATTGACCATTACCAGGACAAATTTAAGAATACCAAGTGGGATTGTGTGCAGTTGTGTTGCAATGTCCGTGGGTAGATTTAAGAATAAAGGGGTGGAAATGTAGGTTCGGTATGTGGCTTTTGACATATGCCATTTTGTGGCAAGTGCAATGGCTTGTTGCACCTCTAATAGAAATGCAGCCAAGCACTAACACAACCGACAAACGTAAAAACTTGCTGTGGCGTGAGAATACATATGTATATACTCCGATAAATATGCAATATATGGCCTTAGTATCTGTGCATGCAAGCAAAGAAGGCTGCATGTTTCGAGTGTTGGAATTTCTTGGAACAAAGTCATTACTCGTTTTACTTAAAAGTGTAATGGAAACGTAACTAAAAACAAAAGCATCCAAGCAGACATACAGGGTGTTCTTTTTACAGGTTTGTTTTTCGAATAGAGATAAAACTGGCATTTTGTGGTCAAATCTGGCAACTCTAATGTCATTTATGTTCAGTTTGGTTTGCCATTTCATCATCAACAGGTTGACAAAAGAACAACGCTTGCAAATCGTGCAAATTTATTTCGAAAATAATGGTTCAGTTCGCGAAGTTTACCGTGAGCTCCGTCCATTTTATGGTCGACATAATCGTCCATCAGAGCAATTAATTCGGTTAACCATGGATCGTTTTCGCACTACGTTTACTCTATGTGATAATGCGCATCCGCAGAGAAGTCGAACAGTGCGCACCGAAGAAACAATTGCCGCTGTAGAGCAAAGTGTTGAAGAGGACCCGAATGAATCGATTCGCCACCGTGCACAGCAATTGGAGCTTTGTCCATCAACTTTATGGAAGATTTTGCGCAAAGATCTTGGCTTGCGACCTTACAAGATCCAGCTTGTGCAAGAATTAAAGTCGCGAGACCATGCAATGCGTCGTGATTTTGGTGTATGGGCCGAAAATGAGATTGATTTCGATGCTGATTTTCATCGCAAAATTTTGTTCAGTGATGAGGCTCATTTTTGGTTGAATGGCTACGTCAACAAGCAAAATTGCCGCATTTGGAGTGAAGAGAATCCACATGAGACCCTTGAAACGCCATTACATCCACAAAAACTGACTGTTTGGTGTGCTCTATGGGCTGGTGGAGTCATTGGGCCATACTTCTTCCGCAATAATGCTGGAGAGGCAGCTACCGTTAATGGAGACCGGTATAGAGCCATGATAACCGACTATTTTGTTCCCGAATTGGATGGCATGAATGTGGATGAGTTGTGGTTCCAACAAGACTGCGCTACATGCCACACAGCGCACGTCACAATCGATTTATTGAAGGAAACATTCGATGAGCGCATAATTTCGCGGAATGGACCTGTCAATTGGCCACCAAGGTCGTGTGATTTGACACCATTGGATTATTTTCTTTGGGGATATGTGAAGTCGCTCGTCTACACCAACAAACCAGAAACGTTAGGGGAATTGGAAGCCAACATTCGTGGCGTTATTGCCGACATACGGCCCCATATGCTCGAAAAAGTGGTTGAAAATTGGACCTGTAGAATTGGCTTTATTCGAGCCAGCCGCGGCGGCCACATGCCCGAAATCATATTTAAACATTAATGGCATAAAATTATCCTTCCAATAAAGCCAAATTGATGGACCTTAAAACGATTTTCTTGTGTTTTATTTCAATTCGAAGTTCTATACCCCTAAAAAAACACCCTTTACATACGTATCCGTGTATTCCTATGGTATTTTAAAAGTTACTAACGAACTAACAAAACTCAACCACGAAAATGTAGGTACCAAGCAGTTAAACTCAAAACAATAACAACGAATATTATTGTTAGATGGTTGATAAAATTGTTAAGCGAAACGTGCTGGCGAGAAAGTTAAGGGGTATAACTGTATATATATAAATATGTTTACTCTCAATGTACAGGGTTGCAAACGATTTTTCCATACTCCATATATCGATATTTTTCCTTTAAGGGTCTGTAAAAACATAAAGTACCAATTCTGACCGCTAAACTAAGAAGGTGTAGACGTTATTTCCAGCAACGCGCTTTCATAAGGATCGGATATATCCGAAAATGCTATCAATGAAACTCGAATACATGGTGTAATAGAGCCTTGGACGTATACGCTTCTCGAACTGGTAGCGCTTTAAAGTGTGGAAGCAGATCGATATTTGTTGAGACATTCAAATGCGAGCCACAGCTTACTACGCTCCTTATTAGTGACTTTTTGTATACACCGATAATGATAGAGCAATTTATAGAATTTTTAAGATTTTTGCCGATATCTAAATTGATCGAAATTATATACTTTGTCTTATTTTCCAGACACTGCGCGTATAAAATGGATGTGTGTGATTATATACTCGTAGTTAAAATATATTTTTATACGAGCTGGCTAACATTTCTGTCCTTGTATCCAAAACTGTGGATATTTCTAAAACAATTGAGATGGTACACTTAGAAATTAATCTACACAATTTTGAGGAGATGGAATAAGCTGTTATAAAAGCTGCTGTAGCTGCTTTATAAAGTTTCAATTTTATATAATAATATATGATTTTTACTAGCAATAGATCAAAACAAAGTATATTTTATTAACTCATAAAAAAACAAGTAAGGAAAGGGCTGTCTTCGACTGTGCCGAAGAGTTTATACTTTTCATGAATACACATAATTAGTAAAAACTCTGCAAAACTGATCATTTACAGATACATATCCCAAACCGATTTATCGGAACAATCGATTGTATAAGCGCTGTATGTTATGTAGGTCCGATCTGCTTGATTTTCACTACACACATTACATACATAATAATTACCAAACCTGCAAAACTTTACGTTCCTAGCTTTTTAATTGGAAAATTTATAGCCCAAACCCCATTTATCGAAACTATCGATTGAATGAGAGCTATGCGTTGTATTGATCCGATCTTGCTGATTCCGACAAATGATTAATCTCATAAAAAATGGCAGCTCCATAGCAAATTTCATCAAGGTATCTTAAAAACCGAAGGACTAGTTTGCGTATAAACAGACAGACGGACATGGCTAAATCGACTCAGCTCATCGCCCTGATAATATCGGTATACTTATTGGTGGGTGTATCTCTTCTTCTTCTCATACTTACAAACATCGGACCAAAGTTATAATACCATTTCATGTTCATGAAAGGTATAATAAATAAAAATAGTTGTGAAGTAAAATATCGATACATTATCGACTTCACAAAATAGCGATGCCACATCACTACTTGAATGATCCAACAACGCCCTGCCCCCACTTATACGATTTCTTGTTTTATGTTCTTTTAGGTGCATCGCCACATAAATGAACGAAAATTCGGAAGACTCGTAATGGCCATAATGAACGGAAACGTTTCAAAGTTTTCCTACGTAAAATAACAATTGAATTCAATTGTATATCGTTTCATTGCTATTGTTGTTTTGCCACAGTTTTTAGATGGTTTTTGTGCATTTGGAATTTCGATTATATGTAGCTTTGTTTATAATTTTTCTTCATGTTCGTATTTCTTCTTATGCTTTATAAACATAGAATAAAACGCCTTTATGGGGCTTTGAATTAATTGGGTTTGAGTTAGTTTATTTTGGGTATAGAACTGGCTTTAGTTGGATCGCTGAAAGTTTTTTTTTTTATTTTTCAAACTTTATATTAATTGGGTTGATTGGTACTCCAGAAATTTACTGCCCTCCTACAATTAAAATTTCAAGAACTCGTTCCATAAAATATTGGTAGTAAATAAGTTTGTGATCACAAATGTGTATTAATGTAATCCAAGCGAATCCAACTTTTGTCTTCAAATTTCGCATGATTGGTGACTACCGCTGGGCAGTGTCTTGAACCAGTTTTTCTGAATTATTTTATATCTTTTTTGAAATATTTTACAAGTTATTTTAGATAAATCAAGACGAACACTTGTATGTATTCAGCTGCGGCATTTTTTTTTTTGTGAACCCAGGGCATGTGTGGAGACGATAGAAACATGAGCACTGCATGTCAATAAAATGAAATCTCGAAAGATATGGAGGCGAGAAATCTGTAGTTTTGTTTGAGTAGCGACAAAAACACTTTCCAAAGGTACTAGCCCTAAAGGCGAGGAAACCAATTGGGATGAACAATATAACCTTTTAGGTCATGTCACCCAGAATATGGGTAATGAGAGGTGAGAGGCAACATATCCGTAGATCAACCATCAAGTTGCATGTCATTACCTTTGTGTATTTTAAAAGAAGATGCATGCCTATCTCGGGCATATTGTAATCCTCTAACCTGCAGCGGCAACCCTCTTCAGTTCAATACTCAGAAACTCCAAAAACAAAGGCATTGACATTTAATAAAAATTATAACATAGTGTCTTCCTAACGGAAGTCGCCGGTACCAAGGTTATTGTTGATGAGATGCTTGCTATTATGGTTGGGGAATTCAGTGTTTAATCCGACAGTCAAGCGCATTTTACGGCTGTGAGCTCAAAAGGATTGCGATGGAGTGTGATAAGGTAAGGCCTGACCACTCTCCTCATTGAGAACTATCAAACTCTTTTAGAATAAGCATCATCAGTGTAACGGGGCATGACAATATTCAAGTATAGTATTTTATGTATCGGATGTTGTGGGCTGTAGAGAATCTTCTGTTCTAGAGAGAATCTGCTGTTCTAGAGTGGATTGCAGAAAATCTGATCTTTTCTGATGTACACTCGATATTGGAAAACACTTCTTACTACAGTTGCATGAAGGATGATGAGGTGGAATAGACGTATCACTTAATGTTAAGCTATCTAGCTTTCGACAGAATATGTCGGGGATGTTCTGCTTTGGATAAAATTGTTATCTGTTTGACTTATGAGCTCAGTCTTATATGATGTAGTATGTATTAGGAAATATCCAGCTGTTGCAGTAAAATTTTGAACTCCTGAGGTTGTAAACATAATATTTATAAGAGAATTAAGGCTTACATTCGACGACGTCTGGCTACAGCCAAACAAGTATGTATACTACTTACAGATTTGTGTCGTAAGTGCCACGGACAACGAGATCTTTGTCATTTCAATTCCAAGTCAACTGTGCATCTATGACAAGCTATTCTGTTTGGACCAGTCCTGTAATAAGCAACACTTTCTGCTACAGATTTGGTAATTTTTGGAAACACATATGTGGGTGAGTGTGTGTTTTTATAATATATTTGTTGTACAATGCATGGGAATGTATGTTTATAGGTCATGCTCCCTCTATTATTACCAACATTTCTTTATTTTTGTACATTTTATTTTGCCATGGTGTAGCAATAAATTTGTTGCAAATAAATAAATTACTGGATAAAATCAAATGGAAAGGTCTTTCTCAGTTATGTTGTTGGTCATTTCCGGTCAAATGCCAGAAGGTTATTGTTTTGTAAACTGTTTCAATACACACATACGCACATTCATATGTATACAACTTAAACGACATAACATTCTTTACAACAAATGAATATAAATGTATAAAGTAGTATTAATAAAACATTTGTATTGCCCATTGAGTTAACGTTTAAATTTGATTGCATTATTTTTTAAATTACTCTCAGCGAGCAAAATTACCTATATAAATCACTTATAGCATTGGTCCTATTTATATATAGCTTATGAGAATGGACACTGGGCGTATTCGAGAGAAAATTTTTTCTAAAATTCTTTGAATTGCCGATGGCGAGTATCTAACTAAGAGTCTTTTATGATGAGCTGTGCTATAATTATATATAATTATACTATTTAAAATAATCAAACAAATGTTTGATAACATTTGATTACTTTTGTATATTTTTAGAGGTTTCTTGATTATTTTAGATTATTTCATTGCAAGAAACTATCAGCGCTCAGGTCCTTCTATAGCATGAGTACAACCTTAAATTGTACAAACGAACGTTAGGCATATCATATATGCTTGTGTATGCTTGTCTTTTTTACAACAATACTACAAGATAAAAACAAAAAATATTAAAAATTGCCAAAATAACTTAAAGCAATGAAACATTTTTTATTATTTTAAAATTATTTTGAATAACCATAAAAAATTTAATTTTTTTATTTCATTTAATGTTAATGGAATTAATAGTTGATAGGAGAGGAAACAATTTTA
This sequence comes from Merzomyia westermanni, assembly GCA_949987695.1. Taxonomy (NCBI): domain Eukaryota; kingdom Metazoa; phylum Arthropoda; class Insecta; order Diptera; family Tephritidae; genus Merzomyia; species Merzomyia westermanni. The sequence continues at coordinate 158,596,332 of OX465288.1, read as the reverse complement.
AATTAGTTAGGTATTAAAAATTTAGTTGTGGTGAAATATTATATGCTATGCAGAGCTGGGTAAATTCAATTCCATTACAATTACAATTACATTCCTCAGTAATTGGGAAAAGGAATTGATTTCATTTCAATTCCGCAAAAAAATTTACAAGTATTTTCCTCTTTTGGAAGCTCGATTACAAAAATTTGTTTTTTGGAATTGAAAAAAAAAAAAAAATTTGCGCAAATGTAATTTCTTCCGCAATACTTTGAAATGGAATTGAAAATGTAATTGAGATTTTTCAAATTACAATACAAGGAATCCCAAAAGGACTTCCGAATTTCCCATTACATTTCTCAATGGAATTGTTAAAGTACTTGAAAATCGAAAAGTTAATTCGGGTATAAAAACATATTTCAATGGATATTGATGGAACTTTGTGGCAGTATTTTTCATTATTTCAAAAGGGATCCCTTTAAAGCGATAATTACCCACATTCGAACATACCAGGGAGCATAAAGTCGCCCTGATTTTTCCAGCCAAGTAGAGGCGTCCTCTTGCCTCTGTTGTCAAATGCGTGTGTAGATACGGATTTAGCGGATGAGTAAACTTTTTTTGAATTCATAACTTAAACAACCAAAACTATGAGAGCATTTATCCCTAACACTATCATTTGCTATTGAAAACGTCCACGATTTCTTATAAATATATCATGGCGGGGTTGAGGAACGACTTATAGAAAGTGACCTTTATTCATCGAGAGAGAGCTTGAATTGTCAATTTCCGCTAATTCCTGGTCAAGCCGGTTCTCAAGTAGTCGAACTCCTTGACACTATCCGCCACAAATAAGCACAAACTCGAGGTTCTTCGGTATATGATTTATCTACGCCCTCGCGATGGAGGACCAGAAGAAATACAAGGAAAGGTAGTCCTTTTATGGCAAAATATATAAAGCAAATAAGTGCTAACCCCGCCTTGTTATCAAACTTCCATGGTAAAAACCTTGCATCAACTTTAATGCATGCTTTCCGATTGGAATTTAACCGGTATCTGCACCCCCGTACCCAGTTTATATAAAACAAGCCACATACGAGGAAGTCGGCTTTTACGACTGGCATGCCTTATCCGGATATATTCTGCTCCATACCCGGAGTGAAGAGATGTGACAACAGTCGGTTACAGAGCCGCAACAACATCCTAAAGGCAGTACTTGGGGAAGATATAAGGAAAAGTTGCTGGACACATATAAGGCTATTCCCCGGCCGGTTATTGATACCGCGACGCCAATATGGTCGCCGAATCTTAGCGACACCAGCTGGAGGAGTCAGAACTGCCTCCACGAAGAGACTTGAATCTTAAGTGTTAAAGAGCACACGGAAATTTTAAGCAGACAAAATCTGTTGGGCGAAGATCCGCCGTCCAAATCTTAAAGAGTTGAAGAAGAGAGCGCCCTTTCTAGGCAGACTAGAGTCAATTTCACCTATCCAGTCTTACCTATCCAAATACATTCCGTGCAAGTGATATGTCCACTCATGACATCAAACATCTCTTCAACTGCACAGTTTATAATAACAACAACAAGCATAATTATTTTGTGCAGTATGGCCAGACACAACCACACCTTTAATCGCGAACAAATTTTTTACGCAATTGGACATTTATCACTTTTTTAATTACTTCTGCAATTCCTTTGAGGAATGGAAATTACTTTTGCGATTCCTTGTAATGTAATTCATAAATTTTAATTACATTTTCAATTCCTTTCCAAAGTATTGGAGAAGACATTACATTGGCGTAAAGTATTTTTTTTTTTTCAATTCCAAAAAATAATATTTGTATTCGAGCCGCAAAACGAGGAAATTACTTTTGGTAATTTTTTTCAGGAATTGAAATGTACTCAATTTCTTGTGTGTGGGAAAAGGAATTGATTACTCTTCCGATTACTTGTAATTGGGAATTGATTCCTAAAGTAATGACTACTACGAAGCTCTGAAGATATGACATCAAATAATTTTAATTAATAAAAAAAAGTTATATGATACTGTTTGTCATCTTGAAAATTTAGTTTTTTTTATATCAGCCGAACTTAGCGATAACCCATTAAATGTCTAGTCCACTGGGTATATTGTATTGCAGGCTGGATAATATTTAAGATATTCCATTTCAAAATCAATATTTTATGAAATATCGCAAACAAAATCTTATATCGCATGATATAATAACATAAACCAACACTCTGTCATATAATTAACAAACAATAACACATTTTCTTCACCCTCTTATAAAAACGTACATCTCTACAAATGTGTGACTGAGTTCAAATTATGCTCAATGGCATTGAGCTAATTGCTACTTGAGTGAATTTAATTAAATTTAATTAGTTGTGGTCATTTTTAACTGTGCACATGTTTAGGAAATTCCACTTAACGAATTGCAACATCCAATAATGTCTATACGAAGGTTGAGGATACACTCCGTATGACCAAAGTCTAGTTGAGCAGAGACGAAGAAAAATCGTTAATTTTTAATTAAACTGCTTTTAGCGATACAATGTGACAAGTGCAACGACAACACCAACAATAGAAAAATCAACAACAAAACCAAAACATTGAGCAAGTAAATACCTGCTATAAAATACAAGCAACAACTACGAATATACGTCGGCTTATGTGCGATGGATGCAAGGATGTGTGTGACAACAAGGTCCACAACAGCTTACCGAATGTTCAACCATTTAACGCACACATACTCACCACAACTGAGCTTTCTACATGCCACACTAGCTAACCGAGCGATTACTTGCATGCTGTTGCTGCAACAATAACAAGAACAAATAGCACAAAAGCAAAGGCAACAAAAATTGAGGCCACTAAAATGCTTGGGGAAATTTTTGGGGTTTCGGAGTTGTAGTTACCCATACATAGAAGGGGTGACATATAGGACTGCACATTAAAATGATCTATATCGAGGTATCCAAGGACCTAAGTACTGAACGATTCTCCCCAAGCACTACAGAATTAAAAGTAGTGTACAGGCCGTTAGATTTAGGTTTTTAAATCAGAAAAAGTATTTTGCAGATGGGAATTACTTATTAAAGCATATCAAGAGTTAGAAATTTAACATTTTAATTTTATGTCCGAGTGAAACTGAAAGTTCCAGTTTAGACAGTACAGGTCATAAGTGAGATAAAAACATCGGGCATCATGAAATAAACTCTATCGTTGTTGTTGTTGTCGTAAAACCTATACCACTTAATGGGCACTAATGAATGCGAATAAGTGAAATAATTCCAGTATGCAGGCCAATCTTGTCGCGGTATTGCTTATCAATAATAAGTATTTTTATGAAATGTCATGACTTAGCTTGTCATGTCACAATATGTTATTACTAAATGACATGTCATATCGTCGCTCAGCATGACAAGTCTCACCGATATTTTTTGCGGATATCTTTGAAATCAGATGATGCCATACAACATACGCATGTATGTATGTATATGTAATTATTATATGAAAGCTGTGACATGACTCGCGGTGTCATAGGATTTTTTTTTATAGCTGTGAATTAAAATCAGATGATGTAGTTATTATGTGACATCTCATATCATGACTTCATATGTCGCACGATAAAATGTGATTGTTTCCTCTAAATATCCCAAATACATTTTTATCTTATTGGTGACAAAGCATATCATGTCACTCCGTATCACATGACTTTTTCTTTTCGATCTGAATTGTAATCAATTATTGCATGATATGTCATATTATGATTCCTAATGTCATGTCACACCGTAACATGATTTTTTCTTCTAAATATTCTAACTGCATTTTTTCTTCAACAGATTTAGGTCTCACCCAGAAATCAGTTTTTAAAGGACTTTAGTAGAACTTTTTCAATTCTGTACTACAAACCAGCCTAACGACCCACACTAGACAAATAGGTATTCATTGAAATCATGAAACTAAACATCACGAAACTAGGAGAGAATTGTAGGCGTCGAAACCGACATCTACAACGTTTCTACTGGAGCTAAGCCGAACCTGATATATACAAATACTTCGAAGCAGAAAACGCTTTGTGTTGAACTAAATAGGATTCTACTGAATTATCGTCATTGGTAGGGTGAAATAGAAGCAGTACGTACCTCCAAGCTAATATAATTAATAAGCCCAAAAAAAGCTTACGGGAGCAGTGTCACAATGATTATAAGCTAGAATAGAAGTACTTCAACCTTGATTTCAGCTTAGTGGGTTATGATTCAACTAAGCAAATGTTTGGAATAGAAAGCTTGAAAAACATGAAAGGCAAAAACCTTTTGCTGAATATTTTGCAGGATGGAAGATGTAAACAAAGATAAATATGAGCGGCATCACAGGTTTCTTAAAACTGGTAATGAAATGCACTTTTTTCATGTTTTTATTTAAAGAGTTGTTATTCAATATAACCCCCTATTATCCACGCCTTTGTTGTAATGAATTTGACAAATACTCATACATACAGTGACTGTTGCTAACTCTACATATCTACCTCTGTATTCGAGAATTGTTGGCGGCTAGGAAAAAGTTGCAATTCATTGTCGCAATAGCTTCCGGCTATACTTAAAAACAACGCTGCGAGTTGTTGCTAACATATATTACCTAGATTCAAACCTCTCTTCTGCACAACATCATACTCGCCATACCAACGTCCTAAGCGCCTACTAATCGCTACCAAACAGATTTCTTCAATTAGCCAGGACAAACAGGACAAGTAGTTAGGAAATACAAACGTAAATACGTCATAGCGTTTAGACGGATGTACGGCAATGTAGTTACGGTGCTTAGAGCTATTTACGTAAATACATGATGGTACATTTGTATAGAGACAAGTTTACTCTGGTCTTTATGTCTGCTTAGCAAATAAATGAACTGTGGATATTTGGATGGCCGTAGATTTTCTGAGCTGTATAAAAAAAGTATTTAAGGTTTTATTGTTGAATATCGACGAATTTACTTTTTCTTTGTTTTTGTTTTTTTGGTGAAGGCTAATTATATACAGTTGTGTTTAACATAATACAAGGTAGCGCAAAAGTAAGCTTCCGATGTTCAGCATATCGGTTGTGGCACGTGCAGTGTGTGCTGTTGCACCGTCTTGTTGGAACCACATGTTTTCAAATCCCAATTCATCAAGTTGCGGCAAAAAGAACTCGTTGATCATTGCTCTGTAGCGCTCACCATTCACAATAACCGTTTGGCCCCGACCGATTATTGGTCAAATAAATAGTCAGCAATATTCCGCGTTCTGGAGCAGTGTAGCGTAACATTGTTTATTAATGTGTATTTCGCATGTGTTTACTACACAAATGTCAAAACAGAACTGACTTTAGGGGCCAATCGCAAAATTTATAGCATTTTCTGATAGGAGGATTACTTTTGCGCATTAACCGTTTTTCACCGACCGAAATAAATAGTCAGCAATATCCCGCGTTCTGGAGCAGTGTAGCGTAACATTGTTTATTAACGTGTATTTCGCATGTGTTTACTACACAAATGTCAAAACAGAACTGACTTTAGGGGCCAATCGCAAAATTTATAGCATTTTCTGATAGGAGGATTACTTTTGCGCATTAACCGTTTTTCACCGACCGCAATAAATAGTCAGCAATATTCCGCGTTCTGGAGCAGTGTAGCGTAACATTGTTTATTAACGTGTATTTCGCACGTGTTTACTACACAAATGTCAAAACAGAACTGACTTTAGGGGCCAATCGCAAAATTTACAGCATTTTCTGATAGGAGGATTACTTTTGCGCCACCTTGTATAAATGAAATTAAATAAGATATCGTTCGAAGAAATAAAAAGCAAATGTAGTTTTAATAATTTGCATTTAAAATGTAGCGAATTCCATAACAGAAATTAAGATATTTCAAAGTTTACACAAAGTTCAGGAAAGTTAATTAAACTTTTACCAATTCACATGAAAATTTCAATATTTTGCGGTAGAATTTTTAGAAAATTGTTGAGTACGCAGTTTTATACCTCTTTCAATTTTAGCATAATAATGTGCAAATTACAAGTACCTCAAAATTTTCGCTGAATTTTGTTTGTTAAGGATGTTGGGTATTTTTCTCCATACAAAATAAAATTTACTTCATGCGTTATATGACAGAAATCTATCAACACCCTTGAGGAAAAAAAACCTCAAAATTCACTTCCTCGCAACTCTGTTCGTGTTAAGGTCGCAAAATAAACCGTCTACTGAAAAATAATATATTTTATGTGTTAACAAACTGTTCTACTGTCTACACGTTGAAAATAAGCAAGTAACATTCATTATTAATGTGTTCAGTGCTATATGTATGTGGAGCTGCATTTAAGTTAACAAATTTAAATAATAATCATAAAGTTAAAATACCACCAACAAACACACAAACATACACTAAACTTTGTTGTTGCGCCAAGCACTAAAGCGAAGATCAGCCAAAGTAAGTGTGAAAAAGCAAGTCACTTACTGCATTTTGAATAGTGTTGCCAGGCAGCTGAAATATTAAGGTGACCAGACGTCAAAAAAATTATATTCTACTTTTAAAAGTTATTTGTCCTGCGATTACCATGTCATCCTCTGGTCCTACTGCACAAAACAGGCGCCTGAGTAAAGAGTTCGATTGATCGAAAACCCCGAACGTGAATCAGAGTGCAGCTATCACTCTGACTGTGGTACTACGAGGTGTGTTCAAAAAGTATCGCGAATTTTGTGTTTTTTCAAAAATTATTTATTTATTCATGAATATCTATTTTGTCCCCTTCAAAGTAATCCCCATGAGATATTATACACTTGTGCCAACGGTTTTTCCAATCTTCGAAGCACTTCAAAAAATCATTTTTTTGTATCTTGTTCAGCTCCTCCTTCGATGCCGTCTTTATCTCGTCAAGAGAAGCGTAACGTCGTCCTTTCATGGGCCTCTTCAGTTTAGGGAACAAGAAAAAGTCACAGGGGGCCAGATCTGGGGAATACGGTGGCTCCGGCATCATTAGTGTGTTGTTTTTGGCCAAAAAGTCGCGCACAAGCAACGATGCGTGAGCAGGGGCGTTATCGTGGTGCAAAAGCCAACTTTTGTTCTTCCACAAATCCGGGCGTTTCTGGCGGATTGCTTCGCGCAAATTGCGCATAACTTGCAGGTAATATTCCTTATTGACCGTTCTTCCCTGTGGCAAGAACTCATGATGCACCACGCCCCTGCAATCGAAGAAAACTGTCAGCAAAACTTTCACATTCGACCGAACTTGCGCGCTTTTTTCGGTCTTGGTTGGTGCGGCAGCTTCCATTGAGATGATTGAGCTTTGGTTTCCACGTCATAACCATAAACCCACGATTCGGCACCAGTTATGACCCTCTGGAGCAAATTTGGGTCGTCGCGGACAGAGTTTAACATCTCATTAGCAATGTTCATGCGATGCTGTTTTTGGTCACAATTGAGCAATTTTGGTACGAATTTCGCGTAAAAATCGAAGACGATCCAAAACACGTGCAAGCAAAGCAGCTGTCAACAATTAACTGAACATTCAAAATGGCCGAGCTTGTCGGCATAAGTGAGAGACATGAGTACCAACATAACGCCACAAAAAATTCGAAATTCGAATATACGTAACCAGCGAAAATTCAAAATTCGCGATACTTTTTGAACACACCTCGTATATAATACCTTAAAAGAGGTTGAGCAGAAAGTGCAGCAACAAACTGACCAGTTGCGGCTACTGATTGAGAGTGTATCACAAAAGGTCTCTGAAGTGGAGAATAAAGTCACCAAAAGGATAGAAGAGGAAATATCCGGACTTACTGCAGCGTTAAGTCAATCGTTTGAGCGCATTTCATTATTAGAGGTGAAGTGTGATAACTCCGTAACTGAAATCGAGCGAATAAAGGCAGAATTATCGAACCAGCTTCAGCAGAGATCCACTTCTGATATTGCTGCAGACGCCGTTGCTTTCGGGATTCCGTTTACGGAGGAAGAAAATCTGAAAAAATGTTTAATATCATTTGCCTATCAATCGGTTTTTACTCCCCTCAAATACGTGACATCTTTCGTGTAAGATCTTCGCGTTCTAGTTCTAGCGATGCGGTTGTGAATAAATTTCACTCGCCTCTGGATAGGAATTATGCTCTTCGTGCTTTTTGTGATTGGCGCAGGCGCTTGAAAACTGTTGTTCCGCTGGACTCGATTGGAATACAAGGCCAGTTTTATATATTTGAGAGCCTGACTAAAGAAAACAGGCTTGTTCTGCAATCAGCGATAAAATTGCGTCGTGAGGGGAAGTTAAAGGCAACATTCTCACTTCGTGGTTGCGTGTATGTGAGAAATGACCACAATAAGGCGAAACAACCAATAAAAATCTCGTACGAAGGGGACCTGGATCACTTTCTGTAGTCCAAATCGTTTACTTATGTTCTTTCTGCTTTTCATCTCTTATTATTATATTAATGTATCTTACTCATATTTAATGATAGCGCAGGTTTATTTTCTAAACTACTAATTTCTGTACCTTAAAATTGCTTTTATTTCTACTATTTTCAATGTTTGTTAACAATAGTGATGCGAATGGCGTTGAAGATAATAGTCGTGCTTTGCTGAACATTCTGCGCAAACGGCACAATGGCCTAAATGTGGTTCACTTTAATGCGCGTAGTCTGAACCCTGAAAAGATGGATGTTGTTAGGACCGTATTAAAGCAATCAAGCGTCGATAAAATCTGTGTATCTGAGACCTGGTCAGAGGTAAAGGACGCTCGTTTTGACATGGAGGGCTATGTCCTTTATAGGATGGATGGGTGGGTTAAAAAGGGAGGTGGTGTAGCAATTTATTGTAAAAAGCATCTTAAAACTCGGTTAGTATCAGGAATATCCGGTAGTGTTACTGAGCATTTGTTAGTTGAAGTTTCTAGCTTATTGTCTAAAGCCCGTCTGTCGTGCGTTTATAGTTCCCATAAATGTCGTGATGTCAATGAATATTTTTCAATGTATATTTTTCAATGTATATTTTTCAATGGTGTCCTCTGTGGCTGTCAACTACACGGATATTGTTATCTGTGGAGATTTTAATGTGAACTTGCTATGTAGTGACTTGTATAGTTGCCGTCTGTTAGAATGTGTCGCCGGTGTTGGTTGGCGCGAGGTGCCTCAGTAAGATAAGGTCGAACGCAATTGGAGAGGATATGATACCGATAAAATTTGTAAAAATAATAGCACCCTATATTCTCTCACATGTCCTTAGTTACAGTATTACACCATCATGCTTCCCTGATATTTGGAAAATTGCCACTGTGCGACCCATCGCGAAAACCAAGTCTGCCAATACTCCCAGTGATTTTCGACCAATTAGCATTTTGCCTGCACTCTCAAAAGTCTTTGAGATGTTGTTCTACGATCATATTGATACATGATCATATTGATACATTTCACTTGTTGTCCACTTATCAGTCAGGCTTCAGAGCAAAGCGCAGCTACCCTACGGCTGTCTTAAAAATGTTAGACGACGTTAGACTACCTTTTGACAAACACCAACTTAGTTTATTATGTTTACTTGACTTCTCGAAAGCCTTTAACTCTGTGAATTGTGAATTGCTTTGCATGAAATTGAAAAATTACTTTGGTTTTGGTGACTCTGCAACGCGTCTTATGCGGAGTTATTTAACGGGTAAATCTCAACGTGTCAAAATTGGCTCCGAAACTTCTGGTCTAAAACCACTACTTTCTGGGGTTCCCCAAGGATCGATACTGGGCCCACTACTATTTAGTATGTTCATAAATGATATATTTTATGTTTGCAAACACGTGAAAACGCACGCCTATGCTGATGATGTCCAGTTATACTTATCCGGAAACCACGAAGAGACAAGTGAAATCTGTTCGAAGTTAAATAATGACTTATAGCGATAAGTCATATGTGCTACCCATAGCTAAAAAAGGTATAAGTTTCTTAAATATTCTACCTTTATACATTGCCGATAAACCTTTAAAACTCGTATCCAAGGTCACCAACCTTGGGTTCATAATTAACTCAGCCTTAACCTGTCATGATCATGTTAACTCGGTGATCCGTAAAGTTTATAATATTCTAAGATACGTGCGCATGTCTACAATTGACACACCCATTAATATTAGAAGCAAACTAGCTATACAACTAATTATGCCAATCATTAGCTACTCTGAGCTTGTCTATGGTAAAATGAATTCTTAGTCAGCGCACAAAATTGATGTATCCTTTCACCACGTTACACGTTATGTGTTTGGGCTAGCTAAGTACGACCATATATCTGATTGGAGATCGCGCTTATTAGGATGTCAAATTTGGGATTACCGCAAAGCCAGAAACTGTATTTTTCTTTGCCGACTCAGGATATATAAAGAGCTCAGCTACTTATATGAGAAACTGGTTTTCACCAGGTCTGCTCGAACTAATGATTTAATCATACCAACCTGCAACTACTTGGCATCTTCACGCCTATTCTTCAGCAATGCTATTCGTATATGGAACTCTATTCCAGCATACTCGCAGCAGTCTGAGTAAAAGCAATTTTAAGAACGTTCTTTATATGTACTTCAGTTAGTTATAAGTATGTTCTTTAGTTTCGCTATCTATAAGATAATGCCTGCTTTCTAGTGAATGTATACGAGTATATCCACTGTGTTATTATTAAAATTTATTTAGCATACCTTCTAGTTTTAACACAGCTCTAATACAAACAACCTTTTTGTTTTTAGTTCAAAATATCACTTTAAAACTCTTGGACAAACAACAACCATGCGGTAGCTTTAATTATTAGCATAGGAAAAGCTCTTTGCTGTGATTTAAGATTTAATTTCCCGCCCACTGAGGCAGAGTGCTACACTATACTCATTTCATTCGACTTTCTTCCAACCTTGTGATCCCTCTACCGAAGGTCGGAAATACTTTACTTATAGATAAGTTTTCCTACATAGAATTTTCTTCGTTTGAATATAAAAAATGTTTAAACGTTATAAACTTTCACAGTGGGTTCAGTGGTCCCCTGGATGCGACATAGCTATATCAAGTTTTTGTGAAATTGAGCGGTACCACCCAGTCCCCAGTCTATATTTATTTTGCTATGATTCATGATCTTTTATATAGAGTATTGGTCTTTCCTTGTGAAATCATAACATAGTTGGATTCGACTCTTGCCGACTTGAATAAAATATGATGAAGAGTAAAATTGTTTTTAACGTTTTGTTATTATTATTTTTTCAATATTCCGGAAATGACTGAAGTTAAAAAGATAAACTTTGGCACTTTCAAAGAGGATACTTAGAGGTATAAAAACATATATATTATAAAAAAAAAATTTTATTTCTAATTTCAAAAAGTTTTAAAAAAATTAAAGTTCGCGATTGAATTTTGGACTCAAATTTTTTTTTATTTTACCTTAGATATATCTAAAAAATATTCCGAAATTTTCGAAAGTTGTTTTTTTTTATAAGATATGAATTTAAGAATTTTTTTCAACAATTTTTATTTTAATTTTCTCAACTTTCTAGTTGAGTTAAAGTAGTTTAACACAAAAATGACTCAATTTTGATAGCTGAAAATTTTTTTATTGTCAGTGGAATGTACAAACAAAGATATGGATAAAAAGTTTTTTTGTTACATTTTTGTTTTAACATTCCACTAGCAATAAAAAATGTTTTCAGTGATCAAAATTGAGTAATTTTGGGTTTAACTAATTGAACTTTACTAGAAAGCTAAGAAAATTTAAAAGAAAATTTTGAAAAAAATCAAAAATTCATATCTTTGAAAAAAAAAACTCTTGGCAAATTCAGGATTACTTCAGATATATCACAGGTATAATACCAAAGAATTTGAGTTCAAAATTCAGTGGTGAACTTTAATTTTTTCGTTACGGTAATTTTTGTTGGAGCAGTGCTCTAGTTTTAATGTTTGTTATTAGAGAAAAATTACAGCGATATGCTCAGCGATGGTATGGGATTGGAAACTAGAAAATTTTATAAAATTACCAATTTGAATATCTTTTTCAAAATATTTTTTTTTTTACACTAAGTATCCCCTTTGAAACTGCCAAAGTTTATTTTTCAGTAGTTTCCGAAATATTAGGTTTGTTCCTTCACTATTCCAGTAATTCCTTAAAGAAGAGCGTTACTGTGAAATGAAGAGTAATTTCATTAGAAGGCTAAAACTTAACATAAAAGTAAATGAAAAAAAAAATTGGTAAGCAAAAAAAAACCGATTAAAGTATTTCAAAAATTAATTTAAAAAATAACCACTTTTTATTTTTTGATTAGGGAAACAACTTGTCCTTCTAGCACACTGCGCCACGTTGTCTAGATTTTACAAATAAACTGAATTTTATCACATATCACATTTTCTATCCATTCATGTTAAGATAAAATTTATTTTATTTTTGAAAAATTAAAAAAAAAAATTTTATAAGTTTTATTTCAGTTTGGGTTTGGCAGTGAATTCTTTGAGTTTAAAAATTTTCACTAGCAAGAAATTTACTAGTAAAAATTAGTAAGACTCTCAAACTCTTATGTTCTCGATTCGAGTTTCTCTTACAAAGTTTTTGAGTTAGTGAACACTTGACTTTTTAAACTTTACACAACACGAAAAAATTTGAAATTACATAACTTGTGAAAAAAAAAACAAAAATTGAATTCGATATATCTTCTTGACTGTATATGTACATATAAGTGCCAGTGGAAACGGAAGGAAAATAATAAATCGGAGAAATGGAGGGGTGGTAAATAAAAATGGAGAGGGTAAAAATACTAATTGGATATTGAGAAGGAAACGTAAACGAAGATGGAAGAAAAAGAAGAGGAATATATAAAGGTAAATTATTGTTTTTAAAAGGTTGCCATCTACTTCGATTAAACGGAATATACCGATATGTGAACCGAATGTAGTTTGTTCTTTATTTTTAAATTTCTTTTTAATATCAGCATTGCACTTTTTCGCAGCGCGCTTTTTAATTGTAGAAATAACAAATAATTGACTTTTTTGTTTTCTTTTGGTCAATTAGTCTCAACTCCATATTTTTACAGTTAATTTCGTAAACCAGTTGTTACGCATATTTCATTTATTTAGTCAGTTCATTTGATTATTTATTTAAACTAATTACGCCACCCGCACATATATGTATACGTACGATATATGTATATTAATTTATACTATTTACTACATACATACATTGAAAGTTTATTTTTATTTTCATATTTTGCTTTAAAACGTATGCGAACTGGATTTGTCATTTGAGTCAACTGTTTTTGTGTTTATTACAACTATACAAACATACTCGTATAGGGTGTTTCAACTGAATGGAATTTCGTTATGCATCTATGTTTCTTAAAAAAAAGTCTTTTTGTATTGTAAAATTCATCTTTTCACGGAGCATCATAAGGGTTAAAGCGAGATATTTCGCGAAAACGAGCAGAGACGAATTTACTTAAAACTGATTGTGGTACACTGAACGTTCACTGACCATTCCTAATTCACACTTTTTGCCGACATTTTTGTTAAAGCTATTTGTTAAAACAAGCGCGCTGTGAGTTGTCTCTAAACCAATGGAAAATAGAAAAATAGGACAAGTAAAGAGGACAAGTAGTCTTCTAAGTAGGTCCGGAATAGACACCCAAGATGTCATAGCAGTCTGGACAAGTCACTACAGAAGCTGCAGGGACGCAACTGCCAAAGATACCGTCCTTTTTTGGAGAATCTATGGAGGGTATCTGAAAAAGTTTTTTCAAAAATATTTTCTTTTATCATCAACTCAGCTTGGTTTTATGTGACTTACTTCCGTCCGTATCACTCTCAGTATGTTCGACGAGTTTTTTATGGCATCTAAGCGGCTTCTAAAAGCTACTCAGGCGACCTATAGGGTCGCCGCCATTCTACCTACCTACTTGTCTCTAAATTTGCCTTCTCTATTCTATTTTCATAAAAATTATTATGCTTGGCCTGAGGTCATATTCCCGTCCCGTCCCGTCCCGTCCGTCTGTATTTTCCAAATTATTTGATATATAAAAAGTGGGCGTGGCTGTTATTCAATTTCGCACATTTTAAGAAGTGTTGGCAGCCGATTACCAGGAAACGTGCGTCAGTAAGATTTGTAAACATTTTTCCAGTTATCGTGTTCACAATTGGACGAACAAACGGACGGGCATGGCTTATGATATACCTATTGGCATAGCTTAGTGGTTAAGGGTTTTTCTTGTGAGTGTCCATGAACAGATCTGATTAGAAGCTAATGACGCCGAAACATGTGATCCCAGCCAAAGCTGTGGTTGTAATTTTTATCAAATATCACAAAAAAAACCTATTAATTTAAGTATAACCCTATCAAAGCAATAGTGTGCCCATTTGAGCCTTGTGGCTTGATAAGTTCGTTTCTTTACTTTACTCGGTGTATAGAGTTAACCATACATCATATACATACTTAAATGTTTAAATTTCCTACTTTGATGCATAGAAAATCGAGAAAAAATCCAAAATTTTTTCCGTAGATAAGTATAATAGAAGTTTTATAGCCAAATAAAACATGGTTAAGTGTTAATAACTACACTCATATCTATAACTACATTGATCTTTTGAGAATTAAACCTAGCTATGTATATAAAAATTGCTTGACGTCTGGGATGTTATGTATTAAGGCAGTCGCGATAGTACTAATTTCAATAATTGCAATTTCTTAGCTAATTAACTCACTTTAGATCTAGAAAGGTGTGCGTTATACGGCCCACCCTTTACATATATCTACATAAGTAAGTACGTAAATATTTTTTTCATATTCTAGAAGTGAATTTACTGTTGCTGTTTGCTCTCTATTTAGCCAATATTTATTTACAGTTATTATTATTTTTTTTATTTTTTGCTTGTAATTATTATCGTAACTATATTTTGTTGACATTTTGTGGCAAATGTCGTTTTTGGTTTTTGTAATTTTCGCTATTTATTTACAATTGTTATTTTTAAAATTTGATTCACTTCAATTGGGAATTAATAAAGTTTGGTTTTGCTATATGGCAAAAGCCTTTTGAAGTAAAAACAAGTAAGGAAGTCTAAGTTCGGGTGGAACCGAACATTATATACCTAGTAGTAATCTATTATGTCATCCCAATTTACGCAGGTCTATTTTAATACTTTAATTCGTATTTGCTTTCAAATAGATAGACGGACAGACAGATAGACGTATCGAGAGACGGACATGGCTACATCGACTCAGCTCATCCTCCTGATCATTTCAGTATACGTACAAACATTTCATGTTCATGAAAGGAATGAATATCAAAAAAGATATACAACTTCGCTTTTGCAGTGGGGTATTAGCTACTTGCACTGATATTTTACTTTTCATTCTGAAGGTTTTGATATGCATTAATAAATATATATCTCGATTCGTTTATGCCGAATGAAGTAATATACCTTGTGAGCGTAACAAAAATAGATATAAAAAAGGGTGTCTTTTATAGGCGCCAAAGAACTCAACCGAGCTTTATGAAATTTTCACAATACATACTTGGGTTTACTGGGTACAGCATAGACAATATACAGTATTGGAAAAGTAGGCGGAGCCACGCCCTCAGGCTATATAAAGTTTCAATTCGTCATAATTTCGAACTTTTTTGGTCTAAATTAATGAAATTTGGATATATGTGTCACTTAGTCAATACCTTCATCATTTTTCAAAAGTGGGCGGTGCCCTGCCCACATATTTTGTGTTTTTTTTGTTCTTGAACTTTCACGATAAGTTCAGGAGTTCGCTGGGCACGACACAGTCTGTATATAGCTTTTGGAAAATCCCCCAGGTCATATAAAGCTGCAATTCGGTATAGCTAGGAGTTTATTTGGTTCGAGTGAATGAAATTTTATATATAGATGTGTTTTATATATCAAAACGTCAAAACAACGTATATCGAGTTTGCTAGTATCTTATGTATAAATAGACAAGATGAATGCAATGTAGAACCGTTTTCTGCTAAACTATAATTCTAAGGTATACAAATTATATATGTATAGATAGGAAATTTTGAGGTGTACTTTTATCCGTAAATAAAACAAATTTTAAAAATCATTTTAATATAAAAAATTTAACATAAAAGTCACACCACTACACATTCACTTATTCACACTATAGACACGCTGTGTGTGTGTACTTGCTTTTTGTGTACTATGCTGAATCGTGAGCATGGCCGAGGAGTTGCTTTGTAGGAAAAAATTAAGAGCCGTAGTAGTGTGAGTAGACTTGCCATGCATGTTTTTGTGTTATTCGTGTGGGCGGCTCTCACTGTGAGTGCGAAGAGTTGGTAGTGGACCAATGAAAAATAAGTATTCGCACTATAGAGACGCTGTTGTGTCATGCATTTTTGCTTTAGTTGTTGTTATTGTATTGATTACTGGCTACGATGCCCAGTGTCCGCTGCTCTCCTGAGAGCACGAAAAGTTGCTTTGTTGGATACATTACACAAGCAATGTAAAATATGAGCAAATATGTAAAATTCACTGCTGATACCTACAAACAGGGTTTACAAAAATTAAATAAATGATTACTCATAAACAGTATTAAACACCGAAGAAAATTAAAGGAAAATAGAGGAAAGGAACAGAATTGAAAGGAAGGAAAATTAAAGGAGAGAAAGGAAAGAAAAGGAAAAGGAAAGGAAAGGAAGGATAGGGAAGGGAATGGAAAGTATAGGAATTAAAGGAGAGAAAGGAAAGAAAAGGAAAAGGAAAGGAAAGGAAGGATAGGGAAGGGAATGGAAAGTATAGGAAAGGAAGGAAATTAAAGGAAAGAAAGGAATGGTAAGGAAATGAAAGGAAGGGAAGGGAAAGGGAATTAAAGGAAAGGTAAGAAAACGAAGGGGAAAGAAAGAAAATAAAAGAAAGGGAAGGGAAAGGAAAAGAAGTTTGAGGAAAGTAAAAAATAAACTAAGAGAGTAAGAAAAGAAATCAAGGAAAATAAAAATATGTTAGAGGAAAGGAACGACATAGAAAGGAAGAAAAAAAGGCGGATAAAACATACCTACAGCAAAAAAATAAAATAAAATAAAGTTTATTGGTTGAATTTCAACCACTGGGCGAACTCTAGTATTATAAAATGGACAAAGCAAACCACGAATTTCAGCATTCTTTTGTAAAACTGAGAGACTAGTTTGCGTTCAAATAGACAGAGGGACAGACAGACAGACGGACGGAGAGACGGGCATGGCTAAATCGACTCCGTTCATCGTGCCGATCATTTTAGTGTACTTTTCTCTTCTTGTTCTCATACTTACATACATTTAATGTTTACGAAAGGTATGAAAATCAAAAAGATATATAACTTCGCTATTGCAGTGGGCTATTAACTACGTGCCCGAATATTTCGCTTGTGTGTTTCCCGATTTGGCTAATTTTTGGCAGGAGTATTATACATACTACGCCTATTTTTACAACAGACAGTTGCCTTTATATATTGACATTATCACCAAATTTCGTTTTGACAAATCAATTTTTGGCGGAGTTATGGCATAAAAGGTTTTGTGCAATAACCCACTATAAAAGGGACGTGGCCCGGCCTTTTTCGAACATTTTTATTTTTTGGATTTCTAAGTTTACAGAAACTTTAACTTTATTATGTACTGAGTAAACACTTTTTTGTGTTTTTGAAAATATTCTATATATAAAAAGTGGGCGTGGCTATCATCCGATTTCGTACATTTTAAATAGCGCTCGGAGATGAGTGCCAAATTTTATTAAGATATCTCAAAATTTACTCAAGTTATCATGTTCACAGACGGACGGACGGACGGGAGGACATGGCGTACTCAATTTCTCTTTTCGTCCTGAACATTTTAATATACATGAGTCAATATCTATCCCGATCCGTTTATGCCGTTACATACCACCGTTAGGCGACTAAAGTTAATATACCTTGTGTGCGTCGCACTACTAGGTATAAAAAGGAAAACAGAAAAAGGAATTGTAATAAAGTATTATAATTTTGTTAACATGTATGTATGCGTGTATTATGGCAACAAAAGTGCTATGTTAATTAAGTCGCTTTGTTATTGTTGCTTTTTAATTTTGGACATATGTGTGATTGTGAGTGAGGTGCAACTAAATTTGGAATTCAGAACTTTTGTTGTGGCTTTTTTTATTTGAATAATTAAAAGTTGTTGTTCAGAAATTTGTGGCATACGCTTTGATGTTTGAAATCAAATTGTGTCCACTCCCAAATTTGTGTAATCAATTTGAAAATACCGCTTTATTGCTAAAAACTAAATTAGCATTGAATACAATGCATTTATTCAACTTATTTTTAACGAGCAATCGCATAATGCAGTTATCACAAAAATAATTTCATTAAATTTTAAATTTAAGGTATATTTTAGAATCTGATTATGAAATTACAGCTACGAATCTGCAACGCTAAAATAGAACCGAGTAATTCGTAGTTACTTGGTTTTGTATTATTATCGATTATATCACGTGGGATCTAAAAATGACTTAAACGCTGATGTGTCGATTCTTTAATTGATGACTACAAATACTTTGTCTTGTTCTCGTTCACCGCAAGACCTTCGTTTTGGCTTCTTCATCCAGTCCAGATATAGCAGAACTTACGGCGCGGTTGTTGATTCGAAGAATATAATTATCATCAGCATAAACCAGCAACCGGAAACTCGGCGTATTATCTATACTACTCGAACTACCTGCTTTCTCTAGCATCAGGTTAAAGAAATCAATTCTCAATATTTTCGAAGATCCCATTGTTGCTCAACTGCATTTGACATTGGCGTGAAGGCAATGTAGGAAGTGGAACTCAGGAATGGAAATGGAACACACCTAGCAGCGTACAAACTGTCTCTCTCTTAAGGTGTTTTGCAGGATTTGTTCTTTTTTGCAGATCTTTTCGATTGTAAACTTAGCAGACCTACAGCCGCATTTTTTAGGTTCAACCAGCTTGTCAACAATGGGCTACAGTCTTAATGCGTGCTTTTAGAAAACGCTTCACTTAGCATCCTCACTTGACATATTTTTTTAGGGGTATGTTTTGCCATAATCAAGGTAAGATCTCCCCAGCTATTAAGTAACGAGTAGATTGTATATAACTGAAGTAGTTCGGTTATCAGGTTGACATTATTTTTTTACATGCTTTTAGAGATCTAACAGATTTGCTAATTCTAGTCGGACCTTAAGCTTGAATACTTAAAATTAGCGCAAAGTCCACCCTTCTCAGCGATAGGAGCAATTTTGTAACCCCATATCATACCATCTTGGATACTTTTTTTTACTTGTTTAATCTCTTGGAACTCTTGACTGCTTTTACAAGAAAGTTCCACTTCTTGGCCAATTCATAACAACTTTGACCCAGAACCTAGTATAGATGCACGCAGCCTCCAAAGAAACTCTCTCCAGGCCCATTTTTGCACTTTTTTTTGCATCTTTTGTGCGAGATTATTGCCTTAATAGCCGTCTGTCTGTCACTATAGAGATTGAACCGGCCGCATTGTTTTTACTGTTTTTCTGCTGCTTTCAGCTACAACTTTCGCTTGAAAGATCACCCATGGAACCAAGTTACAATATTTAAAACTGTGCTCTTGGCGCTTAGGGGTTTGGGTGGGATAATCGCATCCATACTCTTTCTGGTTTATTGTTTAGTTGTCCTCCAAACGAGGACGCCACAATGGTTTTTTTGAATCCTAAAGTGCCATGACCTTCAGGGAGCTAATTGTTGTCCATAAAGCTACCACTTATCACAAATAAAACATCATATGATAAATCCTTCGTCGAACCACCTCAGCAGAAAGATAATACGATACCCCTCTTCACTTCGGCGTGCTCCTCTTTCTACTCTCGTGGATTTGCATACAAAAATTGTGAAGAAACTCTGTTTCAACTTAGCATGACGGAAAGTCAACTTGTCAGGACGGGCTTTATCTCAATGAAATTTGGAACAAAGCCTCAACAATGTCCAGTGCAATATCACTGTTCGCGATAGCAGTTATAGCACGAACATGAGTACAACTTAAAGTTGAGAAAACCATTAAATGTCCGGATACTACCTTTCTTTTTCTCCTCACGATATGGCTCACTTATATCGCTGGTTGTGCATGTTTTCAAAGGGGCCCTGAAGGCATGGTCCTTCACTTCTTAAGCGGGCGAATTGTAAGACCGTAAAAATTCTTATTCCGGGCTCAGTGGAACCTTGTAGTGTTCTTAGAGACGGTATGTGGTGAGTGCGAAATATGCTCGAACTGCTCGGTTGTGGCGTTTTAGGCGTTGTAAAATTGCAATAATGTTTCAGCTATTTAATTTGTCTGCCTATATCGAAACATGATTAATTTGGTTTTCCAAATTTTTATTAATATAGCTGGTGATACAGATAATCATATTCCGAGCCGCTACGTAGTCAATAAACCTTATCGCGTTATTTGATGTTACATCGTTAAGATCAAAGACCCCTTCATTGCTCGCTATATCGTTGAAGTCGAATGGGACGATTTTAATATATTTATATTCTACTGTTATCAAAGAAGAAG
The DNA here is from genome assembly GCA_949987695.1 of Merzomyia westermanni. NCBI lineage: Eukaryota > Metazoa > Arthropoda > Insecta > Diptera > Tephritidae > Merzomyia > Merzomyia westermanni. Next base: position 158,575,823 of record OX465288.1, on the reverse strand, counting down.
TCCTTGTCAGATCGTCTGCCACCTACATATGTCATTTTTTCATTTAACATTTTCTATGTCAATAATGACATTAAAAAATCTTTTTATATGCACGTAAGTAGGTTTCTTTGCCACACAACTTAAGAAGTGATGTAATAAAAAAACCGTTCTATCCTTGTCAACTTTAAGGCAAGGGCAAATAATTGAGGGGAGCTGAATAATAACAAATAATGAGCACAACTGAAGTCAGATCAGAACGGAGACAGTATGAAGTTGACATGACATCAACAAAAGCACAGATACAGGGTGGCTAATGAAAGCCGCTACCAAAAAAAAATTAAATAACTTTTTTTCTATTTAATGAATCTGGTTAATTTTTTTTTATATTGCAGATTGACTTTTCTCTCTCTATGGCGCGATATACAACAGGCATATCATCATAAACCTCCTAAGAGATTTTTGCGCCAAGCTTCTCTTCCAATTTGTGGTGTGCCGATTTGAATTTTTCCCTACAAATTGGTGGGACCTACAGTTTTTTGCCGACTCCGAACGGCATCTACAAAGGAGACGAATTTTTGCTGAGAAGCCTGTCATGGCAGAAATACACTCGGAGAGTTTGCCAAACCACTGCCGAGGGGCGACCCCGTTTTGAAAAACTTTTTTTTTTTTTTTTTCAAATCACTTTTGATGTTACCTGTACCAGGGCTCGAACCATGGACCTTCGGTGTGGTAGGCCGGCAACACTACCTTCGCACCACGGCGGCCGCCATTGACTTTTACATTTAACAAAAATGGATAACTGGGACACTGAAACAAGAATTTGGATTGTCCGCCGCTATCACGCACTGGAGTCCGTAGTTTCGGTTCAAAGAGAGTATAGGCGCACGTTTGGCGGCAATCCTCCGAGCAGATGGACCATAATAAGACTTGTAAACAATTTTGCCGAGCATGGGACAGTCAACAGAAGACCTTACCATCGAAACCCTTCAGTTCGAACGGAGGAAACAATCGCTGCTGTAGCTGCTGCCATACAAAACAATCCACGTGTTTCGACAAGAAGCTTATCTGCTCAAATGGGTGTAAGCAGACAGTCATTACAGTCAATTATGCACAAAGATTTGGACTTATTCCCATATAAAATTCAAATGGCCAACAAACTGAACGCTGCAGACTTGCCGATTCGCTTGGAATTTTGCCAGAAGATGCTTCAAATGGTGGAAGAGGATGGAAACATGTTGAACTGTCTTTTCATGTCTGACGAGGCCCATTTCGATTTAAACGGCAACATAAACAAACAAAATTGTCGAATATGGAGTGCTTCCAACCCACAGATACTCCATGAGACGGAATTGCATCCACTTCGTGTCACAGTGTGGTGTGCAGTTTCATCACGCTGCATTGTCGGGCCCTACTTCTTCGAAGAAAACGGTCACACCGTTACGGTTACTGGAGACCGATACTTGAGCACGTTGAGAGAGTTTTTCTATCCAGAATTACGCCGAATGAGAATTTCTTTCAACTCTGTGTGGTTTCAGCAAGATGGTGCAGCTCCTCATATAGCCCAACCTGTTATGACAGAATTGCGACGAAAATTTCCCAATAAGCTGATATCCAGAAACTCCACATTCCGTTGGCCACCCAGGTCGCCTGACCTTACTGCACCTGACTTTTTCTTGTGGGGTTATTGCAAACAGGAAGTCTTCAAAGCAAAACCAACAAATTTGAATGAACTAAGGCAATCCATTCGAGAAACAATTGCGGCTATTCCTGTCTCAACTCTCCAAGCAGTAATGAACAACTTTTTGGTAAGATGCCGCACATGCATCGACGAGCAGGGGGGGCATTTAAATTCCATTATTTTTAAAACTAATTAAGCTTTATTTAATAAAATTGAATGAGCTTTAACATGAATAAAAGAAAAATGAATTCCATACACTGAAAAAAAAATTATTTGAGTTTCTTAATGTAGCAAAATTCATCAGCCACCCTGTATAAACTCGCATACATACATACTCGTACATTAACTTTCATCTGAAAAGCAGAAATTTTACAGAAATTGGTATTTACAATAAGAAGAATTTCCATATACATTCACACACACACACACACACACCTATATTTCAACCGTAGTATTATTATTAAAAGCGTTAAAACCGCAATGTGACATTTGTGCGGCGTTTCTCGTCAGTGACAAGTGCAGCCAAGAGCCGTGAACAGCAGCAATATATCGTAGACAAAAGAGCAATTTACAAGGCAAAAAAGAAAGAAACAAGAGTGATAAGAGCAGAAAGGCAAGTAAGAAAGTCTGAATTCCGTTAAAAATGTAATTTTGTATAGACTTGTGTATTGTTTAACCCTCTAGTGCATAACAGTGCCTTAAGACATTCCTTACTTTCCAATAAAATTTTAAGTTATTGGGAATTTGTTTGTATTCAAACGTAGAGGGTTAAGAATAGTTAACATGTACAAAATATCTCTTGAGTGGTGCCACGCTTATCCAAAGGTACTGCATTGAACTATAATTTCGATTTATAAGTTTTCTTTTTAAGTAATTTTTTAAATTTGTATAATATTATAGACTCTTTTAGCCCTTTCGTGACTACTGGGACAATATGTCCCACCTTTTTTCAATATAGATTATTGTTATATTGTTTGTGAAAACTTGTATATGAATTGCCCCAAAAAAAAGTTCTGGATATTATTTATGATCCCCAAACCACATTTACAGGGTTAAGTGTGGTAACACTGGTCAAGTTGTCGACACATGTTGGCAAATTTCGGCGATCTGGCAGGTGTTAAAGTGTAGAAAACATTTGTTTTTCGATAGCCATTTCTTTTTGCTTTGTGTTAATCTGTAGTTACTCTCACATTGTACGAGTAAGGTTCTAAAATTCAAAAAAGGTACATTTTATATAATACTAGAAGACCCAGTATACGTTGTCCTGCATACAATTTTACTTACCTACATTTAACAAACTGTACTCTTTTCCCTCCCCACATTGCGCTTCTTCTACATTTCTTCTTATCTCCTCCTCTTTCTCTCAACATTTGCTTTGTCCCATCCCCATATACCATTACTCTTCTTTACCCTCTTAATTTTCTTCTAACACCAAATCTATATCTCAAATTTCTATTCCTACTGCCCTTCTCCCATTTCCTCTGCGGGTACTAATATGTACATACTTTCGAAGATATATCGAACTAAGTTTTATTTGATCCTGGTACTGCTTTCTGTTTCCAAGGTTTTTTTTAATATATAGAAAACATATCTTTATGTGAAATATCATTAACTTGAACCAAATAAATTCCTAGTTATGCCGAATTGCTACCTTAAATAACCTGGAGGCTTTGCCGAAAACTGAATATGCCCTGTGTCGTTTTACAGAGATCGACTATAGAGTTTGGACACCGCCCACTTTACCAAAATTTTTTAAATCTTGACTAAGGGACACATATATCCAAATATTATTGATTAAGACCAAATAAGTTCAGAGTTATGACGAATTGAAATTCTATATAGCCTGGGGGCGTGGCACCGCCTAATATCCTGTGAAAATTTCATAAAAATAGGTTGAGTATTATATATATATTAGACGCCTATAAAGGACACACAGACATACATTCGTTTTTATTGACAAGACTTTATATTTTGGGATATGTTGTCTCAGTTTGTGTTTTACGTGGGACTTATTTGTACCATTAATGGGTTTCGCACATGCCGAAAAAAAAGTACGCGGTAGAAGGGTGGTGGACATTATGTATAAAACCTCTGATGAGGAAGATTTTAGCCCATCTGAGAGCGTCTACGAGAAGTAGTCTGATGGGATTTTATAGCTCATTTAATTTAAGCACAAAAATGTGAAAGTTAGAAGTACTTCAAAATTTCCTCTTAATTTTTAGATTTTTTTTGTCGTTCATTCGTTGTATGGAAGACAATACTCAAGATCCTCGAAAAAAAATTATGAAAATTCAGGGAAAATTTTGACGCTCTTTTAACTGGTATATTATTGTGCTAAAATTGAATGAGCTATAGAACAGCGTACTCAAAAATTTTCTAAAAATTATGCCCGAAAATATTGAAGTTTTGATTTCAATTTCCAGTCGTGTCTAGTACGTAGGCAAAGCCAGTTCCAAGTAAGCTCCGATGGTATAAAGGCCACATGCAAGATGGATTCCAAGGAAGTATTTGTGTGTCTAATTGTCAAAAACCAATAATAGCAGATGTAGAGAACAACTTTTCCAGCAACAAAAAAATATAATTATTTTTAAAATTAACCTAATGCTCAAGAAGAGCGATAGATCATATGAGCAGACGCCGTTACCATGCGGTTAAGCTTAGAGCCATCCATGATGGAAGTGGACTGCTTCGTGCTTCTCAGGGATTCATGTGGCGAACTTGTTGTCCGACTTAGGGAAGGTCCGTATGGTGTAGTCTACTACCTGCAGATGTACGGTTATGGTCTCCAGGATACTTGCGTGTCTAAATCTGGTGACTCTCCAGCACTGAACGGCGTTCAGTCGGATTGCACTGCAACTTTCCTGGAATGTTATTTACGGGTCAACTGGGTCAAGGAATATATTATTGTTCCCCGAAGACTTATATGGATATCAGGTTTTGATAGCCCATTCAACCTTTTGAGATTTTATAAGATGTCACATAGAACAATAGTTCCTTTGGCGGTTGAAGGCTATTGGTGGTTCCGTGGCACATCTCTGAAGTGCGTGCCCATTGGAATTTCAACCACTTCGCCGCTAGATGAAGTCTAACCATCAGGTCTCTGATTCAAGCTAGAGGCAGTTGGACTTTTTAAGAGAATTTTATGCAGTCTGTTGGCCTCTGAGTTGCTTTTCCATGAGCCCTTCTAGGCCTTTTTGACTGCATTTTTGATAATTAGTATGATAACAATTGCTTTTTATCATTTAAAGAATACACGTACTAGAAGCTAATCCACCAATTCTTATTAAAGTGGATGTACAATTAAAGAATACCCAGCTTCAGTTGCGGGTTTAAACATAAAATTTATTTTTAAATTTGATTTAAGAAGGTTATAATTTACGCAACTTTTTTGTTTTTAGAGATATTTCTTTTCAAAATTTACAGAGTCATTGTAATGACACTATTACTAAAAGATTGTTTGCCTATGAATTTTTAAATATTTACAGTTTTTTTGCATCTGCTCTTACACCGATACTTTAAGAGTAAGAGACAATTGATATACAACTGGTTTCTTAGGAGAAATTGCCAATTTTATTCGCCGACGGAACTTAAAAAAATCTTTGATATAAAAGTGGGCGTGGTGCTTATCCGATTTAGTCATTATTTCAGCACATTCTTTGGAATAAGGGCAATCTAGTGTCACATTTAGTTACGATGTCTTCTTTTTGAAATGTGATTAGTTATATTTGTAACAAATTTATAATAAAAGTGGGTGGTGCCATGCCCATTTTCTAGAATTTGTGAAAAAGCTTATTGGATGCCACAATTGAAATCTACCTGCAAAATTTAGATTTTTATAGTTGAATAAGTAATAAGTTTTTTGGGTTTTCCAAAATATTCGATATATGAAAAGGGGCGTGGCCATCATTCAACTTCAGCAAATTATAATGTTTGCCATATCTATTTTTAAAATTGATTTGACTGAAATGTCAATTTTATTGGGGAGTTCAGGTGAGTTGTGGCTCTAGGTATGAAATCTTTTAAATTCTCTGTGTCAAGTCATCAATATAACATTGACTGAGCTAGTTAATTTAATAACTTTCTGTTTGCTTTGATTTGTATTTGTTAAGTACAAAAAAGGGATTTGGACCTATGTTTTCTGTTGGTACATTTTTTAAAATCACAATAACAGCGGCTCATAATTGAATGTAGTGACCAACACATTATTTAGGCGGACAGAGATGTGAATATTCCATAGTTAAGAACGTGCATGCCAACAATGCTAGTTGAAAGGACTGACACTTCAATGCAGCTGGGTATACAAATAAGCCCAATATACATTGTATCCGCGAGAATAAAATTACCCAACATCATAAGAAATGCAAAATGTGATGAGACTGAAGTGATAAACGTCATGAGCTGTGAAATGACAAAACCAACAAGAAAAGACAAACGGACAGATAGACAGATAAAATAGGAATGCGTTGATATCACTGAGCTTGCGTGTGCGTCAAGTGTCATGCATATGTTCATTTTTGGCTTGGCTTTTGTTCGCATTCTTGAGAGTTGCAACAATCGCGTGCTTATTCATTTCAGCTCATATACTCCATTCATTATATATATAAGTGACTTTCACCATAATTTTTCCATTCATAATTTGTGGTTATCACACAATGTCACAACAACACCAGCAAGGAAAAAGAAGTTAAGAGCAAATATGAAAAAGCGACATAATTTAATGATATAATAGTATAAATTAAATGAGAGTGGCTGACTTTGTAAATGACACAAATTGTATGGAAAATTAGAAGTAAATGGATAGGAAATCGCTCCACCCACTATGCTGCCACCAAAAAATATACCTGTCAGTGTGTATGGTGGCTGCATCAAACCTAGTGCATTACATTAGTGAAAAAATTTAAAGAGATCCTTGACCTAAACCTTCCAATGCCATGGCTTTAAGTATGTATAACGTAAGTTTATGTTGCCAAAGGTGGTTACTTAATCCCTTCAGTTTTTAAGCACTTTCGATGCTTTTCTTGTTGATCCTTTGCCAAGTACAGATCCAGCGCTTTTGTTTTAGAAAAAGGCACTTCTAGACACGTAAATTCTTTAGTTATCTACTTCGACAGCTAAGCTTCCACCAAAGCTCTGCAGATAATATGGAGGTGGCGTCGTGTCACTGGAGGCACTCAACAGGGGAAGGAACTGGGTGCTGTTAACTAGAGTGGTATAGATCGGTGTGCTTCAAATAAATGTAGCAAGCTTTGATCTTCCGAAGTCTCAAAAAACAGCACTGGGCCAAAATCCTCATGAATGATCCTTTCCTTACACTCTTAAAATTTTACCTTTTTAATTCAAACTTAAAACAGTCTCTCTGAGGAAGATGCGATTGAAACGCGTAGGAAGAAAGAAAAAATTTTGTTTTCGTTTTTAAACATTAAAACTTAAAATTGGCTCAAAATGAACACAAACGAAAGTTCAGTGCTTACGTCAGTTTATTGGAATTTTCTTCGAGTCTGTGTACAATCTACTTAGAATGCAACAAGAATCGTGTAGCCTAATGTAACTGTCATGCAAATGTGTTCAGAATTGTTATGCCGCACTCAGCCAGGCTATTTCTAGAACTATATGTGAGGAGATGTATGTGCCCACGTGAAGGCCAGCGAACTGATTCTATCAACAGAAGTTCATGGCGCCAATTGAATGCCTAATTTTGAATTGTGCAATGTAGTCTGCCAAATTCAAATCTCTTCAAAATTGTGCAGTTCTACCATTACAGGAATCTGAAAGGGAGGCACTTAAGTATGATAAATATCTTTTACAACTACAATAGTCAACTACATGTTTATTCACTAAGTCACCCTTAAATAGCTCAGCAGCGTCCGGAAGATGCGGAACCAATTATTGTTTCTTTTGGAGAAGCTAAAATAAAGGTCATATCTACCTTTACCCCTCTTTTGCTGCAACATAGGTTTTTATGGAACCATCTTCCGCGCCAAATTATTTTCATCCATTTCCTTTTCCGTTCGGAAAGGTATATAAATCTTTCCCAGAAGTTTACTCTTAAATACCTCTGAAAGATATTGCAGACAAGTCGGCATAGCGCTACTCAATTTTCATAATACTAGCTGCAGGCGTGTCAGACAAATAAGAACCCTCATTCCATTTCAAGGGTGGATTAGGGAAAGAGAGGGGCACATGTTAGGACAATGGATCGCTGAACTGCCCAAGGATTTATAGAAGTTGTAATAAAAGTTCATGGTTGGAATTTTCTGATGGAAGCATCCATTAAGCCTCTGAACTCAACAATATTTTAGTCGGGCAGGGGCGATCTGGTAATGTTTGACATTGCTCTGGATGGAAAAAAAAAACTTTTTGAAACTAGCATTAATTGGGCCAATGGCATATTAGTATTATTGGCAACTATAACGTGGATCTCTTAGACCGCTTGGGTATTTTTGAACTACATTCAATGCTTTGTAGCAAACAGGGGCTTCCACTGACCACCTCCAGTCTACTCCTGAGCAAGTGCAAGGGTACAATGCCCAATTTGACATAGCTCCTTATACCTATTGATATGATTTCAGAATACCCATATTGCAAAACTCTTCCGTGCACGGGATGTCGGATGACTAGTTGAAAAGATAGAGTGACTCTCTCCTTAGCGCACATTTTTGCAACAACTAGGAGGAGGTACTTCGACCTTGGCTTACTCGGTTTTTCTGTGGACTTATCTGGGGGCGGGGTTAATCTTAATTAGTTAGAAAAATTTAAATTTAACTTTAAATTAATAAAAATAAAAAAACGGGTTTCGTAAAGGACCACCCTAATAAAAGTATGTTTTGGGATTTATGTGGTGTCCAGTTCGACGTTCATTTGTTAGCAGACATGTGAAACCTTTTCGCATGAATTAACCGTTAGCAAGGTATGCCTCGTGCGCTGCTTGCCAAGGACAATACGCGTTCCGCATTCAAAAACCGCTAAAACCGAAAAGGTGGAATGCATTTGCAATGCAACCAGAAGGTTCTTGTTCCCTTTGCTGGCGCTGTGTGGCTGCTCTATTAACAAGTAACAGTACATTGTTGCTATGATAATGAACTGTTTGTGTACGCCATTGTATGGATGCAGCAAGTTCCCTTATTATGGCTCCCATCACCACGATTGCTGAACGCTTTTCTATTACGTGATAGTTGATTTTGGTTCGGTTATTGGAACTTGTAAATGGAGTCTGCCATTTCAAATGAAAAATTAAGTCCCTAAGTTGTGACATTTCTCTTTCTCTTCTCTTTTGAAGCGTTTGAGTTGAGAAATTCCCTAAACGTTTGGAATGTTTTTGGCTTCTTTTTTTAATAGCTCAAAGGTAATAAGTTGATTTTATAATGCAGTGGACGTCACTCAGGTAACCTGTTGGCGCCGAAGGGTTATTGTTGTTGTTAACAGTGCTTCGACCTGCTTAATGGGCACGATCACTCTGAGCATCGTCATCCAGCTCTTCTAACGAAAGTCCAAGGAAAAAAACCAATTTCAACCGGGTCAGACCAGAGTGGTTTTTGTGATTGAAGAAAAGGTCCAGCCACTGGTGAATACTCTTATCTCGTACTTCCTTTACCTCTTATATTGAGAAATGAAGGCCTTTGCTGGTTGGGGGGTTGGAATATAGCTAAGGTAAATGCAGGCGCCGACTAAGCAGGGCGAGGTACTGCTACAATGATAATAATAATTTCGGAATAAACGGCACAGAAATCTGAGAAGCTATAGGCAAAGCTAGAGGTGGTGCAGCTTTTTATCTCTTCTTTCGAATTAGTTAGGCATTAATGCTTTCTTTCTAAGGGAACCTCGTCTGAAACAACTTTTTAAAACCAACTTAATTTTATCTGTCGTGGGATTTTCGGTATGGTAGGAAGGCACACTAACAATATGAAGACGGCGTACCAAACAAACTTTAATAGAAAATTATGCTAAAATCGCTCATGAGGAGCTGAAGTTGCAGGCCTACAGGCTTAAACTTATCAGCGGAGGTTAAAATTATTGAAAACTCCTTGAAGAGCGATGGCACAATCCCAATGGTGAAAGAGAACCTACCAAACAAGACGCCACAAATAAAACATACAATTCCAACGGCTTTCGAAAATCCATAATTGAGTAAGCATATGGGTAAGCATAGTTTTAGGCGCATTTTCCATAAGGAAAACTCCATATGTATGAGTAGAAAAATGTAAGAATACTTTCTTGATTTTTCTTTTGCGTTCGTTGTTTTTTTTTTTTTTGCTTATAGAACAACTGACAATAATGACAAACTAGAAAAAATTTAATTTTCGCACGTACTTGCGCATGCGATTGAATTAATTTTTGATTATCGCCTGAATGTATGCAGACGGAATAATCAAAGAGTTTCTAAGTGTATTTACATAAATAAATGTGTAGTATTAGAATGAGCCTAATACAACATTTATTTTTTTTTTTCTAATTTTATTAATATTAGCAGACGTGGCAGACGTTCTCCGGACTAAAACTTGACTTACTTACATTGGGAAAGATTGTACTCTGGATATTTCTGGGTCGGACAGGGTATACATGAAAATTTTAAAATCAAATGAAAATTTTTTTAGTAGGTCATGAAAAAAACCCTTAAAAATCAAAGTCGAAAAAAGTCAAAAAATGAAATTTCGCAGGCTTGAAATTTATGTTTTTGGATATGCGTAGTGGAACTTTTTTTCCTCAGCCCAAAACCTATCGAAAAATCGATGGCGCGATATCGGTTAACTTTCGTCCATGCAAATCGACCCATCCTAATGTGCATACATACCCCGTAGTCAAAGCAACTAGTTTTGAACTGATATATAATGGAAAGATTTTTCTCATCCTTTGTCAAATTTGGTTTATAGACAAAACGGGTTTAGCGTTGGGCCATCTTCAGCGTCAGTTTTCGTTGTGATAAGTTTTTATTTATTTTCTTGTATTATAGTTTGTCGGCACCGGAGCGGGTAGTGCCAGTAGGGTGTATGCGAATGTGTGTAAGCGTTGTAAGTGTATCTCATCTTTCTTGCAGTAGTTAAAATAGACAAAATAATATTAAGTACTTCAAATGTAAGAAGTTTTGGATTTGGTTGCAAATATAGTAAAAATCACAAGTGTTTCCTGATCATTTTTTTGGAGGGCTACCCTTGCAAATCTAGCAACCATGCTTTACAATATCGGGATATACATTGCGTATCCCATCACGACTGTCTTCGCTTTTTAGTATCAATTGATGCTAACTGAAAACAAAGCGGAAGGGAAGTCGAAAGAAACACCTTTTAGGCTAACATATGCACCTCAATTCGAAACACAAAATTTTCTTTATTTTAGTGACTACAAATATTCCAAAAACCCTTCTCCACTCCAAGGCCGAGTGTATTGAGCGACCTGTATGTGGTAATTTTTGTTCGCAGAGAGAGCACTTTACTTCTCAATTGCGCACTCACTCCAAATGTTGACAAGAGTGATTCTACGCTAAATTTCGCGACTGAATTTTATTATTTTCTGTTAAGGCGTTGAACGAGCAATTATCATGGCTTCTTCAAGCTTTCTGCGAAGTCACATGCATATTAATTAATTTTTCAAAAAAAAAAAAAATAGATAGGTAGCAAACCTTTTAAATATATGCTAAATAGTAATTAGGGATGGGAATAAATAATCGATTTATAACTGAATCGATTATGTTTTTTTATCGATTTTATTTATGGTAAACATCGATTTTCAATAAATCGATTACAAGAATTTTGATAATAGTGCCGAGCGAGCGAATGAAAAAAAAACTACGAGTATATGGTTCGTATAGTGGTTTCATATAAATCGCTTCTAGTCAAACTTGATCCTAATAAAATGTTAAGGAACACTGAACATTTGTGTCAACTACTTATTTAAGGTTTATTATTTAAATTCAAAGTATAAAGAAAACTTAACGCATTTTTAGTTTCAAACCAAAAGATTTCCGTTCTATTTGTTTTAGTATGCATCAAATAAATTAATTACGTTTTTGATTTAGTCAAACATATACTGATGATTTGGAATAATAACCAATCATATTCTTTTTTTTTCTTTATCTAAACCTAAATTTTAGTGAGTGATGTTTTAATATTTTAGAATTGTAGTATTTGTGCTACAATGAGATATTTAGGAGTTTTAAAAATTTGTATTCGGATGATTTAAATCTGTATTAATAAAATCTGAAAATCATCGATTTAGTTAATTTGTATACTTATCATCTTATATGATTTTGATTAAATTGATTACTCATATTATATATTTGCAAATACATCGAATAAATATTTTTATAAATAAATATCGATTATTTTTTAAAAATCGATGTATCTATAAACAAAAAAATTGATTATAGCTTAATCGATTCTTCCGACTCCAGATCATAGTCGCAGCTAATTTCACCAGTACTGAAACCTCACTGATGAGGTGTGAACAGCTCAGTGAGTAACCTGCCATATCTTACTTAAGCTTGTGTTTTATAAATATTTGTTTGCTTGTTTGCGACAAAAAACCTTCCCGAAGGTTTCGTGAAGTATTGTCGATATTTAGAGTAATTATCCTGATATGGACCCGGTATAAATATTGCCATTTACACAGTTTTTTTTACCAGCATATATCCATATATGAAAACTAGTATTTTCAGTAGTACAAAATCGACATTGTCACCCACACCGCTTCATGGTAGGCATGTATATAGATTTGAGCGCACCGCATCTATGAAAACACGTAAATGAACAGTTAAATAAAAAATTTAAGAAAATATGCAAATGAAAAAAAAATTCCTACGATTGCAGGTAATGGAATGAAATGGGAATAAAAATGATATAAATCGTGGAGAAAAAAAACCCATTGAATTTAACAATTGAATTGTAATGAAACGAAATGTGATTGTATGAAATGCCTGCATAGTTCACAGAAAGTGAGAAAGAGTTTAACCCTGCTTGTCTGTGTTTGATGCATTCGTGTGCGTAAATAAATTAGATTTTAAACTTGCGTCACTAACGAAGTTCAATTGTTGTGGACGGCATATCAATTCTGATGTTAGTAATATGGTGTTCGATTATTCGACTTTATTGCAAAACCGGATTTTGAGTTAATTGACAGATGATTATTAAATAAAACAAACAGCTTCAAGTTTTCTGAGACCAAAGATAGAACTTTCCTTCCACTTTAAAGTGCTCTCTGCATCAAATATTCCTTATATCTTACGCCGATTATCTACAGGAAGAGATGCGAAGTAACTCTTTAGCTGTTTTTTCTACCACAATGGGGCTATTTGCCTCTGATACCAATATCAGTAGTCGATAATTACACTTTATGAGCCGGAACTTTGTATATTTTCATAACATGTATATTTTACTAAAATGACCTCGCCACGAGTTGTGCGCTCATAGCACCCCCGCCATCTTTGAACTCCATCACTGAGCATACGATAAATATTTCTTTCCTTTTGAATAATAAAATTGACAATACATCACATATCATATTATTGGTTATTGTAGTTGTTTTCCGCTGAATTTCTGTTCCGGATTCTTTAGCGCCCTTTCGTGATGAAAACAAAAAGCTCGTATTCTACTTTCCTTCTAAGCAAAACAAAATGTTTTGGCCTCCTTGTTCACGCCAGAAAAGCCAAAGTTTTCGGTGCGTATGTTAATTTCAATATATAGCTATCATCGCCGGTAACACCTTTTTTGTGGATAGCCCGTTGCCAACTTTCAAATCAGGAGTGTTTAGAGCTGTGAACCATGTTTTATAATTCCTTGTTCTTTACCAACTCTTCATCTGAGTACTAGAACAGTTTGGCGCTGATAGTTGCCCATTTCCAGCGCTTAAGGATTCATATTTGCCATCGTCAAGGATTGTGCTACCGGGCTTGTCATTGCACTGCCTATTTAGAAATGAGCAGAAGTGTCCCTAAGCAAATTTAGTTCTGTACTCAGTTACCAAGTCGTTTCTATTGTTCCTACACGGATTTCGGTCGATCACAGATTCATACGTCACTACCCCGTGCGTTCATACACTATGTAGATATGTAACAAGATACAAACAAGAGAAAAAAAATTTAACAATTTCCATTTATACCAAATTTCTATGGAATATGTATATACTTTTTACAATATTTGTGTAGTTGTATACATATATTTCATCAGTAATCCTTTCCAAACACTCTAATATGTTCAATTTGAATTTATTTAGTTTGAGGATTTATTCAGAAATGCTTATAATGGTCTGTAATACTAAGCTTAGACTAATCCTCTTACCAATTATAAATGCTTTGCTGAAAAATTGTTGGGATTGTACCAACAGCAAATACTCAAATGTACAGGATGGACTGTGACACCTTGAAAGAAGAGGGTAAGCCCGGTCTTCACGATCCCCAAGATAAATGCAGTTGAATGCTGCTATGTCTGAATTTCACTTTCACTGCAAATGGTGACGAGCTTTGCCAACAGCTCCGTCAGGATTGGTGGAAAAAATTATCTGAAATGTATTAGGAAAAAATTCCAGGCAGCACCCCACAAATTGGAAGAGAAGTTCCTCGCAAAAATCTCCTCAGAAATTTATTATGATACACCGGCTATATTTCGAGCCATTTTTAAAACTTTTTTTTATGCAAGTACTACGCACTATATTTCGAGCCCTATGCGCAAAAAAGACGTAAGAGCCATGATTTTCGATTTTAGCTTTTTGATGAGAATCGATCACTTATTAACACACACATAACCTCCCAAAGTTTCGTAGCTGTGAAACGTACCGTTGTGAACTTAGAGCAAGAGCAATTTCGACTTAAGTACATGTGTTTTTTTTTATTCACATTTTTAGTGACCGCAAAGTGGATGTTACGCTTTTTTTCCTTTTCAAATTAATGATAAAATATGATATTTCATTGTAAAAATCAGTTAAAATGGTAAGATTCGGTTTATGTACTAACTTTATCATTCTATTAAAGATTAAAAAAAAAAATTTCGAATATGGGCGTGGCACCGCCCACATATGTATGAGCAAATTTTCAAATTTCGAGTGTTAATAAATTGAAAACCATTTACGCTAGAATAATGCTTGTTGGGAAAAGTACACCCACTGAATATAATCACATTTCGACCATGATCACATAAAAGTTCATAAAAGTTTACTGGAAATTAGGTATCAATACAGAGCCATGCTATATCTCATAGACTTATGCAGATAGAATGCTAAAACTTGGGAAATACATTGGCCTTTTCGTTTACATAAATTTTCCGTTCCTATTATATAAATACGTCACAGTACTTTAATTTGTTGAACCATGTCGATGTTTGCATACCCCTCATCGTTAAATCTTTTTTGGGACATTGCCAACGCGTACAGGGCCATACATCTTTCGAAGACCATTTCTCTCGAATACTCCCAGAACCGTATGAACAGATGTTGTCAGCGTCCAGCGTCCAGCCTTCTGCACTATACACCAGGCAAAGAGCACTTAGAAAGATTCAGCTATGAATTCATTCTTCCATATTCCGTATAGAAGCTGTTGCATGCGTTTTATCAGCTTCTCGCCCCCGTGATTGAATATCTCGTCAGGCAATATCCGCTGCTTTTTAAAAATGGGTACAAAAAATTTTAAATAACAAAAGAAAAGTGCATAAAAACAACCTTCGTTAGAGAAAATTTCTGACGTAACAGCCAAATTATCAAAAAGTAGACTGATTTGGTGAGGGCAAAAAAGACTTATGCGCCAAAAATTATGCTAACATTAAATATATAAAAATAAAATTGATTGCATTATATAGGTTGGGCTAAAGAAAAGCTATGTACCTAATTTCATGGCTATACATAAACTGAATATGAGATAAATTAAAAAAAACCTTCTCCTGTAAAATTTTTTTTTGGCTCTTACGCCCAGGGGTTGACTTATAAAGTCCTTTTCTTAAATGTCAAAACTTGGAACATATCTAAGAACTCCGTGACAAGGCAATTGAAGTGAAAATAATCATAAAGGTGGCGCACGGCTCGAGATATATTGAAAACATTTACAATTTGAAATCTAGCCATTCATATTAAGCTGGAGCAATAGATAAACATTTTAGGACCATGCAAAACGCTGCACGCGAAATTCCACTAGATGGCCCACTGATCGAGCTAATTTAAAATTTTTGAAAAGAAGGGCAGAATCTTGCAGTAGAATGGTGACAACGCGATATGTTATCGAAACAAATTCCAATGGATGGAGTACGGACCGAGCTATTCAGAAAATTTGTTTGAATTTGGGAATAATGCAATCAGTTCTTAGGTAATTTTCTGGCGATCTAGAGACTTGAAACTTAACACATTGTTCAGCTTACAATGACAATAAGTTTTCCAGATGACCGTACACTTTGTAGAAAAACCAGTTCTGCTAGTGACGCGCTAATAGAAATAACTGAAAATCGCTAAAAAAAGGCTGGAATCTTGCTATCGACTTTTAAGTAACTTTCTGGGGAGCTAAAGACTTAAAACTTTGGTTTTATTTGTTTGAGTAGCGACAAGAAAACTCCCCGAAGGTATTGAGGAGTGTTGCAATACTAGCACCTTGCGAGAACGATTTGCGATAACTAGTGAAATCTTCTAGGTCATGCCACTCCTCCTTCCATAAGGAACGTAAAGGTTAGTAATGAGATTTGAGAGGCATCGTATCCGTAGACCAACCACCAAGTTGCAGTCGCCCCTTACGACATGCATTCCTTCCTTGGGAAAATTTTAAACCTCTAACCCGAAGTGTGACGAGGTTGTTATGGCAACTATCTACATATTTAGCTATTAAAAAATACATTTCCAGTTAGGAAACTTCGGAGCGACGCAAAAACCGTGATAAGGTTGTTTTGAATATATAAGGGTAAGCATTTTTACATAAGAATCACTAAGTGCTTATTTATAACAATTACAATTGCGTTTTTGTTGGTAGTACTAAAAAGAAGAAAATAAAAATTCGACCAAACATTTTCAAAGACTATATTTATATTAATGTCGTCAGAAAGCACCACCAAGTTTTGTAATAAAACTCAAAGCATCATGTAAAAATTGGAGCTAACAAACTTCTTTCTTTAGTTCTTGATCCTTGTTTAAGTGACTTGCGCTCACTTAAAGTCCTTTAAGTATTACGGATCCTAAGTGCCTTGCGTTCACTTCCGATATTCGAATGACTTGCGCTCATGCAAACCTCCTACACTTCCACACTATATACATCCCTGCGTTACTTCGAAAAAGTGCACTGGAGTTGCCATCCAGCACTTCCAACAAACTCACTGGAGTTGCCTTCCAGTGATGTTACTGCATAAAAGCAAGTGTTTTTATGCATTCCGTCTCTCTTTCATTTTTCATCACCGACAAGTGGACTATTCGCCGGCAAGTGATTCCCGACAATATTTATTGTAATCAAGCCTCAAGTTATCATATAATCTACGCATCGTCAAGGAGCAAATATATACCACCAACCATAGCACGGGAAGTATAATTTCTCCAGCAATTGAGTAAGTTACAAAAATAATATCTTTATTTCGTCGGGCCACTTGCGGTGTACCCTTTTCGGACCAACAACTTTAATTCAACATATATATATATATATATATATATATAATCATCAAGCTTTATTAAATCATCATTGAATTCAATCGTACCTATTTCAATACATTAAATGTAATTTTCATTCGCTTTTGTAAAGCACATTAAACTAGAAATTTTCATGATCATTTTACAATCATCTACGTATATTGCTATATACGAACATTTCCTTCATTCATTAATTAATACAAATCAATATTGTTAGTGTTAAGCGTTCCTTTGTAAATAAAGTGAATTTTCTATTTAAACACTTGCAATTCATCATTGATTTAAACATTGGTCCTTCGAGCCGGATTTTGAACCAGTGGCAACGCAACCAAAAAACACAACACTGTTCGTAAAGTGCGACCTCTACAATTATCTTCATTCGAATTTGATCCCTTCGCGTGTGCTGAACTAAATTTGTGTGTGCTCAACTATTTTATCAAGTTTAATAAAATCTTTTCAATTTTCAAAGTTTTAAGAGAAAGTAAAGCCGCCCTAAATTTTATGTAGCGAGAACAAAAACTCTCAGTTTCAAAACTTAAGTGCAAACTCCAAAAGTGAGTGCAGCCAACCGATTTGAGTGCAGGCATTTTTAGGAAAGTAAAAAAGGAGCACCCTTTCGGAGCGCCAGAATCTAGTCATTATTGGCATATAACCAGGCAAGAAATTGAAGGAAATATGAGAACATCGCTAATACGCACGTGAGTTTTTAAATAAATTTAATTGGAATTTAAGACATTTATATCGGCCGATTAAACATAACGGCGTCCGTTATATTTGCATATACGGACATACATATATATATAGATATATATATGTACATTTGTATGTGCATCAGTATCCCGCTATTTTTCAAATAGCGCGATTCGATTCCAACCATTCCTCGGTACCATTTGTCGTGTATTTTCATATTTCACCAGTATACTTATACATACAGACATATACCCACTTGTTGCAAAACTGCAACACAAAACCCTCACGCTATTTGCAGTAGCATTATAGAAAATAGTTCCTTTTATCAATAAGTTCAATATTTTAAAATATCTAAACCATCCTTTTAAAGTACAAGTAATAAATTCTCTCGTAATTTTCAGTCTTCTTTATATCATCTTAGGCAGTTTTGCCATAAAGTATTCCGTGCAGATGCACACAGATAGTAACATACATATTTATGTACACCCACCTGTAAAGCTACTTGCATATAATAATACAATTTTCTTAATACAATTTTCGTTAACGGATTAAAATATTATCAAACTAAATACCTTTTGCACATTCTGGTATAAGATTCTTCACTTTGCATTTTGTACCAATTCGTGTATATGTACATACATTTGGTCAGACATATGAACGTTGCGGTATATGAATTTGCGCGAAATTAGGAAACAGAAAATTGCGTAACAACTTTGGTTTGCGTTGGAGGATTTTTACAAGTAACTAATCTTTAGAAAATGGTTAAATTTATAAGAAAATTGCTTGCGTCAATCCGATAGTACAGCGGAATCAAAGTTTTTTGGGTCAATCAGCTAATAAAGCAGGTTTAATATAAACTTTATATATCTAAATTCATATGTCTATTTGCATTTAAACTTTATATCTAACATCATAGGTATATATGTAACATCACACGTATATTTCTGGGGATCAGTGGGAATCTCTTCTTCTTATCAGTGTCTTGCGAACGTCTACATTGTACCATTAGTTAAGTGGAGTTACAGATTATAGCTTTAACAGTTTAACTGGGCTTGCGTCTTTAGTGTTTTAACTAGGGTTTAAACTCATAGTACTACCAAATCGTCTTCTTCTTATCAAGTAACTCTTTGTCGTGCACAAGTATATATTTGTTCGCACCAAATAGCTTCCGGAATTTTCATTCTTTTGCGTTTCAACTATGGCACTCTCTACCGCGATAATGTCGAAGTTTATATTCGACTCGAACAATGTAGTCAAGTTTTGTACCAATTTTCAAAAGGAGGATCCATACGATCAAACGGACTCCTTATTAGATGTGGAACTACAAGATCTCAACTCCCGGTGGGATATGTTGAGAATTTCTTATGAGAAAGTTTGTATTGCGGAAGAAGCTATAGTTTCGGCGGACTTCAAAGAAGAAGCCCATAATAAATTTCAACTTTGCACCGACTCCTTCTATATCTGTAAATCACACCTTTTAGACCACCTTAAACTTCATCAAATCAATTCAGCCGAAGCAAGCGGTATCTCCCGTCAGTCCCACACCTTTAACCCAAATTCTGTACCCTGCATTAAAGTACCTCCTTGCGACACCGAGGTATTTTACGGTAGCTATGAGGAGTGGCCTTCCTTTCGCGATATGTTCACGGCCGTCTACCTCAACCACCCAAAATTGACTCCCGCTCAAAAGCTATACCACCTTCGAAATAAGACCCGAGGGAAAGCAGGTGCTATTGTCAAACAATATACCTTGTGTGATGAGAATTTTCCTTTAGCTTGGGAAGCGCTAAGAGCTCGATTCGAAAATAAAAGAATCTTGATAGATAAACAGCTGAAAACGCTTTTCAATATCGCTCCAGTCACCTCGGAAAATAGCGAAGGCATCCAAAAGATTCAGAATACCATCAATGATTGCCTCGTAATCCTTAAATCTCAGGGAATTTCTGTTTCGGATTGGGACCCAATCCTTATTTACCTGTGTTCCTCGAAGCTCCCTGAGGAATCCCTTTCTCTCTGGGAGCAATCCCTAGAGTCTAGGAAAGAACTTCCAAAGTGGTCACAAATGGACCAGTTCCTAACCAGTCGTTACGAAGTGGTCGAACGCCTACATGGGTACAAAACCAGCAGGCCACGCACCTCGCTTCCACAGAAATCGTCATCTAAGATACAGTCGTATCATTCAGAAGAAAAACTTGCGTTTACCTGCAAATTATGCAACAACAACCATACCTTGAAATCCTGCCCCGAATTTCGGAAACTTAGTGTCTCCGAACGTACCAAGTTTGTGAAACAAGTCGGGTATTGCACCAACTGCTTCGCATACAATCACTCTGTCGCCAATTGCCCAAGTAACTTTCGATGTCTGCACTGCAAAAAAAACCATCATACCATGTTACATCTACCAGTAACAAACAAGCCCGAATCAAAGGCATCCAGTAGAACTACCTCTACCACACCCTCCAAAAATGCAACCCAGCTTATGCATACGGAATCCTCCCAGCAATCCAGACATCCCATCTTTGACCTCACCGACGGCAATTGGGAAGAGTCTCCATCATCTTCCAAGAACTCTGGTTCTAATATTCAAGCGAACTTCTCGGCGAATCATGAGAAAACGCTGCTTCCAACCGCCCAAGTGCAAATCGAACACATGGGTTCTACCTTCACGTTACGAGCCTTAATTGACCAAGGCTCACAAAAAACGTTCGTATCAGAAAAGATACAAAATCGCCTACAACTTCCTACTTACAAAGAAAACTTTTCAGTTACGGGAATGGGCGGAAAGTTCGTCGAAAACGCGAACCGCGTCTGCCAACTGATCCTGGTATCCCAACGCCACGATACCCGTATCCATACAAACGCCATCGTCCTAAAGCAACTTACAAGTTTTCTACCGTCGTTTACAATACCAAAACCAAATTTGTCGGAAATTAAGGACCTAGATCTTGCGGATCCATTCTTTTACACCCCTGGTCAGATCGATCTAGTTATAGGCAGTGACCTTATTCCACAAATTCTTCTCCAAGGAGTCAAACATCACGCCCTTGGTAGTCTTCTTGCGCAAAACACCATTTTCGGCTGGTACTTAAGTGGACCATTATCCTCCACGGAATGTTCTGGTTTCCACACACATGCGACTGAAATTTCAAATGAGGATCTTAACGACCAACTCAAGCGTTTTTGGAAACTAGAAGCAATGACTGAATCGCATCCATTGTCAGCTGAAGAAATCATTTGCGAAGATTTCTACCAGAAAACGACTCAGCGCCAAAGCGATGGACGATACGTAGTGCGTTTACCGTTCAAATCTCAATTTCCTACTCACCTCTCCCTAGGTCCATCCCGGTCGCAAGCGATGAAGCAGGCGATTCGAATGGAACATACGCTTAGTAAAAATCCAACCCTCCAAATCGAATACAATCGGGTGCTAGAAGAATATCTGACTCTTGACCATATGAAACCGATCCCTCCGGAAGAAATCCACCATAATGGAAACTATTTTTCTTACTACCTTCCACACCATTCCGTGGTTAAACCAGATAGTACATCCACCAAAGTTCGAGTGGTATTTAATGCCTCAAAACCAACTTCATCTGGAACATCACTTAACGATGTTCTCCACATAGGCCCAACTCTGCAAGCTGATCTTATGTTCGTTATACTGAATTGGCGTCTGTACAAGTACGTCTTCAACGGAGATATACAAAAGATGTATCGTCAAATTCTCTTGCATGAGGACGATCAACAATATCAAAGAATCCTCTTGCGTAGGGACCAGGCAGTAAAACTTACAGATTTTGCACTGAAGACGGTAACTTTCGGGGTAAACTGTGCGCCATACTTGGCCATTCGCACATTACACCAGTTGGCATATGACTCGAAGGATTTCTACCCTCTGGCCCAGAAAATCTTGACCAAAGAAACTTATGTAGACGACATCTTGTCTGGGGGACATGACATTCCGTCTTGCATCCAGGCACAAACCCAAACAATCCAATGTCTGATCTCCGCAGGGTTTCCACTTAAGAAAATTACTGCGAACCACCCAGAACTTCTTAGCCATATTCCACCCGAAGATTTGTTAGATTCTGATTTCTTGAAGTTTGATTGCTCAAGTTCGACAAAAACTCTCGGTATTCGCTGGAACGCATTAAACGATTGCTTTTCGTATACAATTGAGCAAACCCCACCACCTACCAATTCCACAAAGAGGCAAATTTTGTCAGCTATTTCGAAACTTTTCGACCCCGCAGGGTGGCTAGCGCCTATTCTAATTCAGGGAAAGATATTAATGCAGCAGATATGGTTAGAAGGCACTGAATGGGATGAATGCGTTAAGCCACTGTCGCTTCAAAAATGGGTTCAATTTGTAACTGACCTTCGTTCTATCGAAACAATTCGAATACCACGTTGGACTGAGTTTTCCCCTTACCATAAGATCCAAGTTCACGGATTTTGTGACGCATCGGAGAAGGCATACTGTGCAGCCATTTATCTTCGCGCTCAATCGGGCAGTAAAGTATCGTCACACCTTCTTTTTGCAAAAACAAAGGTAGCGCCTTTGCAAACAGTGAGCCTTCCACGGTTAGAACTGTGTGGTGCTGTCCTACTCTCCAAATGCATCAAAAATCTAACCCATCAACTTCCTTTAGGAGATTTTGAAACATTTTTATGGTCCGATTCATCAATTGTCCTTGCGTGGCTCGAAAAACCACCATGTACATGGAAGGTGTATGTGGCGAATCGTACATCTGAAATCATCCAAAATGTTGGAAACAGCAAATGGCGACACGTATCCACTAACCATAACCCGGCAGATCTCGGTACTCGAGGGTGTAGAGCACAGGATTTGGTACAGCAATCTCTTTGGTGGACCGGACCAGACTGGCTTCTTAAACCTTCGGAGCAATGGCCCATTTCTAGTCGGAAAAATGTTGTTCTTCAAGAAGAACGAAAAGTCGAAGCTCTACATACTTTGGAAGCGGAACCTGAAATCTTAGACCGCTTTTCGTCTTGGCCAAAAGCACTGCGAGTGATATCCTACGTTTTTCGTTTCATCCATCGAATCAAATCCATACAGTCCACTCCACTAACCAATTACCAATCGATAGTTATCACTCAGGCAGAAATCCACTTTGTTAAAACGCGCCTTATTAAACTTGCTCAAAAAAGGCGTTATCCTAATGAATATCTTAAACTATCAAACAAAGAATCGATTTCTAAGAAGAGTCCGCTTCTGTCTTTGAATCCCTTCCTCGATACAAATGGCCTTCTCAGAGTAAACGGCCGTTTGGCCAACTCTGATCTCTCATATAATGAGAAGCATCCAATAATCCTTCCTGAATCGTCAAGGTTTTGCTACATTTTTCTTCAATTCCTCCATAATTTATTGATGCACGCTGAGCATCAGCTAATGATCAGGACCGTAAGACAGGAATATTTCATTCCTCGATTAAAATCAAAAATCAAAGTTTGCATACGCAACTGTAAAACATGCACAATCTTCAAAAAAACCACCAGATCGCAAATCATGGCAGCCCTACCACCAGAACGTTGCAAGTTCTCATTACCATTTACTTTTACCGGACTAGACTTTGCAGGTCCTTTCGATCTTAAATCATCACCTCTTCGAAAAGCATCAATAGTCAAAGGTTACGTTTGCGTTTTTGTATGTTTTTCAACCAAAGCTATCCACCTGGAACCATGTTCGGATCTCTCCACCAAAGCTTTTCAAGCCGCTTTTTCCCGTTTCGTGGGAAGACGTGGCCTACCCAAACGTATCTTCTCCGACAATGGCAAAAACTTTGTCGGCGCCAATAGGGCATTTCAAAAGGATTTCAAGCAATTTCTCAAAGAATCGTCTGAAGACATAGCTTCAAAATATTCTCTTCACGGCTTCGAATGGCATTTCCTACCTCCCAACGCCCCGCACATGGGTGGACTTTGGGAGGCAGCGGTCAAAAGCTTCAAACTACATTTCAAACGCATTGCTGGAAGCCACCATTTTACCTTCGAAGAACTTTCTACCTTGTTAACGCGCATAGAAGCATTGCTGAACTCCAGACCACTCTCACCTATGTCAGACAATCCAGATGAGCTGCTAGCCTTAACTCCAGGACATTTTCTACGAGGAGCTCCTTTGCTGGCAGCGCCCGAACCACAAATAGACAACCTTTCATTACAAAATCGTTGGGAAAAGCTTAAAATATTGCATCATCAATTTAGCCAAAGATGGAAAGATGAGTACCTTAAAGAACTTCACAAGAGGTACAAATGGAAGTATCCACAACATGATCTTTCTGAAGGGGATTTTGTCGTCATAAAAAATGAGTTAGTTCCCCCAAACGAATGGCGCTTAGGCCGAATAGAAAAGGTGTATCAGGGGTCGGACCGTCATATAAGGGTTGCCGACGTTCGGACGCAACATGGTACCTTTACTCGACCAGTCGTCAAATTGTGCCCTCTTCCCATCCACACCGAGTTGACTAACACCCAGTTCTGGGTATAACAATATTAACATTCTTTTACTAAAACCTATCCTCTTTACAGAAGCCGCGACCATCGTTCAACTCCGCCGTCCGAGGTACATGTCATGCGACCGCAAAGAGTTCCACGCAACCCGGATGTGCATCAATGCCTTATCTGTTTCCGTTATCACGCACTAAGGTTCTGTAAAGAATTCCAGCTAATGGGAGTAGAGGAGCGTAGAGTGAAGGTTCGATTTTTAGAATATTGCCCGAATTGCCTAGCCCGCACCCACAACCGGGTCAGGGATTGCCCCTCCGACGCAAAATGCAAAATTTGTCATCAGTTGCATCACACGCTTTTACACCGTCCATCATCTGACGATGAAGAGGATCCAGCTCCAACCACTCCACCGTCTACTCCACGAACTAATCAACGGTCTACTCCACGAGCTAATCCGCGGTCTACTCCACGTCCTACACCACATACCACTTCAAGACCATCGGATGCGCGCTTGTGCAGCGAGTTGGATCAAGCCATTAAAGGGTTGCAAACACTTCGCAATTTAATTGCACCAGTGCAACGGCGGCGGCATGTTTAAGTGACTTGCGCTCACTTAAAGTCCTTTAAGTATTACGGATCCTAAGTGCCTTGCGTTCACTTCCGATATTCGAATGACTTGCGCTCATGCAAACCTCCTACACTTCCACACTATATACATCCCTGCGTTACTTCGAAAAAGTGCACTGGAGTTGCCATCCAGCACTTCCAACAAACTCACTGGAGTTGCCTTCCAGTGATGTTACTGCATAAAAGCAAGTGTTTTTATGCATTCCGTCTCTCTTTCATTTTTCATCACCGACAAGTGGACTATTCGCCGGCAAGTGATTCCCGACAATATTTATTGTAATCAAGCCTCAAGTTATCATATAATCTACGCATCGTCAAGGAGCAAATATATACCACCAACCATAGCACGGGAAGTATAATTTCTCCAGCAATTGAGTAAGTTACAAAAATAATATCTTTATTTCGTCGGGCCACTTGCGGTGTACCCTTTTCGGACCAACAACTTTAATTCAACATATATATATATATATATATATATATATAATCATCAAGCTTTATTAAATCATCATTGAATTCCATCGTACCTATTTCAATACATTAAATGTAATTTTCATTCGCTTTTGTAAAGCACATTAAACTAGAAATTTTCATGATCATTTTACAATCATCTACGTATATTGCTATATACGATCATTTCCTTCATTCATTAATTAATACAAATCAATATTGTTAGTGTTAAGCGTTCCTTTGTAAATAAAGTGAATTTTCTATTTAAACACTTGCAATTCATCATTGATTTAAACAATCCTAAACATAAATTATTAAAAATTATTCTTTAAATGGAGGCCCCCTTTCTTTTAATGGTTATGAGATGGAAATGGAAGCACGCATATTTTCAATAAATTATGTTTGGGATCAACCACTTCAGAGCAAGAGAGGTGAAACTACGTATAGTTCAGGATATATGATGATTTGAGATTTAATATTCAAAATTAAATAATCAACATTCTTGAGTAAAAAATAAAAATAGTCGTTATTTACGGGACCTGGAGAAATAGACGAAATCTGCTAAAGACCACGCTCAATTTTATATAACAGATTTTTAAAAGGCTCAAAGACTTATGTAATAAGCAATATCTCTTCGAAAGCCCACTTTATGTAAATTCTATTTCAATTCTAAAATGTTCTCGCACGAAGAAATTACAAAAATATTAATTTTAAAAAGCTGGCGACCTTTCCTCTTTTAAGCGATAATTCCACAAAACTTTTAATGCGGTAACTCGAGTAAAAACTGATTTGTCATTAAGAAATTTGGTCAAAATGTCGATTTTGTAACGGTTACTTTGTTATGAAAAGTGACACAATCGGTTCAGAGACACTCCCACTTTTTTAATGTTATTCAATTACATACTACATTCAATGACATTCAGACAAACAATTTTAACATTATTTTATATTCATGCTGAATGCACTGCGATAAATCAACAGGCAGTTGAAATGGTTGTAAACTCATAGCGATAAGTGTTTTGATATATTGAGTCGAGAATATGAACACTTTGCGCTTAAGTTAATTCATTCATGAGGACAAAGCATCGGCACCAAAGAGACTTTATGTATACGAGTATACTCAAACAGCCAAGTCGTCGAACGTACTTTCAAACTATATACTGCCTGAGTTTATATACGAACTTTTCTGCCACTCGATCAAAGGTCAACAAGAACTTCCTATGAGCTTGAGTATATTTCAGCTTATAAAATCGTCAATATACTCTTTTCACATTTAACGTTATACATACAAAAAGGCATGTGCATATATAGATACATACCACATATTGTTGAACAGAATGCATTTTCTTACAGCGCTCTAGGAGAGTTCGTGAAGGGCATAGATATGTTTGTGTATTGTAGAGTATATATTTGTCGTGGTCAGCGTTACATGGTTGACCAACAAGTGATATCCACAAAGCAAACTCCAAGCCCGCTGGCTCAGTTAGTTTATCTAGGAACTTACGAGGCATGCTTGTATGGTGAGTGAGTGTTGCGGAATGTAATCTTTTTTTTAGTTTTTTCATTTCATATTTCTTTCTATAGTTATTCTATGTTTCAAGTATCTGTAGAAGGGTGCATTGATATCTGTAAGTGCATACACCTTGTTAGTCTCTGTACATATGAAAACAGCTGTAATAACATATGCTTGAAGGCACACTTGTGTGTTATATCAGCAGATATACAGTTGGTGCGCCTAGAAATAGGAGCAGATAACGTGAGGGACACAACAAAAAACCCAAAAATTCAAGGTAATCGCTATTAGGGCTCTTACTGATAGTAGACAGAAAGTATACAGACGAGCGAACTTCATTTTATATCTGTACTTGGTGAATTTAAGCACGGAAGAACTGAGACTTGCAGCTACCAAGGATGCCAATTTTTTGGATTCTAACAATCTCAGTGTTTTTGAGATTTGATTCTGAAATCCCGGGATCCAGCTTTGGTGAAAAAGGTAGGAAAATTTTCGGGAAACTATCTAATAATATAACCTTTTACTAGGTAGAAATCCTGCAGCGAAATATCAAACTAGTCAGGAAACTGCTAGTATCCAACCATAATTTTCTGGTTGAAATCATACTGGTCAGAAAAAGTTCAGTCGATACTAGAATATAACTGTAATTTTCTGGTTGAAATAATACTACTCAGAAAAAGTTCAATCCCTACTAGTATGCGACTACAATTTTCATAGTATGTGGTTAAACGGCATAAGCTGTAATAATTTCTTTCATTTATTTCATTTGCATAGCATGCTATTGTAATTCGCTACCAGCTTATGAAATATTCCAAAGATATAGTTTATGTTTTGCAACCCCAAATCGGTGTTTTTCACAGCGAAAATGATGAGAAATGGTTTTGGTGCATATTTGACCCAGTATTCTTTTATCTCTTTCGAACTATTATGAGACTGGTATAATTAGACTGCAATTTTACTAGTGCATTTCCTTCTATTTTGAACAACAATGAAACTGGTATTTTACGACCAGTATGATATTAGTATCTTTCCACTATGTACAAACTAGTATTTCATGAGTAGTAGACGACTGGTATGTTCTGGGCGAAGTCTGACAATTGACATCTCGCAGAACATCGCCATGTTAAAAATACCAGTTGCTTATATGGAAATATGACAGTTCGCTCACTAGTTGGGCTTGGTGCATATACTAGTTGTAAAGTAGTTTGCAAGTAGTTGGTTTGACTGCAGGAAAATTATGGAATAAGTCAATTAAGTCTTATTTAGTTACTAGAAGAGACGCTTCTCTCCATTTCAGAACCTATTATATACTGAGTTTGATTTTAGTCATTATATCTCCGAAACCTGTTGAGATGTGGAAATTAATCACATCGTATTGCATTAACATATTTTGGGTCAACCTAGTACACATACTAGCTAATCACTTCGAAAGCGATCAAGTTTCTAAGATAAGGGATATTTTATATTTAAATTTAAACGTCTCGTAATGCAACGGTGGAAATTGCATTCAATTACGTTGAGCAGTTTTTGACTGATGCGCACCATAACAAACAGACAGAGCAAATTTCTAAAACACTCTTACTTTGTATTATATAGGCAAAGTTATGATCCCTATTATTATTTATTTTCGAATATATGCAATGTACAGACATCCAAATCTTACATCTTTACTCTTTTACTATATGTAGAGATGAACCCATTCGGTTAAAAATGCTGAAATCAGTTTGCCGTGAGCTGTGTTCATTAGATAAGCATTTGACTACAGAATTTCCCACAGAGTTGCTTATACTCATCTACTTAACCGCAAAAGCGTTCCCCACAAATTAATTACAGATATTTTGTCGAACATCTCAGCCATTTCCATTGCTCTTAGTTCAATTAACAGGAACTGTAAGGTAACATCACAAACTGGACAAAAAAAAAATTTGGTTAGTTGTTGATCATTGTTGTGCAAATCCCGGAAGACTGAGATTTTTTAGATGATGAAAATTCCCTAATTTTTTTTTCTTACTTAAAAAAAAAATATTTTCGAACATAATTCAAACACGGATGAAAAGTCGACCTTATGGCAAAAAAAAAGTCGACCTTATGACAGTTCTTTGTTTTGGTTTGTTGAGGTTAGAGAATAGCGAATACCCAAATCTTTTGGCAAATGCCGGGATCCCGATATTGTAAGTGTTGCACACTCAGACATCGAAAATCCACGGTTTGTTAAAAGCCAAAAAAGTTACCATCTTTGGTGCATGTGTATTGGATTAAGGGTATCAATACCGTGCACCACTCGTAGCGGCCACTCGAATGGCCGTTAGCCACCGCAAAGTGTTGCGAGTGTTGACCTTTTGACTTTAAGTGTACCTACAATACATATATGTACATAGTTGAGATTACTTACACAAGTTCTTCCTAACAATTTCAAATTCCTGCATTCCCACTCATGGATTGTGCAAACCGCTAGAAGTCGTGCATGTTTTTTGTACAATTCAATACACACGAAAACTAACATACATGCACACTTATAGAAATGGATTCATATAGAATTTACATATTGATATTCCCACTCAATAGTTACGCATATGAATAATATAGTAGTCAATAGGATTGTCCACACTGACCGCGCACACAACTTGAAAGCTTATTTGTTAGGGATTGGATTTTATTTATTTCTGGTTTTATAGTAGCGTTATCTGTGCAAGGGTAGCGCGGTGGAAAAGTAGTTGACTAAGACACCAACGTTGTCACTTACTTTGGACTAGCGACAAATTTTAAGAATGATTTCCGATTCCGATTAAGATAGAGTAGTATAATACAGAAACATATAGAAATCATCTGCAGACTTCGTAGCCTCAAATACTATTGATCCTTGTCAGAGATCTATAGGCCGAAAATTAACTTTCTAATGCATAGTACCGCCTTTAGATGGGATATACAAATTTATTTAATTAATACACAAGTTTTCAGGCATTTAAAATCAATTTTATACAGAACAGTACAGAATATTTTAACCTTAATTAATGTAGAATTGATTTTCCAATTCAATTATTCCATTTGAGCTCATGCCAGTTTGAAGTTGTGGTGGGTCCGATACTTGCACACCATGTGAGTTTTTTGAAATAACTTAAAGTACTTGCGAGTTAAACAAATATATAATTACTAGCGTCCGGTACATATTTAGGTTAGTCATGTTTTGAAACCAGTACGGAAAGGGCTGCCTTCGACTGTGCCGAAGACTTTACACCTTTCACGAATACGCATCAGGGTTTTAATTGTCCGATCCTCTTCACAATTAGTAAGAACTCTGCAAAACTCATTTATCGAAAATATCGATTATATCCGAGCTATATGTTATTTTGGTCGGATCTGGGTGATTTTCACAACACACACATTACATATGAAATATGTACTAAACCTGCAAAAGTTTTCGTTCCTAGCTTTTTAATTGCAACAGTTATAGGTCAACACCCCTTCATCGGAACAATCGATGGTTCCGACAATCTTGCTGGTTCCGAAAAATTATTAATTCTTTACAAAATGGCGGCCCCATACCATATTTCATCTAGATATCTCTAAGACTGAGGGACTAGTTTGCGTTCAAAGAAACAGATGAAAGGACAGACGGACGGACAGACGGAAATGGCTAAATCGAATCAGCTCATCGCCCTGATCATTTCTGTATCCTTATTGGTGGGTCTATCTCTTCTTCTTCTCATACTTAAAAACCATCGGACCATTTCATGTTCATGAAAGGTATACAAAATTATAGCAGAGAGCTGAATAAATTAAATTATACTTACTCCGCTTTGAGGCGGACTCGTGCAGATACTTGTTTTTATTTTGGTAGTCTTTAGTGTAAAATTCCTTTTCGTTTTAGTATTACAAATGTTCCGATCCAACAACAAAAACCTGTCATGTGATGAAATTCAAGTATTTTTTGTGCAATTACCGTCTGACAGTGGCTCTTCTGAGGACGAGTGCGAGGTCAATGACGACAGCAATGGAGATATGGATTTTGATACACAAGGGGAAACCGTGATTAAAGAAATGGGGAATTCCTCTGAAACCTTGAGAGATGCAATTAAAGCGTACTTCAATAAAAGTGATTATGAGCCGCTCATAAGTGGGAATCGAAGTTATTTGATCTCTGTGCCTGTAAAGGTTCTTCTGTTGTTGTGGTTGTTGTTGTGCCAGCATAGTGAAATGTTGACCAGGCAATTCCTGTTCAGTTGTTAAAAACCATAACATCCGAACAGGCGCCTGCTCGGCGAAAATCCGAAATCACATATTCTCAATTGATCCAAAGGTGCATCGACAGGCCCTCTACCTCATCCACACAGAGTCGGTAAACTCTTTTGTCAGCTCTCGCCTTTAGAATGGCGTCAATGGTAGCCGAACAAGAACGCTAACTGCCTAGGGAGACAAGAATCATGCTGGCCCAACTTCGTTCTGGGTATTGTAACAGACTAAACTATTATCTATCCAGACTAAACCCTGACATGCCAAATTTCTGCCCGGCATGCGGTGTCTCTCCCTATGACACTAACCATCTATTTATCTGCTTAACTGAGATGCCTCTTTTAACACCAATTTCACTCTGTCCAACCCTTTTGAAGCCAAGGTTCCTGGGACTGCCGTTATAAGATCTTGATGACAATCCTGGGTAAGGAAAGTGACGACTACGCAAGGTCGAATTATCGCTAACGCAACAACAACAAAGGTTCTTCTTACATCTTCGAACTGTATTGCGGCACTGGAGATAATCAAGTTTTTCCTGAGTGTCCTGATCTTGAAGTAGCTTCTAAAGTCGTTTTAAGATTACCAAAGTACGTACCGAACTATTTTAACCACATCGTGTACTTCGATAATTTCTACACTTCAGGTTGATTATTTGATTCACAGATTGTGTACAGTGCAAGCGAATCGTGTTCCAAACATTAAACATTTTTGGATTTTGTGTAGAGTATGTTGCAGCGGTTTGTGTAGTTGAAGTAAGCAGTGTTCTGTGCTACAACACAAGCCCTGTTGGCTTCCTGTCTACTTCTGTGAGATGAGTCGGCTTATTAGATGGACTTATCGGACGATACCATAAAAGAATTAGGACAAATCGCATATGTACAAGAGGTTCCATCAAACTCCTCATGAGTTACTGTATACTTTACCAGAGCTTAGAATAGAGGTAACAGTAGTATTGTGTAAGATACGCTAAGCACAGTCTTCAAGATGAGGTCTCCCAGCTTTGGACTCCTCCAAAGCTCCAGCGATTGACATCGGATATGTCAAAACGGGACGTTGGTGCAAGTTTTAAGATAAGAGAATGTGTAAGAATCCAGGTTGTAAAGCAGAACCCGCATCATTTTGCGTAAAATGTGAAGTCAATTTGTGTAACTCTACAACAAAACAATATTTTGTGTAATTTCTGAAAACCACCATGGTGCTTTAGCTGTTGAGGTTATGGTCGATTTTAGCATTCTGCTCATTCGGGCTATCTTAAGTTTTGATCAGATTTCGCTTTTTGACTCACTTGAATCATTGAAGTCTTTCTTAAACATTTTACATTACTTCATTAAGGAGTTAAGTTGTCTTGTAACCGAAATGCGTATGGTGTATGTTAAAGTTTCATTAACTCTTCCTCTTCCTTTACCCTTTTGCCTTTTGTTCAGGTGTTCGCTCCTGGTTAGGGTGAACAATTAGTAGCAGCGATGATTAGATCTCTGTTATCTGCAAAACGCATCCTAGGTATAACACTTTAGCTGGGTTTATACATTCCCCTTAATGGTATTCATTCTCAGCTATTCGAAGCATTCAATCTTCGAAATATGACCTATAAAAGAGAGTAAAGCAAAACTGAGTCGTAGTCGGATGATGATCAAAATGAAAATACAGCTCTTCACTGGCTCTATGCCTTGTTCTTTCCGTTAGTGTAGGAATAGTCGGTACTCATCTGCAATGAAATTCAATGCCAAGTTCGAAGCTACGCCTCGTAATAGTTCAGTGAGAGTGTGTAAAATGTATTACAGTGGAATTCGTTTAATTTCTCAGTTGTTCGTGGAGAGTCTCCCTTGAAGTGTTTGTCGTAATGGTAGGTTGTGTACCCAAGTTCCAGTTTTTATCCCAGCTTTTGCCTTTTGTTCAGGTGTTCGCTCCTGGTTAGGGTGAACAATTAGTAGCAGCGATGATTAGATCTCTGTTATCTGCAAAACGCATCCTAGGTATAACACTTTAGCTGGGTTTATACATTCCCCTTAATGGTATTCATTCTCAGCTATTCGAAGCATTCAATCTTCGAAATATGACCTATAAAAGAGAGTAAAGCAAAACTGAGTCGTAGTCGGATGATGATCAAAATGAAAATACAGCTCTTCACTGGCTCTATGCCTTGTTCTTTCCGTTAGTGTAGGAATAGTCGGTACTCATCTGCAATGAAATTCAATGCCAAGTTCGAAGCTACGCCTCGTAATAGTTCAGTGAGAGTGTGTAAAATGTATTACAGTGGAATTCGTTTAATTTCTCAGTTGTTCGTGGAGAGTCTCCCTTGAAGTGTTTGTCGTAATGGTAGGTTGTGTACCCAAGTTCCAGTTTTTATCCCAGCATTGGGGAGACAATGCGTTTCTTTAACTTAGTTGTGTGATGTAACTGCCTATCTTGATAGAAATAAAAAAATAACGATGCCGTCACCCCCATGAATATCTGCCGACTCCTAAGAACATAATATCTTTAGAATTACGTTAAATATCTCCGTGCTTGGTCCTTGACTAAAAATTTCACATAAAAGTTGTACCAAAAATCACAAAGATTTGTGAAGGGCGTTACATCACTAAGTTTAGAGAGGGCCGTTATTAGTTAGAAATATAAACACGGCGGCCGCCGTGGTGTGAAGGTAGTGTTGCCGGCCTACCACACCGAAGGTCCATGGTTCGAGCCCTGGTACAGGTAACATCAAAAGTGATTTGAAAAAAGGTTTTCAAAACGGGGTCGCCCCTCGGCAGTGGTTTGGCAAACTCTCCGAGTGTATTTCTGCCATGACAGGCTTCTCAGCAAAAATTCGTCTCCTTTGTAGATGCCGTTCGGAGTCGGCAAAAAACTGTAGGTCCCACCAATTTGTAGGGAAAAGTCAAATCGGCACACCACAAATTGGAAGAGAAGCTTGGCGCAAAAATCTCTTAGGAGGTTTATGATGATATACCTGTTGTATATCGCGCCATAGAGAGAGAGATAAACAAACATAAATTGTGTATAAATTTTAGGGTTATATTCCATTTTTCATCGGTCAGCACAATCACTAACACCTGCGAAATATATATTTTACCAAACACTCTGCATCAAAGCTGCCACATTCTGCGTGTTTTTGATGTTTATTCTGTTTTTTCCGCTTTTTCATTTTTGCATTTTAGTAAACTCACTCGCCTAAGCAGCACTGGGTCACAAGTTTCATACTTTTGTATAATAATAATAGCAAATATGTAAGCCCTCATTGTACATAAACACACACAGCCATAAGGACTTGTATCGCCCCAGTGCACTTATCTCTACCCACCTACAATTGACCATGACTTAATCCCAGCGTCAGCCCCAATGCGCTTATAACAAACGGACCGCACATTTAATTTGCGCAATTAAACTTGAATCGCTAGTAGCGTTTTCAACTTTATTCATTCGTTTTGCCAACAATTGTTGAGTGGAACACTCGAACCAAAAACTTGCTAATCCTTGCGCTACTAACGTCTCATACAACTCATACCGTCGTTAGCTGGCTAAATGTTTGAGTTTTAGATTCTTTCCTCGCTATAGTTAAATACAGTTATTTTCTCTATACCCGGTGGCTAATATGATGGGCGTAACGGCCAAGGAAACTGTTTTTTTTGCGCTTAACAATCCCGGGATTTTTTTGATAATATTACAAATTCCCGCTATCCCATAAATAATCCCGGGATTTAGGTATTCGCTTTTATCCTAGAGTTTAGGTTGAAAAAAGTGAAGAGACTGCTTGAAAGACTGAGCTTGAAATGTATAACAATGAATAATATAGCTAGTATTTGTTTTAGGATTTATTTAAAACAAAAGTTAGAGAGTTAAGAGGCTACAAAAAATCAATCCCGTAAGCGATCCTTTGACTAAAGAGAGCACAAAAATGAGATTAAACTTCTCAGTCAGACGTTGCAAATTTTTGTCAAAAGAATTTTTGCTGTCAACTTCTGCTGTTGTAAATTTGACATAACAAACAATTTTAACAAAATAATACTAAATTTAAGATTTAAAATATCTTACTATTTCTTGTCATTTCTTTTATAAAATATGTAGAGCTCGTAAGTTTCAGTAGTCTTTTTTTTTGCAAATGAACAGAACTTTTGGGAAATAATAAAATATGTGAGAATAAAGTCTTGCAGGCATTTAAAAATCAAGAGATTGACGCATTTTGGTAGTCGACTTACGGACTTCTGCTCATTGCCACATGATGAGCTCGGTACCCCAACTGCAGACGTGAAACCACCGTCCAGCTCTGTTAAATTGTGACAGGGAGCAGCATAGGTTGTTGCGGCATCAGCCTATTAAATTATCGCCTTGAAAAAGTCCTCCGTCCATAAGCTGTGTGTATCTTATAAGCTATAAGTCGACCAGTTTTTCACTATTTGACAAGTCCTTGAGATGATCAAAAAGTTTCTTTAGCCATTAGTTTCAAGGCTAAAAGCGAAGGTCAAATAAGCTGCTTTATCTAATTTAAATTACGAGACAAAACTTCGAAACTGTAAAAGATAAGATCTAAGCGAGGCCTAGCGTTAACAAGGAAAATAATCTGAAGTAGAATTACTTTTGAAAACAAATATTCATTGAACTGCAGAGAAGGACGTAGGAGGTCTTAACTGAACAAGTTGAGGATACTGTGCTCGGCTTTAAGTTCAAAATTTTATTTAAACTTTTTCCCACTTATTCCTACTGGTTATACAAACTGTCGTACCACCCGAACTACGATATATTTAAACTTTTTTACAAAAAGTTGTTTTTTAATTTTTCTCTGCATTTCGCACTTTCGTCCATTTGCCGCCAGAGCATATCCCCTTTGAGCTTTTGCTTGGTGGTTAGTGCTTAGTTAATTCTATTTTAGCTGCTTTACTTTTAGAGTGCGGGATGCATTGTTGCAATTGATTTTTTGTGTGGTTGTTGCAATGCTGCAAAATGGCTGATAATAAAGCTGTGAGTACGTGCCCAATGTTTCACTATACTCGTACTTACCTACATACGAGAACGCATTGGTTTATCCTTCAAACACCCTAACGCAATTGCTAGCGTAACACACATCCAATTCACTATCAGCTGCAATTCGTGTGGCCAGCATTTGACTTTAGTGTTGAGGTTGCAATTAGTTGGCCAACGATGTCATTTTTAATTGTGCACAAAGTCATTTTCATGTTGTTGTTATTGTCGAGAAGGTTGATGATGATGAAAGTTGCTGGTTTTGATGTTAGTGATTATGATGATGCTGGGGTTTGTAATGTTATTGGTGTTGTTGCGCAAAACCTTCTACTCAGTGCATCGTTGATTACAATGACTTCGAGTATTATGATTCTGTTGATGATAATGGTTTTAAGCAATTGATAATGTTATTCGTGAGTGTATGGTCACGTATTAAGTGCATTGGAGTGAGTTCAGGCAGTTCGATGAATAAACCACTTTTAACTACTTTTGCTACTAATTGATCATGTATATATTGTTTTTGTTTATAAATTGTCTACCTCTGAGTAATGTCTGTGGAAGTTTTAGGTAATAAATTTCTATGCTTTTACAGACTTTTTACTAGTGTGAGTAGATTGTATTATTGCAAAATTGATAGAAAATTAATAGAAATAGGAGTTTAGTTGACAAAAAATCATCATCGTTCTGTAGGCTAGCAGTAGATAAAATAAAATCAAATAAAAAAGAAAAAAAAGAAAGTTTAATTAAATTAATTAAAATAAAATAAAATAAATCTAATTAAATTAAAATAAAATAAAATAAAATAATATAAAATTAAATAAAACAAAATAAAATAAAATAAAATAAAATAAAATAAAATAAAATAAAATAAAATAAAATAAAATGTTTGTTGCTTTACATTTTTCCTCTTATCAAAAAATAATAATAATTAACCAAGAATTATTATCAACTGGTCTTGAGCTCGTTAAACAAAAATATGTTAAAATGAACAGATCATAAAACCAACAACAAAAATAAAATAAAATAAAGTAAAACAAACTAAACTAAATTAAATAAATTAAAATAAAGGAAACTAAAATAAAATATATCATATTAAATCAAAATAAAATAAAATAAAATAAAATAAAAAAGATAAAATAAAAAAAAAAATAAATCAAATTAAATAAAAATAAAATAAAACAAAAGAATAAAATCAATTATTATTAAAAAGTAAAACAGTAATAATTTTCATAAAAAAATCAAAAAGTGAAAAATTATTATTCTTGGCCTTGAGCTCGTTTCATGAATACTTTACAATAAAATAAAACGGAATAGATAAAATAATATAAAATAAAATAAAACGAAATAAAATAAATTAAAATAAAATAGAATAAAATAAAATAAATTAAAATAAAACAAAATAGAATAAAACAAAATAAAATAAAATAGAATAAAATAAAATAAATTAAAATAAAACAAAATAAAATAAAATAAAATAAAATAAAATAAAATAAAATAAAATTAAATAAAATTAAATTAAAGTAAATAAAATTAAAAAAAAAATAAATAATTAAATAAAGCTCATTACATGAATGCTCGAAAATGTACAGGCCGTAAATCAACAAAAATTGTTCGTATAAAAAAGCAATAACAAAACCGAGAGCACGCGGTAAGGCAGTTCTGCTGATGAAACAGATCTGTCAAAAAATCCATCATGATCACACTACTAACTATCAAATGGCGGAAGTGGTTCATGCATATGGTAAAGAAGAATAGAACTAGGAGTTTAGATGACATCAAAACCTAGCGTATTGTTAGCTTAATGGTTAGCAATGCGTGCCAAAATTTCTTTGATGAGTGAATTCTAGCAGCTTCTGAAATGGATCTATAAGAAAAGCTTTGGCAGTTTTCTCTAAACATTTTTCCTACTCTATTCAATCAAAAAACTTTTAATAATTAATTTAAATGATTAATAATAAATAAAAACAATAATAATTTTCATAAAAATTCAAAAAGTGAAAAATTATTATTCTTGGCCTCGAGCTCGTTTCATTAATACTTTAAAATAAAATAAAACGGAATAGATAAAATAAAATAAAATAAAATAAAATAAAATAAAATAAAATAAAATAAAATAAAATAAAATAAAATAAAATAAAATAAAACAAAATAAAATAATATCAAAAAAAAAAATTTAATAAAATAAAGTAAATAAAATAAAATAAAACAAAAAAAAAATAAAATAAAATAAAATAAAACAAAATAATATAAAATAAAATAAAATAAAATAAAATAAAATAAAATAAAATAAAATAAAATAAAATAAAATAAAATAAAATAAATTAAAATAAAATAAAATAAAATAAATTAAAATAAAATAAAATCAAAATGAATTAAAATAAAATAAAATAAAATAAAATAAACTAAAATAAACTAAGGTAAAATAAAATAAAATAAAAAAAAAAAAAAATAAAATAAAATAAAATAAAATAAAATAAAATAAAATAAAATAAAACAAAATAAAATAATATCAAAAAAAAAAATTTAATAAAATAAAGTAAATAAAATAAAATAAAACAAAAAAAAAATAAAATAAAATAAAATAAAACAAAATAATATAAAATAAAATAAAATAAAATAAAATAAAATAAAATAAAATAAAATAAAATAAAATAAAATAAAATAAAATAAAATAAAATAAAATAAATTAAAATAAAATAAAATCAAAATGAATTAAAATAAAATAAAATAAAATAAAATAAACTAAAATAAACTAAGGTAAAATAAAATAAAATAAAAAAAAAAAAAAATAAAATAAAATAAAATAAAATAAGATAAAATAAAATATAACAAAATAAAATCAAACAAAAAAAATTAAAGTAAATAAAATTAGAAAAATAAAGTAATTAAATAAAATTAAAATGAATTAAAATAAAATAAAATAAAATAAAATAAAATAAAATAAAATAAAATAAAATAAAATAAAATAAAACAAAATAAAATAATATCAAAAAAAAAAATTTAATAAAATAAAGTAAATAAAATAAAATAAAACAAAAAAAAAATAAAATAAAATAAAATAAAACAAAATAATATAAAATAAAATAAAATAAAATAAAATAAAATAAAATAAAATAAAATAAAATAAAATAAAATAAATTAAAATAAAATAAAATAAAATAAATTAAAATAAAATAAAATCAAAATGAATTAAAATAAAATAAAATAAAATAAAATAAACTAAAATAAACTAAGGTAAAATAAAATAAAATAAAAAAAAAAAAAAATAAAATAAAATAAAATAAAATAAAATAAAATAAAATAAAATAAAACAAAATAAAATAATATCAAAAAAAAAAATTTAATAAAATAAAGTAAATAAAATAAAATAAAACAAAAAAAAAATAAAATAAAATAAAATAAAACAAAATAATATAAAATAAAATAAAATAAAATAAAATAAAATAAAATAAAATAAAATAAAATAAAATAAAATAAAATAAAATAAAATAAAATAAAATAAAATAAATTAAAATAAAATAAAATCAAAATGAATTAAAATAAAATAAAATAAAATAAAATAAACTAAAATAAACTAAGGTAAAATAAAATAAAATAAAAAAAAAAAAAAATAAAATAAAATAAAATAAGATAAAATAAAATATAACAAAATAAAATCAAACAAAAAAAATTAAAGTAAATAAAATTAGAAAAATAAAGTAATTAAATAAAATTAAAATGAATTAAAATAAAATAAAATAAAATAAAATAAAATAAAATAAAATAAAATAAAATAAAACAAAATAAAATAAAACAAAGTGCATACGTTGAAAAAATTCTATTCTGGCTTTCTCGAAGCTTTAGCGTGTCATGAAGCTTGAACGTCTCATGAAGATCTGATCAAATCAGCTTCTGGATAGGCTTCAGTCCAAGTCTGAATACTGTGGCTTGTTTAATTTTGAGCAGGGTTATTGTTATTATAATTGTTTCATAGTCGGACAATGGAAACAGAATCGAGTTCACAAACTCTTTCACTTTCAAACCATGATAGGAAATTTTATCTCGAAAACTTAAGTAAAATAATTTTTGGAGTCCAATTAGACTTGGGTTATTGGGGTTTCTGACACATTTGTAAGGCATTTCTAAAAATCATGAGAGTGCGTTAAATATGAAAAAATAAGGTACATCCTAATCTAGGTTCATATTCGTATACTTAGTCCCCTTATTGTTGTATATAGAAGTATATCTGAAGGCGCATTGACCAACTGCCATTCATTTGCTAGAATTTCCTTTAAATGTTCAAAAATTGTACATTAATGTATCTGCATAAATCAGTTGCTGCCATGGTATCTACTGGTCTTTTATGTTACAGAAGACTAACAAAATGAGAAAAAACTTTAAAATTTTAGCAGCTAAAGTAAGAAATGTTGAAAATAGCTAAAGCATGAAGAAAAAGTTTCTTTCGAATAGCAGTAGCTGCTGGCGAAGGCAAACGGTTGAATGGCCAGTGGTCAGTAGCCAGCAGCCAAGGCAAGAAATGAATAAAAGACTTTGCTGTTGGATGTTGGCCAACACCAAATAAAAAAGAAAACATTCAACTTAAATTTATAAGTTTTGGAAGAATAAAAGAAATTCAGAAATATATTGAACAAGTGGCCGGGAAAAAGTAAAGAACTAAAACTGCACGGAAAAAGCGACCCAATGCATAAAGTTGTTGGTTTTGTTGCAAAAATCTTACGCAAAAAAATCCTCAGCTCACTTTTCTTATTTATTTCGTATTCTGTGAGTTTGTGTGAGTATTTGTGTCTGTGGCTGTAAGTGTGTGTGTGTGGTATTTTGTGGTTTACATGTGTTTGAGCACTTACTTACATTTTTCAATTGAGGCAAAAAATTGAAGTTTCTGCCGCTAGCTTTGCTTTACATTGTAGCCGAGCTCACTCCGGAAATGCTTGTTTCAACGGCGGAGGGGATGTACGTCCAGTGTGAACTGAGCATGTCTAAGACTTGCTGTCTACTTAGGAGAGGCTTTTCCTTAAAGTAAGCAGCAGAACAAATTCATATAACCATGAATTGTGAGATTGTGAATATGCAATAAAATGTTGCAACTGGCAGCAATAAGGCGACTGAATTTATTGTAAATATATATTTGTTTAAATTTGCTATACACAAACGATTCCTACGGACTACGGAGGCTTATATGTAAGTCGCTATATTTTAAAACTTCAAGCAATTTTTTAGAGATTTTAGTTTGTGGTAAAGTGGGTGTTTTTGGGAAAATTCTGCTTTAAAGGATTGCATTTAATAAATGTATTTCTTAAGTTGAGATCAAAAATTAAATGTCCCGGATGATAAAAATGGACACTTTGAATATTGTTCACAAATTCTACATTCTTACTAACGTAGCCATGCTAGGCAAGAAGAAGCAAATTTGTTTTATTTTTTTTAGCTGCGTGAGTCCTCGGTCATCCTTTGCTTTGAATAAGTCACAACTTTTAGGAACGAGCGCTTCTCTCCCTTTTTATGACTAGACATCGGAATCCTATGCAATTTGTATAGGAAAAATTATGCAATCGATACTTGTGGTAACTGTCTACCAGATACTCCATGATTCAATAACTAGAAGGTTAGCTCACTAGTGACATATTTTGACAATTGCAGCCATCTTGCTGCCTGAAAAATTGTCATTTACATTCTGGGTTGCCTTATTATATTATTATACAAAATTTTAAATAAGTTGGTTTCAGAAAATAGATTATATTTAAATCGACTTTTGGGGGTGTAGGGTAATCGTGGACGTTTAAAACTTCGGACATTCCGGTATGCAGCAATGGCTGTCTTAAAATTTTGTCCTTGCACACTTATATACTTACTTAGGTCTATCGTAACTTGAAAGCTGTTTCTTATGTGATTCGAAGTCCTGTTTCTAACAAAAATTGTCAACTATTCTCTGGGTTTGATAATGAGTTCTGGCTTAACTTATGTATAAAGCAACAGTTTGAAGTCAACTTCTGTTTTAAGTTTGCATGAATAATAGGAGCCAATCCTATCTTATTGAAACTTATCATTTTACTATACTCGTACAGCAGACTATGTCCGTTTGTCTTTATGCCCTGAAAAGTTTCTAAAAAATATACATCTTGTCAATTTGTCATTATTATTAAAAAAAAAACATAGTCCTATAGTCAGAAGCACGAATTTGCAATTATCCAGAGTTTGAGTTGATAAGTTTACTGTATTAGCCATTGTAGGTT
This sequence comes from Merzomyia westermanni, assembly GCA_949987695.1. NCBI lineage: Eukaryota > Metazoa > Arthropoda > Insecta > Diptera > Tephritidae > Merzomyia > Merzomyia westermanni. The sequence goes on along the minus strand of OX465288.1, from coordinate 158,533,438 downwards.
CTAAGATTGACGAAAATCCCTGGTACCATGCTTACAACGAAACCAGAATATTTTGCAGTTCATGCAAGCCGCATGAGCCGAAATCAAGCTTTTAATCTTGTTTTAGTATGGGATGGCATGTTTTAATGTTGTATTTAGTTGACCTTACAAAATGTATTACTACTAATTTACTAATTTAATAATACAGAAAAATCATAGACATAATGTGTATTTATAAAGATTTGTTTTGGTTATTTCTGTATAAATTGAGATTCACTGAGTTGTTTTGATGGGAATATTGCTGGACAAAATAGTGCTTTTAGCGGGACTACTTTGTTTTTTTATTTCAGGACCATTTCGGAATGGTCGTAGGAATTATATTAGGACTTTTTCGGGACCATTTTGGAGTTGTTTAAGAGATCATTCTGGGAATTTTTCAGAGTCATTTTGGAACCTTTGTTTTATTGTTTTTTGTTAGTTGAAATTTTATTCTTAATCCATTTTTTTTTGAATAAGGAATTAAATTTCACTCATCATTAAAATTTTTTTGAATAATAAATAAAAATAGTTTTTTATTCAAGGTGACCCAACCCTGCTGTGCACTATACCAACATAAAGACATGTGTATATATCTTTATATATATATTAATTCTGTCTGAATTGGCTGGGCTAATTTTAAGGAAAGTTGTTGTGCTCTTTAAAAGGACTTAAGGATGGCTTAGATCTACAATTTGACTTACAAGATGTAGAGGGTCTGGAGGTATCGATCAAAATACGGGCCCAGGTAACCGTGACACGTTTTGTTGATTTGTTGAGTATTGGAATCAAATAAAAGCTGTTGATATCTGATTTTACAAGAGGTAACTTTTGTTACGATATCTCTAACCATGAGAATTACCCCAAAGTATGGACCAGATACAGCTCTAGAAATGTGTTTATATGGCATGGGCCCCAAAGGAAAAGTAATAACGTAATAAATAATATAAGACGGCCTTATTTGGAAGATATTGACCTAAAGAAATTATATTTTACAGGTGAAGCGTCGGGAAAGACTGTTACCCAACTCGAGACATGCGAGAGGGTATACATTTAGGATAAAACGAGTAATATTTAATACAAACATTTTAAAACTCCGCCATTTTCTCCATAACATTTTTTCATAAAATTTCGACGTATTGAAGCAACATTTTGCTCAAGATGAACTAATTTTTACTTCATGTAAAACAAAAAATGGCGGAAGTACTAAAGCCGAGAGTCAATGTGTAAGAATAAATTGTTAAGCTTTTCATGAGTAACAAAATTTCTTTGCAGGCAAAAGTTATAGAGCTTACTGGATTTGGAACAAATAGATCAAAGACCCTAATAACCATTTAGTACTTCAGAAAAACAAAAATGATTTAACTAGGTTTTACTGTAAGTATGTTCAGCGTAAATGATTACAAGAAAAGCTATAAATTCTTTATACTACATAATTTTCTTGTCCCAGGTAAAAGTCATCACACCACTCTAATCAACTATTTATGACTTGGACTAGACTAAAAAGATTCACATAACCCTAGAATTTCGAAAATCCAAAAACAATAATAAAAGTGTACTTAGATGAAAATGCAAAAGATATGAAAATAGCATAGGTGTAAAATCTTCTTCATTTTCAATCCAACAAGTTTCTCTATTTTTCCGGGATCTCTAGAATCCTAGACAGAAATATGCAATTTCATAGAATTTCCATGTCTACACATAACATATCTAAGTCAATAGTCGACGATCGTGAACTTTGCCTGTAGAAGGAAAAAATGCTTCCTTGAATAGCCTGACTTTCAAATCGCCAAGCAAGTTTTGGGTATACTAGATCAATTCAGCTCTTATGGGAACTTGAAAAAATTAATACAACCACTGAACTTGGCTTAAAGCTTCAAGCTTTGAAACTTAAACAATGTATATGTTTAAAAACTAGGGTGTTAGCCATACATTAGGGTGTTTGAAAAAACTGTTCTTACCCTTAACAGTTCTATGTAGATGTAAGGTCATTCGCATCGTCTCTCCAGAACTGTCGATAGCTACAAACATACACAAACAAGGAAGAAAACAATGCAGTATTCGAACGGCAATCATTCAGTTAACAACGCCGTTCTACACCTTAATTTTCTGGTCAACTAACTTTCTCAGTTTTTAAATATTCATTTACTCCAATTTGATATAAAACTGTATTGTAATTAATAGTTTTTATAGTGAAATCATAATCCTTTAGAGAATTTCGTGCTTCAAATAGTACATTTGGGTTGCAGATCATGTACGTACGTGCATGTGAACAAAATTACCCTTATCTTTTGCGATATCGATACTTCAATAGCTACGCAGCAACGATTTAGCAGTGCTCAAATGAAACCACGAAGAAAAGTGAAAACGAAATGATAATTTGTCAAAGCAATTTTGTAAGTAAATAACATTTCTTTTTGGAATAATCAAAGTAATATTTTTCTGAAGAATTCTACTAGTATACAACTAGTAGAATTGACTGCAGGAATTTGACTAGTATGCAATTGGGGGTTAGAAGCAAAAGGTTTGAAGTGAAATTTTTGTTAAATTTGAGTTATATTTATATATGTTTAGTGTTTATTTGTTCACAAAGAAATCCAAATCATTTTGAACATTTTAGTGACATCTATTGACCGGCCAAACCGCGCACTACCAACAATTTACATAGAATTTGCATTAAGTAATCAATTTTAAACTTGAATATCTCGAATCAATGTCGGACTCACTTAGATCCTTTTGCTTCTAAACCCTTCAGTTAGTAGATTTGACTGAAGGGTTTTAGTTGATATTAGCAATATTTCAGAGATTTTCCTACAAATACACCGTTCGTCGCGGAAAATGTAAACCCATATGATTCGCAGTTTTGCTAACACGACTTTAGGTATCTTATCTCTAGGTTAAACAGGGTTGCCATTTGTTATCCTGGCCGTTTCCCCATGCCTCCTCTTTAGTCAAGCCACTGTGCGGCTTTAGACTGCCTTAATGATAAAACTAATTGTACTTACTTTTATTTATATAAGATATTTACTTATCACAAGCAAGCTTTAATTGCAAATAAATAAAAATTGTTTAAAATTGATGCGCTTATCAACTAAAATACAAGTCAAAATGCAAGCGACGCTGCTAATTAAATTGATGTTTTACAAAAAAAATAAATAAAAATAAAACAAAAATCCTTCAATTTTATTAGCCTGGACCAAATGTAATGTTTCCGCACAAAATGCAATGAATCAAATAAATAAAAGCGACTTAATGTATAATTAATTAAAATTATCAACGCGTTTGTACATGAGTTTGTGTGTTCGCATATCTTTTCAATTATTAATTGTTCAATCGTGTTCATGCGGCGTAAACTAAAATGCCGATCAACAACTATCACCAAAGTCATAAACAGCAATAAAGATAGCAATAAAAAAGGCCACGTGCCTATGCAGGTATTTGTGTCTTTGTACATGTGCCTTTGTATATGTGCGTATGGGCTATAGATATATATACGGTCACACACATATTTTTTGTGTCTGCTCATCAGTCAATTGTGCAATCACAGCTTAAACAATGTTTGATGTAGATAGATAGATATTCTTGAGGATAGCACTGCGACCAGGTGGTCTATTGTGCTGTGACCAGACATTTCAGGCCTGTCAAACATATTTAAATACCCACTGAACTGCTTAAATTCATTAAAATAGCTGCAATTCAAGTTTTGTGCTCTATTAAAATAAAATAAAATTTTTATTGGAAATATACAGCTATCTACAAATATTTATAGATGTAACATTTAATATAATTAATTATCTGTGCAAACATATTTATTCTGGCGTTACATTGATTCTTCACCGCGATTTAATTACTGCCTTATTTATAAAAATTATATATGCGAAAAACATAATTTTTATACCTAGTAGTGCTACGCCCACAAGGTATATTAACCTTAGCCAGGTACCGGTGGTATGTAACGGCATAAACGAATCGAGATAGATATTGACTTATGTTTATCAAAATGTTCAGGAGTAAAAAAGAAATTGATTAAGCCATGTCCGTCCGTCCGTCCGCCTGTTAACACGATAGCTTGAGTAAATTTTAAGATATCTTAATGAAATTTAGTATGCAGGTTCTTTGGAATTCATCTCCGAGCGCTATTTAAAATGGTCGAAATCGGATGATAGCCACGCCCACTTTTTATATACGAGGTGTGTTCAAAAAGTATCGCGAATTTTGAATTTTCGCTGGTTACGTGTATTCGAATTTCGAATTTTTTTGTGGCGTTATGTTGGTACTCATGTCTCTCACTTATGCCGACAAGCTCGGGCATTTTGAATGTTTAGTTAATTGTTGACAGCTGCTTTGCTTGCACGTGTTTTGGATCGTCTTCGATTACGATTTACGCGAAATTCGTACCAAAATTGTTTAATTGTGACCAAAAACAGCATCGCATGAACATTGCTAATGAGATGTTAAACTCTGTCCGCGACGACCCAAATTTGCTCCAGAGGGTCATAACTGGTGACGAATCGTGGGTTTGTGGTTATGACGTGAAAACCAAAGCTCAATCATCTCAATGGAAGCTGCCGCACGAACCAAGACCGAAAAAAGCGCGCCAAGTTCGGTCGAATGTGAAAGTTTTGCTGACAGTTTTCTTCGATTGCAGGGGCGTGGTGCATCATGAGTTCTTGCCACAGGGAAGAACGGTCAATAAGGAATATTACCTGCAAGTTATGCGCAATTTGCGCGAAGCAATCCGCCAGAAACGCCCGGATTTGTGGAAGAACAAAAATTGGCTTTTGCACCACGATAACGCCCCTGCTCACGCATCGTTGCTTGTGCGCGACTTTTTGGCCAAAAAAAACACACTAATGATGCCGAAGCCGCCGTATTCCCCAGATCTGGCCCCCTGTGACTTTTTCTTGTTCCCTAAACTGAAGAGGCCCATGAAAGGACGACGTTACGCTTCTCTTTACGTGATAAAGACGGCATCGAAGGAGGAGCTGAACAAGATACAAGAAAATGATTTTTTGAAGTGCTTCGAAGATTGGAAAAACCGTTGGCACAAGTGTATAATATCTCATGGGGATTACTTTGAAGGGGACAAAATAGATATTCATGAATAAATAAATAATTTTTGAAAAAACACAAAATTCGCGATACTTTTTGAACACACCTCGTATATAATACTCTCGAAAATACAGAAAAGTGATTACTCAGTACATAATACACTTATAAGGATAAAATTTGGTGCGTACATTAACATTAAAACAGCAAACAAATATTTGAAGAAATTTTTGAAAATGGTAGGGGCACCAGCCACTTTTGATTAAGGCAACTTTAGAAATAATATTAATCATAAATCAAAACCCGATCAAGATATCGAAACGAAATTTAGCGCACTTATTATATTAATAAAAGAAATGTTCCGGACAAAAATGGGCGAAATCGGTTAGGCTCCACACTCACTTTAATATGAAAGATTTTGAAAAGGATCATAGATATATTTAATAGGCAATAACTTTGCTTACAAAAGCTTTATATAATTTATATTTCACTTTTAAAGTGTCCGTAAACGAAAAAAGTAGAAAAATATACATTTTTGAAAATGGTGGATTATTCCACAAAACTTTTTATACCATAACTCTTGCAAAAATTGCTTTATCGAAACAATATTTGGCGAAAATGTTGAAAATATAAACGTTAATGTTTGCCGTAAAAATAGGCGAAATCAGTTTTCGGCCACGCCCAGTTTTTAAACATAGTTCTAGAAAACTTTTTGCAAAATGTAAGACGCGATGTTTCTATAACCATGCAAGCTATATCAATAAGATCTTGCACACGTTAGCTTTTTGAGCAAAACTCGACTACAAAAAAATGTTGTGGATTTTGGGGAAGTAGGCGTGGCGCCGCCCACTTTTCAGCATAAAAATTCTGCTATTTTCAAAGGCGATTGCTTATAGTTTAACTAGATATTTCAATGAAAATTGGTAAGCTACTTCTCCATAATATGTAGTATACTCCTGCTTAAAATTAGGCTAATTGGATAGCATGCAAGTTAAATACCCGGGCGGATTATTAGTACCCCACTTCAATAGGGAATTGAATTTTTTGATTTTCATACCTTCAATGAACACGAAATGTTTGTAAGTATGAGAAGAAGAAGAAATGGGGTCATCAATAAGTAAACTGAAATAATAAGGACGATAAGCTGAGTCAATTAAGCCATGTCCGTCTCTTCGTCCGTCTCGCCGTTCGTCTGTCTGCCTGTCCGTCTCGCTATTTGAACGCAAAATTTTTCAAACATAAAATGTGCATGTATTGGCATTTTTAAAAAAATGTGGTTAGCAGTTGTTGGTAGGGAAGCTATTTATATACAAATAAATTAAGGGTGGGTAGTGTTGCTGGCCTACCACACCGAAGGTTCAAGGTTCTAGTCCTGGGACAAGTAACCTTAAAAGTGGCTTGAAAAAGTTTTTCAAAACGGGGTCGTCCCTCGGCAGTGGTTTGGCAAACTCTGCAAGTGTCTTTCTGCTATGGAAGGATTCGCAGCAAAAATTCATCTCATTTGTAGATGCCGTTCGAAGTCGGAAAAAATCTGTAGGTCCCGCCAATTTGTAGGAAAAAATTCAAAACGGCACACCACAAATTAGAAGGAAAGCTTGGCGCAAAAATTTCTAAGGAGGTTTATAATGATATACCTGTTGTACAGGGTGGCTGATGAATTTTGCTACATTAAGAAACTCAAATAATTTTTTTTTCAGTGTATGGAATTCATTTTTCTTTTATTCATGTTAAAGCTCATTAAATTTTATTAAATATAGCTTAATTAGTTTTAAAAATAATGGAATTTAAATGCCCCCCTTCCCCGTCGATGCATGTGCGGCATCTTACCAAAAAGTTGTTCATTACTGCTTGGAGAGTTGAGACAGGAATAGCCGCAATTGTTTCTCGAATGGATTGCCTTAGTTCATTCAAATTTGTTGGTTTTGCTTTGAAGACCTCCTGTTTGCAATAACCCCACAAGAAAAAGTCAGGTGCAGTAAGGTCAGGCGACCTGGGTGGCCAACGGAATGTGGAGTTTCTGGATATCAGCTTATTGGGAAATTTTCGTCGCAATTCTGTCATAACAGGTTGGGCTATATGAGGAGCTGCACCATCTTGCTGAAACCACACAGAGTTGAAAGAAATTCTCATTCGGCGTAATTCTGGATAGAAAAACTCTCTCAACATGCTCAAGTAACGGTCTCCAGTAACCGTAACGGTGTGACCGTTTTCTTCGAAGAAGTAGGGCCCGACAATGCAGCGTGATGAAACTGCACACCACACTGTGACACGAAGTGGATGCAATTCCGTCTTATGGAGTATCTGTGGGTTGGAAGCACTCCATATTCGACAATTTTGTTTGTTTATGTTGCCGTTTAAATCGAAATGGGCCTCGTCAGACATGAAAAGACAGTTCAACATGTTTCCATCCTCTTCCACCATTTGAAGCATCTTCTGGCAAAATTCCAAGCGAATCGGCAAGTCTGCAGCGTTCAGTTTGTTGGCCATTTGAATTTTATATGGGAAAAAGTCCAAATCTTTGTGCATAATTGACTGTAATGACTGTCTGCTTACACCCATTTGAGCAGATAAGCTTCTTGTCGAAACACGTGGATTGTTTTGTATGGCAGCAGCTACAGCAGCGATTGTTTCCTCCGTTCGAACTGAAGGGTTTCGATGGTAACGTCTTCTGTTGACTGTCCCATGCTCGCCAAAATTGTTTACAAGTCTTATTATGGTCCATCTGCTCGGAGGATTGCCGCCAAACGTGCGCCTATACTCTCTTTGAACCGAAACTACGGACTCCAGTGCGTGATAGCGGCGGACAATCCAAATTCTTGTTTCAGTGTCCCAGTTATCCATTTTTGTTAAATGTAAAAGTCAATCTGCAAAATAAAAAAAAAATTAACCAGATTCATTAAATAGAAAAAAAGTTATTTAATTTTTTTTTGGTAGCGGCTTTCATTAGCCACCCTGTATATTGAATTAATTTACCCCTCAAAACAAAAGTGTTTTTATTGAAAACAATATGCTGGCTTTATAATACGAACTAAAACGTACTAAAATAGACTTGCGTAAATTTGTATGCCATAATAGATCACTACTAGGTATATAATGTTCGGTTCAACCCGAACTTAGGCTTCCTTACTTGTTATTTTTAATTTTATCTGAGAAATTCCTAGGTAATACCGCTATGCTTACTTTGAAATTATTTGTGTTTTAAGTAGCATTACCGGTATTTGGAACTTTGCGCTTTCTACTAAGCCAACCTTAAAGTTTGCTCAACTGGAAAGTAACAAATAGCGGTTGAGGCGGCTAATTAATATTACTTAAAAGCGCAGCTAGTTTCAGCTATAATATTTTATCTGACATTTTGGGGTACCACATTGTGCTTTCAAAGTTTTAGATCTTACAAGTGATACAAGGTGGCGCAAAAGTAAGCTTCCGATGTGCAGCATATCGGTTGTGGCACGTGCAGTGTGTGCTGTTGCACCGTCTTGTTGGAACCACATGTTTTCCAATCCCAATTCATCAAGTTGCGGCAAAAAGAACTCGTTGATCATTGCTCTGTAGCGCTCACCATTCACAGTAACCGTTTGGCCCCGACCGATTATTGGTCAAATAAATAGTCAGCAATATTCCGCGTTCTGGAGCAGTGTAGTGTAACATTGTTTATTAACGTGTATTTCGCATGTGTTTACTACACAAATGTCAAAACAGAACTGACTTTAGGGGCTAATCGCAAAATTTATAGCATTTTCTGATAGGAGGATTACTTTTGCGCCACTTATCTTAGTGATAATAAGGTTTCCGCCAGGTACGCACGTCACTGTCTACGGCTACTCTAAGAGCCGACTCATCTGCGGCTGTCATCGTTCATGATTCTGCTCCATATTGAAGGACGGGTATTATGAGCGAGTTGTAGAGCGTATTTTTTTCGTAGAGAGAGGACTTTGCTTATCAATTGCCTACTCAGTCAAAAGTAACATTTATTGGCAAAGGTAATTCTTAGCTGAATTGGGCTGACATTGTTGTTAGTGATAATGCTCGTTGTCAGATAAACGAAGTCCTTTGCTATTTCAGAGTTGTCCCTGCGAACAGTGGCGTGGGTGTCAAAGCAGTCTTGTAATGGATTGTATGGTTTTCACTGGGTAAATTTGAAGAAATCCCAGGATAGGTGGTAACCCTTTCTTAAATCTCGTTTAGTTTCCAACTGTTCGGAGAGGTCAGAGGTTGTAGCCAAATTCAGATATAGCGGCACAAAAGTCCCTCTTCTAATGTTTGTAACGCGATTAAATTATAATTTCACTTCTATATTATAAATTATATATAGAATTAGATATAAATACAAAAGTAAGCAAATATAAAATAACAAAATTAGGTGCAAATAAACAGGCAACAAATTAAAAAGAGAAAAGGAAGATACGTTGGTGGTGCCCGTGACCAGTGGCTCAATAATTTAAAGTCACAAATGTGGTTGCAGCTCCTTTTCTACTATTAGTTGGAAATGCTGATTATCTAACGCTTTTATTCACGAACTTCTTGAGTGCACTTCTGTGCAGCTTATAGTTTATTGTTTACTTCAAGGGCTAAATAGTTTGAAAGCAAAAAATGAGACCAGCTAAACTAACATTTTAATGAACACTGGACCTCTAACAATTAATATTAAGGTCTGTAACTTTTATAGTATTTTTTTCGCCATTCTAAAAAAAATATCAACATAATATTCAAAATAAAAAAATTAAATTTTATTTTAAGTGCATATGAACGCATACATGTATTTCATTCAGATTGCTCAATTTTTAGGGACTGCTGCTTAGCTTATAGGTTCCACGCTTCACCCAAACCATGACTAAATAAGTCGGCGCAAAAAAGTTGCTCATACGCCACGGCAAACCAATAGTTGAAAGGCCGCCCTGCAGTCAATTCTACTAGTTTTATACTAGTCAAATACTAGTTTGCCAAATCGGCTCAACTAGTTGGAGTTCTGTAATTTTTTCATATTAGCTACTGGTATTTTTAACATGGCGATGTCCTACGAGATGGCAATTGTCCGCTTCTGCATCAGCACCATACCAATTGGCATACTAGTCAGTCTCTGCATCAGCAATATAGCAGTTTACATACTAGTTATTATATACATCAAGATCATACCAGTTTGTACACTAGTCAGTACATACACCAGTATCATACCAGCCGTCGTACTAGTCAGCCTGTGCATCAGTATCAAACCAGTGACTTACCACTTCATAGGAGCTTAGTTCATTTTGGGTTCAAAAATACAACAAAATTTCAAAATTACTTTGCAAAACACTTTATTGAAAATTCAGTCATCATATATAAAATATGTGTCTATCAAAATAAATATTACTTCACTATATTGAACAAATTTCAATAAAAGTATAGTCGCTATTCATAGCAATTGTGCTCTTGGAAAACATTAATAAAAAGTAATTTTCTTCTCTTTTAAATAATCCTTTTTTCAATGAATTTTATAATTAATTTCACAGAGAGAAATCTTTAAATTTTCTTGAAACATTTTATGAAAAATGGAACACTTTTGAAATTTTACTTTGACAAGTGATCGTTTCGTTTTCACTTTTTTCGTGGTTTCATTTGAGCACTGCTCACTTGTCTTATAAATAAGGCAGATTTTGTTGACATGCACGTACTTACATGATCTGCAAAACAAATGTACTATTTGAAGCACGAAATTCTCAAAGGGATTATGATTTTACTATAAGAATTATTATTTGCAAGAAAGTTCTTAATTTAATTAAATGAATATTTAAATGCTCAGAATATTAGTTAAAGAGAAAATTAAAATATAGCACGGAGTTGTTAACTGAACCATTGCTGCCCGAATACTGAATTGTTTTCTTTTTCGCTCCCGTATGCATGTATCGACAATTTTAAAGGGTTGTTGCTGCTTATAATAGCGGAAACGTTGCAGTCGCTCAAACTGGTATGAATAAGACCACGAAACTTTAGTTATTGAACTAGAATGTTTACTAACCAGTTTGGCAGTTGATTGCAGGGCGTTAATGCGATTTTTTCAGAAAAACTTGTTTTCGAAACTTATATCCGATGCACAATGATCTGCAATAGTATCATAGCATCAAAGAACGCCAGTCAGCCCCTTTTACCGATACCTACACTCAAACGCAAATAATAAGGGAAGCCACGTCAATCTTAATTTTTTTTCCATCTCAAAGGGTGCCTTATCCCTCATCTGCTGCCGAATGCGAGAGTCGATAGGAAAAGGCTCAGTACTGGAGTTCGTTTCTTTATTTCACGCACTAGATTTATGTCTGGGTAGAGCTCGAACAGTCCATGTTTAAAGTTCCTTCGATGCTCACTTTGTGACTAAAAATTTTCCGAAGAACTTTTACGTCGAATCCTTCAATTGCCCATCAACACTTATTTTTACACCGCTAATAATTTCAAGTGAATTATCAGCATGGTATGAGTAGAAAGCTTTACTACGTGGCATTTGTTTGTCGATAGACTAAATTGACATTTGATTATTTAGGCTTAGGGACGTCAACTCGTCTTACCCTCGTTAACCGCTTATACCACTTCATTCGATTCGATATGCAAGCCACAGAAAGCAGATATTTTGGCAACTACTAGATTATTTCTGAGAGTGGATATTTAGACCTCGTATAGTGCATACCTCCAGGACGTTTTTATGTCTAGTGCCAGACATATTTACTATATTTTGATTGAAGGGAAGACTACTCTTTGTTTGCCCCAATGGCGGCGAGATTGTCAAACACGATTTTGATTGATGTTAGAGAATGCTTTTAGAAGTTTCCTGTAGTTTATCAAAGAGTGCTTACTTTATCTCGGATGCCTTCCTGCCACCATACAAATACCTACCGTCGTTTTAAATTTACTTTGGTATTGCCTTGAAAGTTAAATAAAAATTTAAATTGTCTCTTTCATTTAGACATATAAACTTTTTATTGTGTATTCAAAAACTTAAATATTTTGTTAGAAAACTACAGCTTTTAAAAGATGAGGATCATAATTAATGCCTTACGTTAAAAAAGAGCTTATTTAAAAATAAAATTTATAATTATTTGTATTGAAAATATATACACAATATAAAGTTACACAATTATTATAATTATACGAATAAGTTTTTCAAAGCATTGGCATACAGTCTCGTAAATTAGTGGCTAGATTGTTAAATTTAAATATCATATATAAAAACTAATTAAATACTTTTAAACTTTTGACTACAAGCCTTTGTTTGATTATATGTTTACGTGCAATTGAATCGAAAATTAGTTTGCCATAAAATGTTCTTAAAATCAGCATATTTTTATATTGCAAATATAATTATATTGAGGCTAGTTTAATTATTACTCTATAAGTACACATATTTGAAATTTCTAATTTAAAATTTTTAATTTAACTCAAACTAAATTTACATACATTTTCTTCGGCCGGGCAGCTTAGAACTAGCTATTAATTAATTTGTTGAGGTTGTTGTTGTTGTTGTTGTTAATGAAGACTCCCCAATACTATTAGAAGTGCAAGAGGAGAGACATTGTCTACTTGCCGGCTGACAATATGGACAGTAGCGCAATGTTTCAATTGTACCTTGTAACTTTATATGAGCTATTATTAGACCTTTTTTATTCGACATATCGACGCTGGAAAAAATTTTTGTCTGCTCGCCTATGAAGCAAAAAGAAAAATTTGCCCGCAGACACAGTTTTAACTGCTCACAATTATGGCACAAAGATATTGCACTACATTCTATGAATTCCTGCCTAAGCGATGCCTTGGATGCTTTTATGGGGTTGCCAAGAATCTTACTTTTTTGTAATGAAATGAGGTATGGGCATCATCCTAAGGGTATTTCACGTCGAATTTTAACAAAAATATATATATGTAGAGTTATCTCCTAGGGTTCCCACCTAGTTAGTTATATTTATTGTTTAGCATATCTTCTCTTATCACGAAAACGAGTATACCCATGTGAATGAATAAAGTTAATATATTCATTTCAAGCGGGTAGTACCACTAGAAAGTTTTTACAATGTTGCCACCTATTTGAATATTTTGAAAATTGAGTGAGTTATGCTAATATTTGTATCAAATAAAAGCTGTTTAAAAAAAAAATAATAGGTGCGGCTACATAGGGTTGCCACTTAGTTCCATGATTTTTAGTTTGTTTGATGTATGTTATTATCCTGTATTTTGTATATACAATCTAAGTTATTTTATATAAGTGTTGCCATTTAGAAGGTTTTTACAGTTTCCACCTATCCGTAACAAAGAATTCAAACAAGACACGCCAATGTGCATAACAACCGGATGGTATTTTGCGTGGTACCTCAAAAAAAAATTGTAAGTAGGTCAGCAAACAAGATTTATGTCTATATATTTATTCGATTCCACAATTATTTCAAAAACTAATTTAATTAATTAATTTATGCACACGGTTGGTAAGAAATACTATATACAAAGAGACTAGTATGTATTTACTAATAAGTATATTCAATAAATAAATTATATAGCAACCTCGAAACGCGGCTCGTTCGCTCAGTTATTGGTACTCTATATGTCCAACGATATTTCTTAAATACCTGAAAAACATAGGAAATCTATTACAATCCAAAGCAAAGTATTAAACCTGCAACTTCACAACTAGCCTCTTGTTCTTTGAGGCGTCAATCACCTGAAAGGTACGTGAAATTCTGTAAAGCTTGAAATTCGCAAAAGACTATCCATGGTAAGTGTAAAGTAGACAAACTGATTGAACTTTGTCAGAGCTAACTGAGAGCTGGTAAATTTGGATCTTGACGATATTCTAAAGACTCAAGAAGACCTATGCTTGGGGAATTTTCAAGATTTCACAAAGGATAGTATGATTTTCATTTTTGGCTCTGGTCTAAGAAACGTCAGCTACGATTAAATCGAATTACAGAAAGCTCAAAAATATTATAACACGCGCAAAAGTTTAGCTCGACTTGCCTGGCCTCAAGCTGGCGCCGAAAGAAAACGGAGCTGAAACTTATATCAAAAAAGTTTAGAAGCGCTTTTCCTGTGCTGAACAGTTTTATATTGAAAACAATTCTTTCTTAAGGTAAATATCAAGTAAGTATGTTGCGTTTCCCTTCCTAGCGAAGAATATTGGCAAATTATTACATTGAATATTTTTCTCTTTGACAACATTACAAATTATTTAATAACTAGCTTTGATTTAGCGACTAATAAATATTTGAAAAAAATAAGTACAATATAAAATAATTTTTGATTTCGATAACACTTTTATTTAACTATCTCCTGCTGTATGTATATATGTGTAAATGTGTATTGGACTGGACCAAAAATAAATTATTCTTTTAAATTATTTCGATATTATTTTATAGAGTGGCGATAAAGAAATACTATAAAACTCATTTTCATAAAAAATAAGATTGGTTTATAAAGCTTTTTAAAGTGACCTTTCTTTAAAAGTTTTGAGTTTTAAGAGCTTTACGAGTATAAACAAACTTTATTTTTTATGAATATGGAGGTATATGTTTCAGGCATTAGAATTCAAAATTTTGTCATCCTCAGTATGCTTTAAATTTATAATTATATTATAAACTAGTAAACCCGGCCACTTATAATATACTGAATCCGATTTAAGGCATTACACCTCCCACTCCAGAGAGGATATGGAATTTAATTACATCGGTTATTGTATAATTCATTATCAGCTTTCGTTGGATACCCATATTGTACTCACACATTTTTGTTCACCTTGGTTCACATAACGGTCGATATATCCGAAACTATTAGAGCTATCGGAAAATGTGATATCTTAAACTTTAAGGTTAATGCACAGTAATGCAACTGTGAAAGTTCCATTCAATGCTATTGAGCTGTTTTTGAGTGATGCGCGACCAAACATACAGACAGATATGCAGACAAAAATTCTAAAAACAGTTTATTTGGCTTCTATTGGCTTAATAATGATCTCTCCTATTAATTTCTCTTAAATATCTGGAATATACAAACATCGATCTGTTAATATTGTAATGTATGTAATTTGAATCGAATAAATAAATAATTAAGTTTGGGTGGTAACTCCATCGAGCATTATTTCTTTTCAAGAGAGTGTTATATTATATATTTGAAGTCCATATTATTATGATTTGTTCCTTTTTACTATTATTTGCGCCAACCCCGCATAATTTGTGTTCTAAGATAATATCTATTTGGAAGAGTCTATTATCTTCCTTTGGCGGGGTGCAATAAAGTCATAGGAAATAAAGCCATATGGCCTTATTTCTCAACATATTGAGAACTGAGGCCATATTAACCAATTAGGCATTAGTTCCATATTGAAAGTGAAATAAAGCCATTATGGCATTATTGCACTTTTGGTAATATCACGCGTGCTATTTATGTATGACACGACATCTCAATGACATGTAAATGTCATTCAAAGCTAGGACGCTGTTTTCGAGATTTGCGTTTGACATCTTATCGTGGTAAAAAGCCACAATTTACTGTGTTTGATAATTAATCTGGAGCGATCTACTCTCTATTTTTGTTTGCAGCTATTTTGTGAGACATTAAATTTCATTTTCTTTTAGTTCAATTATTTAGCAGTTTTGAAGCAAAAACTATATCAGTTCGAAAAAATCTAATCTAGCAGTTATACTCCTTTAAAAATTAATATTGACCTTTAAACCTTTTACTTTATCGTCTTTATGTCATTCTAGAAAATAATACGAATTTAATTTTCGAAAAAAATAGCTTCTTATTCCAGTCTAATGTGCAGCTATGTGTGTAGTTCATCTGTTTGTTTATTGTTTATACATAAGAATGCATGTGCTTTTAATATTTACAAATATTTATTTCATTTACTTGCTATATTACGAATGCATTCACAAAAATTAACACCTAGCATCCTCTTATGGGTATTTAGTTCGTTTATTTTGTATTATTTATGCTTCATACAGAATTCGATTGAAGTTTATTTTCCTAAATTAATTTGTGTTAAATGCATCTGCTTATTTGATTCTTACTTACTTACACATAACAACATAGCTTTGTGATTGTAAAACATTAACAATATTCAATTACAAACATGCAAAATACAATATTACACAATCTTAAATAATCACTTTAATTTGTTGTTTCTTGGCGCGCAGTTTTTTGCAGCACAACTCTGAAGCCCTTCCTAATTAAAGTAATTAACATGTAATCAATGTTTATGTCTGCGTATGTGTGTGGAGTCTTGCCAGCGTGTTTCATTACTTAAATAAATTGTCTTAAAATATCAAATTTTCACTTCCACTTTCCCCACTTTGCTTTTCACGCGTTTTCCTCTACACTTGTTGTTGGTTTATATTTGGTGTACTTTGCGCGTTTCTTCCTTTCAATTAAAAGCTTTTGTTGCAGCGCCTATAATTATGCTTATTTTTTGTGCTTGTTTTTGTATTTTCTGGCACAGCTGGCGTATTGTTGTCGCATACAAAGCAGCACTGCCATCGTGCAATCAGCTTGCCATACAATCAACCAACCTACTACCCACCCATCCAACCAATCGAACACACACACTTCTACCTTGCGACGAATCCTTAGGCTCACTCGTCGTCACCTTCACTGCATTAATGCCTTCAATTTGAAGCGATTGAACTATCTGTTAGCGTTGGTTACTTGCTTCAACCTTAATGCATTGTAAATACCAACAACACTAGCCGCCATAACGTCGCATAGTAGTTGTGAGCGCCACAGAGCAGCTGCCAATATAGTCAATTTCAATGGATATACTGCGCTGTGAATTGGTCGTAGTTTTGTTGCTGCTGAGGTGGTGGCAGAGGAGAAGTAAGTCTCGAAGAAATTACGTATACTCGAACCGGATGACAATGTCACTGTAAAGATAAGAAGAAAAGGAAAATAAGACATGGTGAATAATGAAAATTACAACAAAAACAAGTGGAAGAGTATAAAGAACAATGTAGAAAATTAAGAAATGGCCAAGAGATTACAAGTTAATAAACACAAACAAGGCAGCGAGGATGAAACAAGACAATGATCGAAATTAAGTTGTCGAAAGCCAGATAATTTTCGCTCTAAGAATTTCAGTGGCAAGGTTTTTTTTTTAGCAAAATAGCAAGAGATAAGAACTGTAAGTTTTTATTTTGTTCCCAAGAAAAGCTTCTACCGTTAAAATTCAGCTTACATGATGGTTTTCTTTGACGATGTGAAGCCAATTTGGTAACTGTAAATAAAGCGAGGGCAGTGGAGAAACTTGCGACACTTTTATGATGTCATTAATAGAATGATCGCTGGTTCTCTATTTATGACCAAACCCCATCTAAATAGCATAGCGCAGTTATTAGCTGGAAACTGTATTGACGTGCAACCCTTTGTTGTTTTCATGAAGCCTATTAAATGGAGCTATGGGTCGATAGAATGGCTCACCGTATATAAGCGCAAGAAAAAAAAATTATAGCCGGTATTGGTACCACTTAGTAACTTTGTCCCAATCGTTGAGATTTTATATACGCTAGCTTCGTATATTGCAACAATTAACTAAATGCTTTATATGTTAATTGATATTAGAGGAAAAATTAGAACGTTATGCACAGCGATGGTATGGGATGACATGTTTCGAAGTGCCCATCATCTTATCAGACCCCTTCTCGGACACTGAGATACGAACCCAAGTGTCTGCATCAAAGCCGCTGTTAGAGTACTCTAACAACTAAGCTATGATGTCCTGTAGCGTCACGATTTTGAAAAACAATTTTTTGTTTACTATGAAACTTAACAAATCACTTGCGTTCTAAGTAGTTTAACCCTTTTGCCCCTACTGGGGCAATATGTCCCAGAAAACTTCAAACTTGTGTATAACTTTTATTTTTCCTCCAATTACTCATTGAAATAGTCCCAATTAAAGCGCGAAGCCTTCTTTGTTGCGCAGTAAATTGATCCCGTTACTATTCAAATAAATTTCCTGCTAATCGAATATTTTGCAAAGACAAGTTGCAAGCTTTGATCAGTCACGAGTTGCATTTTAATGTGAAACGGCGAACTAGTATACTTTTTTTCCGGGAAATTTCACGGGCTTGAAACTTCGAGTGTGGATAAAGATTATTGATCCAAAATTGAGGTGATAAATGTAAGTTTTTTATGTTTAAAGCAACATTCGGACATATAATCTATATAACATATTTGATTGGGACAATTACATCCCAATATTGGTTTATACTTGTAGATATCTAGAAGGAGGAAATTAGAAGAGCATGAAATTCAGAAATATTTTGTACATGACGAGAATGATGATATGGGCGATGAATTTAGTGCATCAGATTTTGGCTGTGTACCATCAGATGACGCAAATGTGGAAGACAATATAGCAAAAGCCATATCCGATGATGAATTTCCTTTTGAATCGGAGCTGGATCACGACGACGGACAAGTTGTAGGCCACGGTTCATTGTAGAATATTGAGGATCAACCAATCGGCTATAAAAGTAGTTGGACAACGTTTAACAACCAAGTTATTTTCGAAACAAGGTATAAAATGCCTATAAAAAAGATGCTGAAGTTCTTTCCGATTCCCTAATAGAGCTACAGAGCTCTGTGTTTTTCGGAAAATGTTTCCAAAAAGTATATTTATACGTATTGCAGAGTGCACAAATCAAAGGATTCAAATACTAGACAGAGAAAAATTTGTAAAGCGCGCACTTCATCATGCTTTTTTAGGAGCCACTTTGTCATGCACCATAATCACTTACCATTACTTGCTGATTATTGGGGTAAAAATCCCTCTGTGGGGAACGATATGATAAAAAAAAGTATTATATTGATGTCAAAGATTGATTTGAATGATTTTAATAAGCCCGATGATGCAGCTAAAGATTATTATATTGAAGAAGTTGTATCATGCATCAAACGAACATTCCCAGCATCACGAAATTTTCACTTCATGCATTCCATAGACGAGTGTATGACAGAATTCAATGGTCGATCGAGCTTGAAGCAGTATATGCTTTTGCAGCCAATAAAGAGAGGTATAAAACTACTATGATGCCAAAGCAGGTTGCACTTATAACTGAAACGTCTACGCTGGACGAGACACATCTACTCATCAAAATAGTATTCTAGGTGAATGAATAGTGGATAGTTTGACACTAGGCAATTGTTGACCAAATGTTGTTTCAGCATTCGATAGGTTTTTCACGTCAATGAAGTTGCTAAAAACCATAGCATTTTTTCCGATGGGTACATATATACGGAATCCAAAAGAAACTGCTGTATTTAGTGGACGTCTACAACGTTCAGAAAGTAAAGTCAAAGTAAATTACGACGGTATAATGGCCATTCGATGGATGTATTCTAAAGAAGTCCTCCTTGATTCTAAATGTCATATGCCTACCATTGTTAAGTGAACCGAAAACAAAAAGCTTATTCTAAGTTAGAAGTTGACGATCTGGAAGCAATTGCTGACAACCGCATAATGGGAGGCAGATCAGAAAAATGCTATATATGACATGAATCGCAAACGCAAAAATGGTGGAAAAAAGTATTTTTTTAAATTTTTATGATAGCTGTGGTTAACACCTGGATAATATTCACACAACGTCAATATAGGCGATCATCTCCCGATTGAACAGTCTTCTCGTTGTCGATGCGTACATTGTACCTCACAAAATAAGGAAACCAGGACTAAATACGTCTGGTCGCGATATAACAGCGCTTTATGATCCAAAAGTTTCGCTTCAATTCATGAAATGAATTAAATTTGTAATTATTGAGTACATATGTTGACGAGATTATACCAACAAATATTTAAGATCAATTACTTGCCAAAAAGGCGCAGCGACTTTTTAAGTTTTTCGTTCCGTAAAAAATATTAAAACTCAAAGTTTAATTATCATCCTTGAAGGATAAAATATTGCTCAAGGGATAAGTATTATTTTCGTCAAAAAAATAAAACTAAAAAAATTAACATTATCTTTAATCAAAAAAATAAAACTTGAAAATAACTATTACTGTTGATTTTTGTTTAAAAAAATCTGAAAATAAAAATCAAATAGCGAGTTTTATAATAAAACTTATAGCAATTTCGGTCCCTGTGCGTTAGAAAAAACAATGTGTCTAGTTACACTCAAATACGTTCGGTGGGTCGTCCATCTTCAACAAGCCAACCACCCACCACACGAAAGGTATCTTTATATGATTCTCTGATTGAAGGCAGAATAGCAAATTTTGTAAAAAGACCCAAACTCAATGTGTCTAAGACGTAAGCAATTTACATTTATACTGCTCCGCCACGAAAAGTTTCTTTGGGGAATGTCACATAACAAAATATTTATTATTCAAATGAAACGACAAATTGAATTTTTTTGACAGCATTGAGTTTATAATTTCCGAAGTGAAGCGATCAGCAGCAAAGTGATGCTAGTACCTTTTCCACAGTGCACAATCAAATTATGAAAACACAATTTGTGGCAAAGGGATACACATGAATTCTCATCTGGTAGCGACATCTGTGGGCCAAAAAAAAAGTACCTGGCAATATCTTCAAGGCATTTTTTACAGAGCATTTACTTTGAACCTGTTTCGATTAATATGACAAAACCTGCGCATACACCCCTTTGCTTCAATTGAACTAGAAAACAATTCCTAACCATTTCTAATCATTATTTAAATGTTGGTGGTAGAACAGTTAAGATAGAGGTTTCCTTATTTTTCTATAAGGAGAGTTTGCGGTAATGAGTTAAATAAAGTTTTTCCTTAATTGTTTTTGTTATCTGCCAACAAGTGTACAAGATTTTACAGGAATGATATCCATATGTAAATCATGTATGCAGGAATTTTCTTTTTGTGCATTCTTCTTACTATTTTTGGAATATGGTTCTTGAACGTGTAACCCGTGCTCCGGTTTTATGTTATCTTTTTATAGAATTTTGCGGTAACAAGCCCACACCTTGGGTTTTTTTTTTGACAATAGATTTAATTTCTCTTACCAAGTTAACTATGTATATTAGACTGGGTCGATTTATTAACCGATATCGCGCCATCGATTTTTCGATAGGTTTTGGGCTCACCAAAGCAAATCCCAAAACATAAAAATAAAATTTTTTTTCAAAAAACCGTTATCGTCAACATATTTAGCGCATAATTTTAAGTGGGACGGGAAATATGAGACAAATTCGTTTTCATCGAAAACATTTTTGCATGTATGCTGAAAAAACCCTTAAAAAAAATGGCGAAAGGGTAAATTTTTTGACCAAAACACTCCCCAAAACCCAAAAAATATTTTTTTTTTCAAAAACCTGTTATCGCCAACATTTTTAGCGGATATTTTTGGGTCGGACAGGGTATACATGAAAATTTTAAAATCAAATGAAAATTTTTTTAGTAGGTCATGAAAAAAACTTAAAACTCAAAGTCGAAAAAAGTTAAAAAAATGATATTTCGCAGTCTCGAAAATTATTTTTTGAGTTTGCGTAGTGGAACTTTTTTCATGAGCCCAACACCTATCGAAAAATCGATGGCGCGATATCGGTTAACTTTCGTCCATACAAATTGACCCACCCTAATGTATATAATAACCTGGTCTTTTTCGATACTAAAATTTATACGTAAAACTCAATTGTACTTTTCCCAGCTATACATTGCCTGTCATTTTGATACCTTGCCAAATTGGGCTTTCGAAATGCCTCGAGAGAGTTGAGAAAATTTTCATACGATTTGCTCAACGTGCATTGGGTTTCTCGGATCCTTCTTGTATTGCCTGTTACTTATGATTAAAAAGAGGTAAGGCGAGAGGAGGCCAAGAGATCTACGGGAAGTAATAGAAGGAGGAAAAGGCAGAGGAAAACAAATCCCTAGCAAATCTGAAATTATAAAATCACAGACACTATATACAAACGTGTCGGTTACTGGAGCAAAATCGCAAATTCAATTGTTTGTTCCCATCTACAAAAATTAAAAATAATTCTATGACCGCCATTCAACATCAAGTATTCTACTTTTTTTTCAAATCATTAAAGGAAAATAATATATCATTGCACCTATTTTGCGCTTTTCTATTCTGTACACACTCGCATTGCCTTTCAATGTATAAACTTGCTGTAGTAAAATTTTTTTACTTCGATATTTTGCCAACGAAGCAGCGAGAGTTCAAATTGCATGGATTCATTAAATTTGTACATTTACTGCTATTTGTGTTGTTATACATCGCCTCTTTCTTATTTGTTAGCATTATTATTGTGTTCGCTTTTATAGTTTAAGTTTTGATTGGATCTCCTGAGTGGGAAATACATGCAGCAACGAAAATATATGCAACAAGCGTTGTGTGGCTTTAGTGATGTGTGATTCGGAGTGTTTATATATGCGGCTCTTGCGATTGCGAAAGTCAGTCGGTTATTCATTTCAGCAAAAGTTCTCATGCTACATATTAATTTATAGTTGCCGTGAAATTGTGAAAAGTTCTTGAATGATTACAGTGGATTTTAATGTTTTATCGTTTGCAGCGGCGCTGGAGTACAGGATGAAGGTGGACTGTGTAAGAGGAACATAGAAAGGGTAAAGCAGAGCTAAAACAGCCTAATAAGTTTTCAGTTTTTTAGATTCTCTTCTCCTAGACCACATTTTATCCCTTTCAAAATGGTCAGGTTTACTGCAACTAAATATCTGGGCGTGGAAATAGACAGTAATTCAAGTTGGAAAACCAATATAGAAAGAAGGATTGAAAAGGCCTACATAGCATACTACGCGTGTAAAAGAATAGTCAGAAAACACTGGTGTTTGAAGCCCAACCTCATGATGTGGCTCCACACGGCCGTGGTTAGACCCATAGTAACCTACAGGGCATCAGAATGGTGGCCTGCATTAGACAAGCAATACAACATCAAAAAACTAAATAAACTACAGCGGGCGGTCCTCGGCGGGGTGAATGTATCACTACGGTCGTGCCCACTGAACGCTATTCTCAACCAGTTTACCACTCGACCTTCATATACGTGAAACTGCAGCATGTGCGGTGGTTAGACTCGGCGAGTCTAGCTGCTGGAACTCGAGGCAGTATGGTTATGGTGGTATCTTCCGAGGGCTATCCGGTACAGTTGCATCAACCACAGACTATCACGCGCCTTTATTGAATTTCGGCAGGAAATTCCAGGTGCTGTTTCCCTCAAGAAAGAACTAGCAAAAGAACAGAGTAGAGTCAGATGACAAAAAACTTTCGCTCTACATCGACGGGTCCAAAATTGTCTGTGGGGTTGGGGCGGGTGTGTTTTCAGAGCAACTGAATATTTCGCTTTCAGCCCGTTTTCCGGATTCGACCAGTTCCTTTCAAGCAGATGTGCTGGGGATCTAGAACGCCTGTACCTTCCTGTCATAATACATAGTTGGAGGACGTAACATCCATATCTCCCAAGCAGATGTGCTGGGGATCTAGAAGGCCTGTACCTTCCTGTCATAAGACATAGTTGGGGGACGTAACATACATATCCACACTAACAACCAAGCAGCGATTAGGGAGCTTGAATCCCACATCACATCCTCTAAGACCGTCAGCAGCTGTAGGAAGATGCTAGATGCGTCTGCAGACTTCTCATGCATCACGCTCGTGTGGGTTCCCGGCCACAGGAACATTACAGGTAATGAGAAGGCAGACGGACTGACTAAGGCGGGAGCTGAGATAGAGGTCTCCGATGCGGTGATCATACATCTATCAATCACATCCATTGAAAGGCTTATTTGTAGCAGGTACAGAGAATAGGCAGTCCGTAAATGGCTCACCATCGATGCCTGCGAAATGCATCCCGTTCAACAACAGATGCAGGAGCTGCAACGAAGAGGGTTGCAAAGAAACAGTTTAGCACTTCCTATGTGAGTGTCCAGCTCTAACGCACATCCGGCTTGCAACTCTGGGCAGTTACATAATACCAGACCTTCATGGCATCGCGAATTGCTCTATAAGAGATATTAGACCCTATATAGAAAGAACTGAAATTAACGCTAAAAGCCAACACAACTTACTGCAGCATTCAAATATGTGGATGGTTCCAAGAGGAAGTGCATCAAAATGGTGCACAGAGCGCTACTTGAGCTCGGGAGTATCTTCTCTCCCGACCAGCACAGCAACTGCAATCCGTATTTCGGTGTTATTGACACCCGCAAATATCGATTAATTGATCGGTTATTTTTAATCACATATGTATCTATTTTCCTAGCATTACATGGCACAGTCGAATTGGTGAGAACGTTGAGCATGGATTTCTCTGTGCAGCTAGCTGTTTAGTTGTTCGGTTGCCATGGGAACGACGACTATTGAGATACGGAGCATTAAAAGTTATGAATACCAACAACAATGCATTGTTATGCTAACAAACAAAATAATAATAAAAAAGGCATTGATAACGAAAAGAGGAATGCTGATCAAAAACAAATATACAAACAGTTAAATAATACAAAATCAACTTAAACAAACACTTTTTTTTGCTGTAAATCGAATATTTTATACCCGGATGTGAGTGTGGCAAATCAGTCAGGTGTCCTATCGGAAGTGCTGAAGGGGTATTTGTATATGCAATATATTTGGTTGAATGAACGAAGGACAGGGA
This sequence comes from Merzomyia westermanni, assembly GCA_949987695.1. NCBI lineage: Eukaryota > Metazoa > Arthropoda > Insecta > Diptera > Tephritidae > Merzomyia > Merzomyia westermanni. Next base: position 158,508,794 of record OX465288.1, on the reverse strand, counting down.
GAAGGAAATGGGTGAGGTGATGGAGAGGGAGAGGGAAATCGAAATGGCAATGGAAACGGAGAGTGAAGGCAAAAGGCGACGGAGGTGACGTTTCACTTATAAGACGTTTATGTAGACGAATGTGCTGATGGCATATGAGCGATAGGATGAATGTAAGACATAACGTAAAAGCAGAGAGACTAAAAATTGGATGTTGATAAATAAAAGGAAGGTGATAAGATAGAACTATAACTGTCTAGAAAGGTGACAAGCATAGTACTATGAATAGGAGGAATTACATACGAACAGATTTTGACTATTGGCAATGGGTATAAATAAAGAAGATGCAGTAGGATAAATAAAAGAATGGAGTGACCATCGAGTGGCGGTCGCCGTGGTGTGAAGGTAGTGTTGCCGGCCTACCACACCGAAGGTCCATGGTTCGAGCCCTGGTACAGGTAACATCAAAAGTGATTTGAAAAAAGTTTTTCAAAACGGGGTCGCCCCTCGGCAGTGGTTTGGCAAACTCTCCGAGTGTATTTCTGCCATGACAGGCTTCTCAGCAAAAATTCGTCTCCTTTGTAGATGCCGTTCGGAGTCGGCAAAAAACTGTAGGTCCCACCAATTTTTAGGGAAAAGTCAAATCGGCACACCACAAATTGGAAGAGAAGCTTGGCGCAAAAATCTCTTAGGAGGTTTATGATGATATACCTGTTGTATATCGCGCCATAGAGAGAGAGTGACTATCGAGTATATGAATGAAGAAGGCAGTTGTTAAAAATTATAGGATACTTCAATTATAATATATCAGAATAGTAAGCGAAACATGAGTGGTAGCTGACATAAGCTTAGGAAAGTGTAAAAAAGGAAAAATGTAAAAGCGGGACATTAACAGACTGTTCAGTGAAAGGACGAAAGAAATTGCGTTTGAGTTTGCCACAGAAAAGCTAGAACACAAGAATAACGTAAGGAGTGAAATGTAGGTACTAAGGCAGGTGTAAGAAGAAAAGAATGATCTTTCCGCTACTCAACCTAGCTAGAAAAATACGAATTACCGTCTTCATTTCGTGGTAATTAACTGCCTAGGCGATTTTGAACGTTACGTATAGAAGCACGCTAAAGATCCTTTTGTAGCAGCAAGGAAGGTCAAACCAACCTGTATCTGCTTTTTCATCTCAGTTGAGGTCTGATGCTTTCCCTGTTGACTATTGTGTAGATAGCAGGATTTTCGGTTCACAATCTTCTTTATTCATTCATGTAACATGACGAAGCAAGAGGAGCTACACAACACTCACCGCCAGCATTCCTTCCGGTGAAGTTTCCACTCGCATACTTCAAGGCCTGAAAAAAATGTGTTCTATCATGATCCCAAGTCTTATAGGTAATCACCTTAGTTCCTGGAGAGTGGACTTTACTTCTCAGTTCCATACTCAATTCAAAGTAGGACTTGTTACGAATAAGGAAATCAATATTATCACCATACCATCAATTTCAAGTTCTTTAAAAGTATAAGCCAGCTTTCGAGCATCAAGCTGAAGAAATTACAAGATATTAAGTTACCTTGACGGAAGCCACGATTGGCTACGGCTTAATAGGAGAGATCCTTCAAATACGTTCTGTAATTACCTTAGCAGTTCGTTGTTATTGTAACCCGAGTAATTCGTTCCGGTTTTGAAACGTTCCAGAATGAAACGTAAAGATAGATAACAAAAAGATAACATTTTTTTTAATAGTCCAAAAAGTGAAGTATATATGCTCAACTGGGTATAAAACTTATAGATACCTTTTATTTATTTATATGTGCTTGAATGAATAGTTGCTAGCATGGCAGTGTCTCAAAGTAAAAGTTGCTAAGGAATTTGTTGCAAACAAACAAGTTGCAAAACACTGATACATTGACAAATGCCAACGGCGCATGTAAAGATCATTGTGTATGTGTGTGCGCCATATTGTTGGGAATTAGATTTCATCATTTTCTCCCCAAGTGATTTAAATATATTAGAAGAACATACATGAAACACACAAATTAAAGTTCTAAGCATGCAATCAATGCACACACACACACACATACACAAGCGTACAACTAGAACACACAATCACATAACTATGTAGTACATAGGTCAAAATATATTTATAAAACGAATGTTCAACATTAAACTTTTTGCTAGTGTACGTGTTGGGCCCATTTGCCCATGCACTGTGAGTTGTTTGTTTCCTTTGCTGTTGTGGGTTTGTGAAGCCAGCAGCAACTTGTGGCTTTGGGGCTCAATTTGCCAACCACGCTCCTACATCCCTTTTGTTTTTTTTGCAGTACACTTGAATGGACTTTTTTTTACTCCTCCAGGTAAAACTCCTGCTTGTATGCCTTGTGTGTGGCGTATATATGCCGCTTGCCATACAAGTCCCACGTTTTGTTGAGTTTGAAGTTTAAGCGCATTTTTGGGGGCGTTTTATTTGTCGCTACGGGAAATTTTCAAGTTTTTCCAAGTTGCATGCCACATGAATGTGATTTCATTTCATTTTTGGTGAATAGCGCACAAAGCGCAACATGCGACACTAATCAAATTAAAGTGAATGCATAGTTTTTTGTTGTTCTTGTTTGGTTAGTAAGTCCTGCGTGATTCGTTCATATCGTTTTGAAAATGCCATTATTGGCAATTGTTGCATGTGTGGCCTAGCTGGATATTCTCTCACATAAACACGATAGAAAGGTAATTTTGATTCGATACTTCTACCATCACGGCTTAGAGGTATTTGCGCTGGCATTTTGTTGAAACTTTAAGTCATTTTTGATTATCGGACTTAGTTGTGAATTTAGTTTGGCTTATTTGGCTGCACTCATTATAATGCACGACTTTCAAAATCTCTCGTGACGAAATGTGTTCTAGTAAGACAAATCTCTTTCCAGCTTGAAGGTATTTGTAATACAATTGTTTCAAGGCAACTAATAAAAAAAGTTTCTATATTCATAGGCCCAGGAATATGTGTTTGCCTTGAAAAAAGAAGTAAATTGAAATAAAAAAGAAATACCTCATTACTTAGTAGTAATTCTTTTTAGCATTCCACTTTACTTTAAAATAAACAAACAGCATAAGGTATATATGTAACTAACCGATTTATTAGATTTTGGCGTATTTACACACCCAAAAAAAGGGGCCAATTAGTATTAAACTGCTCTATTAATTTAATTGATTAATTATGATAATCGAACATTCTTAGAATAATTCATCGATTAGGATTAAATTTCGTGTTCGATTAATGAGGATTAATGAGGATTTATTTCGTTTTCAAATTTAATCCTAGGACTAATCAAATTAATCAAAATTTCAATTTTATTCAAATTTTTGATTCATTGTGATCAACGAAAATAAGTAACAAATTTTAAATACTTCAATATTAATTAAAAATAAAAAATGTTATAATTTTGTGTTTTTTTTATAAATTGATAAATGATAAAACATATGGGACTCCTTTTACCTGTACTCATGACATTAAGCAACAAACTGCAAAAGCTGAGTAAAAAGTAATTCCACCTAAGCTCAGTTGCTTCAAAAATTGATCTGGCCCTGTAGAGCCGATTTGAAATTTTTTTTAGTTTATTCCCTGAAGCAAATATTGCAATCACAGCTGCTGTATTGACTCCAGAATTTAAAATGAAGTGGCTGCTGTGGAAATAGTATTCAGAAGGGAAATTCAAGAAATATGTAGATTCGCGGAATCATCAAATCTCGCTATTCAAAATAATTTGAAAAGTAATGATTTGAAACACAGTTCGAGCTTTTTCGATTTTGATGATGATGGTAAAATCTATTACATGTTTTGGAATATTTTTTTGTATATATAATTATATAATTTTTTAGATGACGATAGAGGAAATGAAACCAATAATATGGAAACAGACCAAATTGATGTAGAACGCGTGGTTTACGATCAATTTTACGCGTACATCAGTGATGTTTCTGACGGACCAGATGTTTGGGAGAGATGTCCGTTGTTTAAGATTAATAATCATTCTTTAACAGGTCTGCTTTGAAGAAAATATCAAGAAAATAAAAAATAAGTTGGCTTTCATTATTCAAAAACATTTTAGTGACGAGTGAAGTGTTATTTATTATTCAAAAAATTTGTAATAAATAATAAAATTTAAATTTTTATTCAATCTTTTGAAAATAAAAAAGGAACACATCGAGATACAGCAATATTATACCCATCTCTGCATATAGAAATGGTGTGTATGTATGAAGTTTTTTGGTTATTTTTGTATAAACTCAGATTCACTAAGTTCAATTGATTCAACTTCGGGACCATTTCGGGATAAAATAAGACTTACGGCAGGACTACTTGGTTTTTTTCGGAGTAATTTCGAAAAAGTCTCAGGGATACTTTTCTGATCTTTTCAGAACCTTTTTGGAATTGTTTTGGGGACCATTCATGGTCTTTTTTAGAGAAATGTTCCCGAAAAAGTCCGGATATAATTCCAAAATAGTTCCAGAAGCAATACACAACACATGACCTGGAAAAATCCTTCAAAACAATCCAGAAAATATCCCAAAATGACAATGAAAAGTTCCAGAATGATCACTACAACAACTCCAAAATAGTCCCCCAAAAATCCGAATATAATTCGTTAAACAATTCCTAAATTGTCCTCGAAAATTTCCAAAATAATCCCTAAAGCTATCCTGAAATTACCACAAAAAGACCAAAGTAGTCTCGCTAAAAGCATTATTTTTTCCAGCAATGATCCCGGATGAACCAAATCAAATCAGGGAATATCAAAGAGCTCATTATGTCTATATGCACATATGTCTATGATTTTGCTGTAGATTGATGTGCGTATTTTTCAAAAGCTTGAATAAAAATTGAAATTTTATTCCTTATTCAAAATTTGTTGAATAACCAATAACATTCCACTCATCATTCAATCTTTTTGAAACGCCCATACCTGTTCCAGACATACGCAGTATGAGGCGTGTCACGTTCCTTTGCCCTTATCCCTATCATAGCTGAAGGATATTCTTACACTCCTTTTATTTATCATTTGTAAAAGCGCTTGCAGTCCTATAACGTGCTCAGGTAGAAGATCAGGGACCTATTATGATTTTTTGCTGTGCTCATAGGACATTGTGGAATACAATAACAGCTTCCACTTTTCGGTGTGAAGAGATGGTGGGACATCTGCTTTTCGATTGTCTAGCGTAGCATAATGAAATTAGTAGGAAAGCCCTGATTCGGAAGTCGGTCGGAGCGTTATGTTATTCCAGTAAAGCTTCTAAAATTTTTGAGTTCAATGGTAAAAATATAGTATGACGGGAAACTCAAAATGACCTTTAATAATACGTCAGAATTTATTTATTTATTTATGTATTTTTTCGAAAAGTCAAAAACAACAGATTTCTTACTGCCTAAAACGATTCTTAACCTAACTAAAAGCAAAGCTAAGTAGATTACGAAAATAGCATTTTGTAAAAGAAAAAACCAACATAACAGAGTTAGAGATATCGTTGAGCTCACGCAACGATCGCGCTAATGGAGCATTCCTCTCATAGTTCGTAGAAATATTTTTAATATAAAATGGATAATGGGAGCGTAGAGACCTAAAATAAAAAAAATCTTATAATATTTCGTGAACTCAAGCGATATGGAATTAAAACGGCGTACTAGCGTCAATCGGAGTCATAATGGACTCGCCACAAAATGAATATGTTTTGAAATGTGTGGAGTTAGCATCTTTCAAAAATGTTTAGAGCAATTATAAAGTCATGGGCACTTTTTTATAATCAGTTTACTGGTGGCCTTCGGTTTATGGTGCAAGTGTGCTGTCTATTTATAACGAAAGTACCGGGTTTGAGTACAGTGACGGGTGATGTTAAAAATGTTATGAAAATATGTTTCTTGAAAAAAGGTCGATCATCGAAATGCCATGAAATTGCATCCGATCTAGATCACAGCTAACTTTGGTAATTTTATTATTTAGTATTAACTTTACGCCCCCAACCTTCCTCGCCCCACCTCCATACATTTTTTGCATTCACTAACATTCTCAGGAGCATGGGTATATTTTCATTTCTTTGTCTCTGTTTTTTTTCTTGTCATTCTCCTTCTTCCTAACAATGCCTGGTACATTTTTATTTTATTTTTCTTTACTTTTTTTTCTTTCCATTTCCCTTTCCTTTTACATTTTTATTTACCACTCTCCACCCCATTTTTTATTTTCACTTTCAATTTCTCAATTCTTTTCCAACTTTTCCACTTTTCCCTTTCCTTCAACTGAGAAATACCAACAGTTGCATAAGTATTAAAAAGGACCCATCCCAGAATATAAAAACTTAAGCATGTTTCGAAGCGATAATTTGCTTAGCGAGTTATGTGATAAATGCCCGACTGTCAGTGGAGGGATTTGGTATGACCAGTGCATCCTTTTAGGTTATTCACCCATCCTTCTGTAAGTAAGGCGAGTATGGGTAATGAGCGATGAAAGGCAGTATATCCATAGATCAGCCATTACGTTGCACGCCATTACCCTTGTACAGTTCAGTTGCCTCTTACGGGAGGTATTCTTACCTCGGGTCTAATCTAAACATCTTACTTGTTCTATAAGTTAATAGCAGTCACACTCATAAATATTCAATCCTTTTAAATGTAGATAAATTTCAATTAGACAAATTATATATAAATAAGTAGACAAATAGCATCCTCTCAATGCCCTCACAGTCAAAATAAAGCCATATATACTCGTATTCTTGATGATTATTTACTAAAGTCCCACTAAGTTGAGCCGCATTAAATCACGTTTAAACTTTTGAATATAGATTAGTTTGCGCTCAAACCTCCAAATGTGTGAATATTGAGGTAGCTCTAAATGTAGATGTATATACATTAGACTGGGTCGATCACGCCATTGATTTTTCGTTAGGTTTTGGGCTCAGGAAAAAAAGTTCCACTACGCATACCCAAAAAAATAATTTTCGAGCCTGCGAAATTTCATTTTGGACTTTTTTCATTTGATTTAAAATTTTTCATGTATACCCTGTCCGATCCAAAAATGTCCGCATAAAACGTTGGCGATAACATTTTTTTGAACAAAAAATATTTTTTGGATTTTGGGGCGTGTTTTGGTCAAAAAATTGACCCTTTCACCATTTTTTTAAGGGTTTTTTCAGCATACATGCAAAAATGTTTTCGATGAAAACGAATTTGTCTCATATTTCCTGTCTTATCCTGCGTAGTAGAACTTTTTTTTCCTGAGCCCAAAACTTATCGAAAATCGATGGTGCGATATCGGTTAACTTTCGTCTATACAAATCGACCCACCCTTATATACATGCATACATAGATTATATAGATATATATTATCTATTGCAGTACTCACCTCTCGCTGGCACTGGATCCTTTTGTGGTGTACCCAATTCGATTTCCTTATATTCCTGATACAAATCACCAATTTGTGCTGTGCAACGCAAAACCAAACCACCATTACCAACAATACCAGCACCAATACCACCAGCATTATGTGTACTATATGCTACAGCCATAGAACTTTGACTACCGCCACCACCCAGGTGATTCATCAAGTGCTGAGTATTAATGGCGGCAGCAAAATGTGCTGCATGCAATTGCAGTTTCAGGCTTAGTCTCGACGCTATTAAATTGTCAACCGTTCTGATGTATTGCGTTTCGTCCGTTAATACCTGTGAAATACCAAAAACAACAAAGAAAATCAGTAAAGAAAAATCGAGTTTAAATGAGAAAAATTGTTAGAGAGTTGTAGTAGTAACGATTGTATTGAATAGTCAAGGTAGATATTTGTAAATTGTTGTTGGATAAATGTGAACAAAGTGGCCTAGCGCTTATGGGCCCTAAGTTCAATGGTAGTATTTGTAGAGCAAGTAACTTTATAGATCGTTTTAAATATGTATGTGTGCGCACGGTTTCTCGCCCATAATAGGTTTAAGGCGTACAAAGTACCCGATTATATGAACACAATGTACCCAATTGGAAGCAAAGTCTTTTTAGTAGTTTGCAGTGTTGCTATTTTTGCTTGTGACAAGGTCCAGTTAACATTGTAAATTATGTGAGCGTAGTGATTAATGCCATTTGCTGTGTGTGTATGTTGACACTGATTAATTTAAAAATATACCACCTGAAGTGAGAAAATAATGAGCTTTTGACTTTTGCATGGGACCTATTCAATGCATTGCTTAAATTGTTGTTGATGGATTTTGTGAGAGTGTTTAAAGACAGAATTTAATGTGAAATTTATCAATCTGATACTTGCTTGAAATTTCACTCGAAAAATATAGGGGCTCTTTTGTTTTTGCTAATATGAATGAAACAACAATTTAAATTTTTTTGGTAAATATGATATTTCCTTTGTAAATGGAACGTGAATTTGTCGCTTACAAGTTAGCATTGAAAATTGTGATTTTTTCTGCTTGCTTATTTTTTTATTTCTTTAAATTCAAAAATGGGTTTAGGTAAGCAGAAAAAAATTTATTTTTCATCGAAATTGCGAACAAAAAACGTCTATTTCCATACATAATTTTTTTTTTAATATTTTTGTAATTCGAGTTTATAAGCGAGCTCAAGGCCAAGAATAATAAATGAATAGCCCTGTTTGTAATTGTAACTACAAGATGGCGCAAAAGTAAGCTTCCGATGTTCAGCATATCGGTTGTGGCACGTGCAGTGTGTGCGGTTGCACCGTCTTGTTGGACCCACATGTTTTCCAATCCCAATTCATCAAGTTGCGGCAAAAAGAACTCGTTGATCATTGCTCTGTAGCGCTCACCATTCACAGTAACCGTTTGGCCCCCATCGATTATTGGTCAAATAAATAGTCAGCAATATTCCGCGTTCTGGAGCAGTGTAGCGTAACATTGTTTATTAACGTGTATTTCGCATGTGTTTACTACACAAATGTCAAAACAGAACTGACTTTAGGGGCCAATCGCAAAATTTATAGCATTTTCTGATAGGAGGATTACTTTTGCGCCACCTTGTATTTGGTTGTAGGGAGTGTATGATATATTAATGCTAGAAAGATTTAATTTCTGGTTAATGTGATAGGGGTCAAAACCCCTTTACCATAGGTTAAGGAGTGTATTGCCCCATAACGTTTTTTTGCTCATCCTATCAATACAATGTTATTCCGCTGAACTGTTAACGCATCTTTGTTAATGTCAGACAATCTGTAAAAATAATGTAGAAAAGTACATTGTTTGAAATTTTTATTTTCATATGCCGACCCATTTACGCAAAATTATCGTAACGCATATTTTTTTGAAATTTACTTTTTGATGCAAATGTGTTCTGCAACCGTCAGCGCATCACTTGGTAAAATATTATAACTGAAATCCGTATGGTTGTGCCAAAAATTATTTTCTGTTTTACCGTAAGATACAACTAACTATTTTCTTGAGCGCGAAATTATCGTATCGCGCCTATAAAAATGCTTGGAATATAACTAGTAAGTAAGTTGATGTACTATTTTCTAGTCTACTTCAAATGCGAAGGGAAACGCGAACTTAATGTGAATATCGCTTCAGGATTATATTTGCCTTATCTGATAACCGTAAACAAGCTTATATTGTATGTATATTTGTATTTGAATTTATTTATATATGAATATATCCACTACTATTTCATGAACAGCTGAACCGATTTGGAATAAATTCTTTATACAAAATAACATGCTATATTCTCCGACATTCTAACCAGGAGGATGTTTTACAAGGTTGCCAAATTTTCGGAACTAAAAAATTAAGATGCTTATACGGGTATTCAATTAAAGGTATTTTTCTAAGAATTCCAATTAAAAAAAGCTACAAAATAAAAAATATATAAATAAAAATAGTATGAAACATTTAGCTCTGATGTAAATTTTTTCACGGAGCTTCTACCATGTACAGAAGGGAAACGCTGTTTGCAAATTGACTTTCAAATGTCTTGTATTGTAAACTTGAAGTGCAGACAGACGTTGCTCTGCCCGACCATTGATTAAATATTGTAAAATTTTTATTTTTATTGGACCTGTCACAAGAGTTTGACACAATCAAACCTGGCTTCGGATATAGATGAGTTTTTTCCCCTCCCTTTCTTAAACGCTGGTTTAGCAATTACCTGAGTAGTCGACTATCGTCTGTTGTATTCAGAAAACAAGATCAAAAGCCCAAAGGACTTAGAAAGGCATGCAACCGGGTGGTGTCTTATCTTTGCTTTTTATTATACCTTTCACGAACATGAAATTGTATTATAACTTTTGTCCGATATTTGTAAGTATGAGAAAAAGAAGAGATAGACCCACCAACAAGTATACCGAAATAATCAGAGCGATGAGCTGAGTCGATTTAGCCATGTCCGTCTGTCTGTTTGTACGCAAACTAGTCCCTCAGTTTTTGAGATATCTTGATGAAATTTGGTATGGAGCATGGAGTATGATTTGTCGGAATCAGCAAGATCGTACCAAAACAACATATAGCTCCCATATAATCGATATTTTTGATAAATGAGTTTTGCAGAGTTTGTACTAATTGTGAAGAGGATCGGACACTTAAAACCGTGATGCGTATTCATGAAAGGTATAAAGTCTTCGGCACAGTCGAAGACAGCAATTCCCTTACTTGCTTTTACTACAGTTTGAGGTCCCGTCTTCCACCCTGGACGGTCTTTCCGTCGATGAAATGTGCTCCAGAATAAATTGTTATCTCGCGACTCTTTCCGGTTTTTTTTCAGCACAGCACCTGATATTGTCACCACTAAAACTGTTGTTGATATTGTCGCGGGGGTAGGAGACATACCTTGGAAAACCTGCCAGAACACCGCACTCAGGACTGCTACGCGATGACTTCTTATGTTACCGGAAAGTCATTTACACCGCGAAGTAAAAATGATGAATGCAAAAGAGCATAACAAAATTCTGAGCAGGCAGTTCCTGTTAAATTACTGTAAATCGCATCCTCCTAATGGGCAGTTTCTTCTTTCCGGTCGATAAAGACACATCGCCGTAAGCGCTACAATGACATCTGACAGCGCATAACAACGCAACCGTAGCTGCACCGGCTGGCCCCCACCAGCAATGTTCATACAGAGTGCGACATGAGTCACTCTGACCCCCGTTCTATCTTGGTACTGTAAAGGCTTAAACTCATACCTATTCAGATTGACCGCATGTATGCCTGGCACACAGGGCGTCCTCTCAAGATACCAATCACCTACTCGACAGAGCAGACTCTTCTCACACCAATCTCACTCGAATTTAATGTATTTTTACTTTTGATATTTTCTGCCGGAAATTGAACTTAGAAACTATGCAGAAAGCATGGAAAGCGAGTACAGTACTTCCTATATTACCCCGATATCGTCATTAAAGTTACAAAATTATGGAAGTAAACACATGGATTTGTATATAAATATTTTTTTTTTTAACTATCGTAAAGGACATTTATTTATTTAAACACACCCAGTTTTTTCGGACCATACAAATGCGACTTATAGTAGTATTCTACGAGTAAAGATGAAATGTTGCAAATTTAATCAAAAAATATGCAGACTTTGCTGCACTAATTTGAAGTCCACAAAACTTCCCGTCGAAGGTGTCTTTATAGTTTTTTTTTGTAAATATAATAGTTCTCGAGCCTTTTCTCTGTGTTTTATTGAAAAATATCATTTTTTGTGGATGTTGGTAAAATGTTCCTTGTCTATACGATTAAAACATTTTAATAATTAATTCAATTGTTGAAAAAATAAAAAAAAAATAATAGTTTTCATAAAAAATCTTGATCTTGAGCTTTTTATGGTCATGAATACTTCAAAATTTAATACTATAGTGTGAACTTCAATATCTTTTACATCGAATTATTTTCAACTAGTTGCACATATATGTATTCTACCCTGTCTTAAAAAATTTAAGTAATTTTAAATAGAGGAACAAAAAATATAGTTCGAAATGGATTTATAGAATGTTTTTCTTAAGCCAGTTTCTGTTTTGTTACACATAAAAATAAGTTTTGTCCACACTTGATATAGAGCAAAATGGTTTACCTAACCGAATCGTCCCATCTCTACATATAATAAAATTGTAACAGGTCAATGTTTATTATGGGACTGTTTTCTAGTAGCGACTGTAACTGATTTCGAGAATAACAGTTTTCATACATTTTCACAAACCTCGTTGGGAACACGCCTTGCATTGTACTGCAAGTAGTTACAATCGGAATTAAATTCAAAAGCTTAAATTGTCAGAGAAGTGCAATCGCGCATTTTAGTCGCTTAAAAATCCCTGTTTTTCTTATGAGCAAATGTGTCTTTTAATTTTTCATTTATTGCATGTTAAAAGAGCAATATTTGTCTCACGTTTATTACATTTTACCTCGTCGCTTCTCATGTGCCACCTTTGTTTTTGCATTTTGTAATAAACTTTCCAGCATATTATTTTTTTGGCCTGCAACTGCTGGTTACTCATACGCCATGTCAGCCCATATTATTATTGTGTACAACGCATATGCGCCTGCAACTGTGTCTTAAAAAAAAATAATAATAAACGAAGTAGTAAACATTAAAATAACAACAAAGAAAGTTGGTTACCGAAATAAAATGTGTCACAAGAGTGAAGTAGTTATGAAACGCAATTTGTCTGATGGTTATTGTGCGGCTCAGCAAACGGATGGGAAACGGATGGTCTCATGCATACGCACGAAAGTGTGTCTGATCATGTGTGAGCATGAACTGTACATGCGTGATTGTGTGTTGAAATGTGCAACCGTACGACCAAAAAACCAAACCACGTACAATAAGCTCTTACTAGCAGAGCAACTTTGCGGGTTGTCAGCATAACAAGCACAACCTCAACGGCAACTTTCATGTAGATACTATTAATATATATATTTAAAAAAATTTTTTTTTTGTGAATTTATATTTCCTTTTATAACTTGCTTTATTTTTACGCGTTTAAGCGTATTGACGTTTTGGTACCACGTTAACGCACACCCAACAATCACCTCCATTTTATGCATTCATTCCATATATTAAACCCGTTTTCCGGTCAAACGCCAGGCGTCATCGTTGCTGACCAAACGGATGCACTTCGTCATGGTGTTTATTGTGCAGCTATTTCGGCAAACAACTCAGCATTGGTGTATTCAATGTTGCATAGCGAATGGACAAGAGGACGGATATGGTTGGCTTGCTCAATGACAAAAATCAACTGGTTTTGTTGTTTGCCTGGGGTTTGACCTTAAGGTCTGTAGCGTTGCGCCCAAGTGACTGTTACAAACATGCAATCAATTACATAGTGTAGAACTGCATACGCAGATACGAATATATTTCGAGCTGATATTTAGTGCGTCTGCCCAGCCAACTGCACCATCCGGTGTCAACACATATCGAAATTTTTATTTCCACAGACAAGGGTACAAGCATTTGCGGAATAAGGAAACATTTTTAATTTTGAGCCACATTTCTTGCATTTCAACAAACTAGATATCTTACAAAAAAGATGTCTGCGATTTTTAGTAGTCTAAATAAACTGGATTTTGGGAGTTTAAAAAATATTTTTATGCGAAAAAAGAAAGTCCATAGAAAGTGAAGTAGCAAATATGTCTCATTTAAGTATGCGTTAGATTTTTCGTAGTTGTTTTGTTGTTGTTGTGCTAGCGACTACTTACTACTTAAATTATCACCTCTCATCCAGTACTGTCATCAAGCTCTTCTGAAAGAAGTCCCAGACATATCGCGGCTTCAATAGGGGTGGACCAGTGTGAAATTGCTGTTAGAAGAGTAGGCTCGGTTGAGCAGATGAACAGATGAGGGAGACACGCCGCATGCCGGGCAGACATTTGGCATGTCAGGGTTCAGTCTTGACAAGTAAGAGTTTAGTCTGTTACAGTATCCAGAAGAAAGTTGAGCCAGCATGACTCTTGTCTCCCTAGGCAGTTCGCGTTCCTCATTGGCAACAGGTGGAGCTTGTGCCTGTAGGACTGCGTTCGCCGGACGAGAACTGACAAAGGAGTTTACCGACTCCGTGTGGACGAGATTGAGGGCCCGGCGATGCACCTTTGGATCAAACGGCGAAAAAATGTGATGCCGGATCTTGTCATAGTGCTTAGGGAGGTGATTCCCTATTTTCCTGTGAGACGGATTCTCGTTGAGCAAGTTCCTGTTTGTATGTTGCTGTTTATGGCAGTTGAACAGGAATTGCCTGGTCAACATCTCGCTATGCTCTTTCACACCGAGCATTTTAACCTCACTGTGGAGGTGATGCTCAGGAGACATACGGAGGCACCCCGTGGCAGTTCTGAGTGTGGTGTTTTCGCAGGCCTGCAACCTTCTTAAGTGTGCATCTGCTAGCCCCGGCGACCATATAGGCGTAGCGTAGCTCAGAACCGGCTGGCCCATTGCCTTGTACGTTGCCAGTAACATTTCTTCATCTTTACCCCAAGTGCTGCCAGCTAGTGACTTGAGGATTTTGTTGCGGCTTTGTACTTTGGTGGGAATCCCGGCTACATGAGCACCGTAGTTGAACATGTTATCAAAAGTGACCCCTGAGATCTTGGGGTGTGTGGCAGTCGAAAGTTTAATGCCATCGACGTATCTAATTCCATGTTCACCTGCGCTATCCACGTCGTAAATAAGGTGACCGAGGACTTGGTCGGTGACAGTGTCAGCTTTCGTCCAGCGAAAAAACCGGACAGGGATGGGAGGTATCAGTTAACTCTCGAGCAGAGCTCATCTACAGAGGGGCCCCTCGCCAGGATGGTGCAGTCATCGGCTTAGGAGACGATCGAGACACCCTCTGGTGGGAAAGGGAGCCTCGGTATGTAGTAATTAAGCAAAAGCAACCCTGTGGCACCCCTTGTTTAATTATACGATGACTGCCGGCCACTCAGATAGTTGGCTTTCCAAAGCTTTAGACTGGGGGAAGAGTTGAATCCTCCAGGCCGTTAATGAGTTGTGCATGATTAACAGTGTCGAAAGCTTTCGACAGATCAAGCGCAACTAGCACAGTCCTGTCATTTGGACGAGATTGGTTGAGAACGAGACCTATCTGTGTGTTGATGGCGTAGCGCGATCGTAGTGCTTTGCGGAATCCATGCTGATGTTCGGCTAGCCGCAGGTTAGCGGTATAATAAGGGAGCAAGACCGTCTCCAGCGTCTTCACTACTGGCGAGAGGAGTGATACCGGTCGATACGACTCCCCCTCGTTGGCTGGCTTGCCGGGCTTTAGTAGTGGCACCACCTTTGCCTGGTTCCATCTTTCTGGAATGACAAAGGTGGTCATGGACAGATTGCAGACGGTTGTTAGGTACCTTACTCCCTCTTCACCGAGATGTTTTAGAATCAGCATGGATATACCGTCTGGGCCAATAGATTTGGAGTTTTTGGACCCCCGTATGGCCTCCCGAACCTCCGTGGTGGTGATGGCAATGATCGCTTGGCTGTTTTTGCGTTTGTGCGCTTCCCTGATGGCACGCCTGATTTCCTTGTCAACAGGAGGACGCAGTACAAATTGCCGGCAGAAAGCGCTCGCGCATCTCTTTGGTTTCCACAGTACCTTAACACCGAAGGTGATGGATATTTTGTCGTTAGGTTTGGTCGGATTTGACAAGGATTTAACAGTGGACCATAATTTGCCAACACCAGCAGAGAGGTTACAGGACCTTAGGTGCTTCTCCCATTTGGCGCGTTTGTGTTGATCAGCTAGCCGTCTGATTTCCGCATTGAGATCTTGAATTTGGGGATCCGTAGGGTGCAAGCGTCGCACATGGTCACGTTCATTTCCCAGGGCCGCTGCCTCTGCGGGGAAATACGGACGTACCTCCTTCTCGTACGTCAGACGGGATGGGAAGAGCAGCGAAGGCGCTCTCAGTGAAATTAAGAAAACCAACCCAATCAGCTTTGCTGAATTTAGTGAAAGTGCGATTCTAAGAAGTGACTCATTGGGGTGATCGATTGAGAGGCTATCGGTAAATGATCTGATGCAAGAGTTAGCATTGGTCGGCAGTTAAAGCAGTTTATGAGACCAGCTCTGACGATAGCGAGGTCTGGCGAACTAGAACAATTTACGGCGACTCTAGTGGGGGTATCCCCGTTCACAGTGCAAAACGTCGAAACGTCGATTTGTTCAGCTACTTCCTGTCCCCTACCATCTACCTGTAGGCTTGAGTGCCACAGGTCGTGGTGGGCGTTGAAGTTTCCGAGGATTACACGATTATCGCCTCTGAGTAACGCACTGGTGTCAGGATGGTAATCTCTCGGACAGCAGGTGGCAGGAGGTATATAAATGTAATTTATTTCAAAATCGACATCGCCTGAACAGACAACCATACCTTTACGTTCCAGGGTGTTGTCCCTCGGGTCGACATCGGGCTCAAATAGCAGATATTGCAAAGATTGATTAGTGCTCAAGACAAGTGCCCCCCTAAGTCCTCTCTCACGGTCAAGCCGGTAGATTTTGTAGCCTTCACAGGTCCGAAGATCTGATCGGAACAGCAGCAATCTTGATATTTTGCTGCTTCATGAAACTCCCTATCTCACTAACCTTGCCGGTTAGGCCGTTGCAGTTCAATTGTAGGACACGAAAGTGCGATAGGGGAGAAATAATCACACTGGAAGTCAAGGACTGGTACGTATGCCTCGGTGGAAGCAGGCTGGGTCGCGCACTGCGTCGCAATCTAAAAGACGGGTGATCCGGACCACCGAAAGGAGGCGAATCGGTCGACGTTGTAACTTGCGTAGCTCGACAACATGGCGAAACGTACGTATCAGTCCATAAGTTCCTGTTACTAAGTTGAGAACGTATAAGCAGGTGACATAGGCCAAGGCAGGAGTTTCATTTGACTGATGTCGTAGGTGTATATAGTCTCAACCGACAAACAGTGCACATTGTGTAACGGACCAGGAGCTGGTGATTTTGGCTTATATTTGTGATAGTGCTGGAAGAAAAAGGGGAAGTTTTAAGTGGGAGCGATGTGGCCTGTCGCTCAGCATTTCTCACATCTAAATGAGAAGTGCTACGTAGAAAGTAGCTGTGAGCAGCTGTGTGAGGTGTTGGCGCCGGTGGGCGTGAGCTTCAGCGGGAGTTACACGCTACTTGCTGCGCAGTATTAGTGCTATTAGTCGTAGAGACTGTATCTGTAACTTTTAGCGGTGCGACACTGGATCGGCGTTGGCCACGGGACGCCCTAGGGCGTGAACAGCAAGAGGCCACAAAAGTTTTGTGGAAACTAGGAGGCCTATGTGTGTATGATTTAGCCCGGAGCACCTAGTTTTGTGAAACCATCTTTTATTAGTACTACATTGGACGGAGTGTGAACGTTTGACGTAAATCTTCTTCCAGCAAATGCAGCAGATCCATTCTCTTGGTCACGGGTTGGATTCAACACCAGCTCAGAGCAGGAAAGTTTTGAGCAGCCCTGCAAGGAGCTGCTCGGAGGATGGCAATGTCAGGGGAAAGGTGACGAGTTAGACAGGGTAGTGTCGAAATAACATCCTTTGGTAGGATATAAAAACCGAGTCATACCGGTACGTAGAACCGGCTGTTGTGGGAATTTTTCGTCGTCCTCAACATTATCACTAAGTGATTTTGGGGTTTCGAGCTGCTAATGACGTATGTGAAATCGATGACCTTTTGAAGAGTATCTTTTTTTGTGGCCAGATGCTTTTTTGAAAACTGTGACTTTTGCACAGCCTTCGACTTTTCTGAGAACCATTAATTTTTCAAATAAATAAATTTTTCCGAATTTTGTGCAGTGTCGGTTTTGAGACCCTGCTTTTGTTGGAAGCATAGAATTTTGGAACTTTCTAGGGCCCATTACTCCTTAAAAGAAATGAGTTTTTTTAGCTCGGCGGTTCTTTTGCAACCAGCGCCTTTTTTGGAACCAGTGACGTGTTTGGAACCAGTGATTTTCTTTCGAACCAGTGACTTTTTAACCGCAGTAACTTTTTTTGGAATCAGTGCCAGTTTTGGGAACAGTGACTCTTTTGTAAACTAGTGACTTTTTTCTAAGCAGTAGCAGTTTTTAGAATCAGTGACTGTTTTGAAAACAGTGACTTTTTTGGAAACCAGTGACTTCTTTGGAACCAGTGACTTTTTTCTAAACAGTAGCAGTTTTTACAATCAGTGACTGTTTTGGAACCAATGACTTTTTTGGGAACCGAAGACTTCGGTAAACCCAATTACTTTTAGCTATTTGCTTTTTGTGCAGAGACATTTTTCAGCATCATTGAATCATTTCTATGTGGAGATTTTTGTGATTCGTGGCAATAATACATACTGCAATTTGTTAAAAACACGAGGCTTCTCTTCACCTATTTTCCGAAGCCGATAGATGCCTCACCGTTCCTTTTCAAGTGAGTCCGGCTAAAGATTTTAGCACCTTCTGGTTAGGAGCGTCATTGTGCGCTCTCATAACATGAACCAGCCAGCTGAGTTGTTGACATCCACCTGCAGCACCTTATCTGCTTAAAGTTCTAAGACTCCATCGTTAACACTGGAGTGCACGCGCCGCTTACTATAGCAGACCACGGTTACATTTTAGTTGATAACTTAACAATTATTAGTTTCAGTTAAACGTAATAAAACCAATTTTTATTGCTATCTTAAAATGGTCTCCCATAGTAGGCCACGATTGCATTGGTGTTAAAAAAGGAGCGCGTGTACTCTAGTGTTAATTTGTGGTTTTTTGAACATAATCCACCTACCCTGGTTGGAAGATGTTATATATTGAGTACCGAATTTCCGACTACAAGACAAAATAAATCTTGCAATTTTTAACAATATTTCCAGTGTTACAAATATGTTTATACATACACACATACATACATATGTGCCTAACTGCTTACACTTGATGAAGTGCAGCAATTGTATTTTAACTGCAGTATTTCCTTTGCGTCACTAATGGTAAAAATCCAATAATTTAAAATTACAATAACGAAATGCTCAAGCAAATATTACACCATCCAGCACTCAAATCTAAGTTAAACGGAAAAGCAAGCAAACGCGGAAGTCAAAGCCTACAAAGAGAATAAATTTCCTTTTTCCAATATTACAAATAGAGTTTTTTTATTTTCTTCTTCTTCTTATACTATGGTTATATTTGCTGGTATTTCTGCACTTTGCTGAAATAAACTTATACACCGGTAGCAGTTTATACCCAGGCAGCCAAATATGAATCGTTCTAAAGTGTAGGCAAACGGGAGTCCCATAGTACTAACACCATCACAGAGGGCTCGGGTTATGGAAAGAAATGCTTATCCCGAAGAGAATGTAAATAATAGCCTCTCGTCAGTGCGTTCAGTGGAAACAGCTTTTCCTGAGTATGACATCAATCAGAGAGAGAGAGATCAGACCTCAAAAAAAGTTTTTAGCCCCCAGTTTATTGAGTCTTCACCTCGATTTATGTAGTTCTTCTTATAAAATATACTGTTGCCTGCTTGGATCATTCTTTAGGTGGCAAAAAATGTACAAGTTCAAGCTCCAACAAAAAATGTGGTCAGCTCACTTTGCTTATGTTTAGTTTTAGTACAGAAAATATTGCTGCTTAACAAAGCCTAGAGTTGAACATTGTTAGGGCATTTATTGGCTGTATAATGGACATTAAAAAATAGTTGTCTTCCGAAGTCATATGAAATTAATGCTTTGAAAGTTTAGCCTGTTATGAAGAAGTCTGGTTATATACTAACACAGCGCTACTCAGCAAAAGCAGAAACTCTTTTTTTCAAATATTTTCTCTTATATTGCTGGGTAGAGTCTGTTTGTTTATAACTAGTAAACCCGGCTACGCTTTGTTGCGTCTCAGAACTTGTAATAGACTGAGTCCGATTTTAATCATTGTTTCTCCCAAACCAGATGAGAGATGGAACTTAGTTACATTGCTTATGTCAAAATGGCGCCCAGCGCGCTGCTTGGGCCCGGTCCTTCTGACTGGGCAGCACGGCAACCAACCAACCAACATTGCTTATTGCAGCACTCATTTATAACTTTTGTTCGATACCTATATTGTACTAACACCTTTTGGGTCACTTTGGTCCACATACTGATCGACATTTCCGATATCTTAAATTTTGAATAAGACTTCTTACGTTGAACCGTGAAAGTTCCGTACAAGCAGTTTTTGAGTGATGAGCCCAAACATATAGACGGAGAGACAGATAGATACTAGTAATGCAATAAACAAATACGGATTTGAAATCCAGCAGTGTATTCTTTCTTCTGAGGGAACTCTTTTCATTGTAAACACAGCGTTTCCTCGGGATTTGGCTTCACGCATGGATTGGTTAGCTTTCACTTATTGATCTGCCTCTACCTTTCACACCACGGTGATGGTTTCTAGACGATTGTTATATACCATTGTTATATACATATATTTGACCTAAAGGATTTTGAGACTTCGCAAGAACCTCAAATGGATTAGTCTAAAGCTCGTCGCCCTTAAGCAAGTCGTACACAAATTTCCACTTCCCACATGCATGGACGTTGTGCCTTGTACCTCGTCTCACCTTGAAGATTCGTGAAATCCATTTAAACAAAATTTCTTATTTTCTTCCCTTTCCGATTAGTGTTTGCTTTCAACTTCCCTTTCACAACTCCTTTCGCTTAATTTTTCTTATCTATTCCGCTTTCTCTTTCGTCCCAAATGGATTGAGCGATCATAACCGCTAGAAATCTTCCAGGGATGGCCATAGGGTAAAGATAATTTAGATCTATAAAATGGTATACGGCAAAGTGTTGTGGCACCCCCCGTAAAAAATGGGATTTTGCATAATGAATATCTCTCTTGAAGTATTCACGCTACCCGACTGAGATTCGCTAAGCGTAAATCTTGTAAGCAACACCTAAATTCGCTTGTAAGTACACAACTATAGCCCATTTTCTTAGTAAGCATTTATCGGCATATTAATAAAATAACAAAATGATTTTTTTTATAAAAATTTTGAAATTTACTTTTTAAAATAAAATGTGAACTTGTCGTTGAGAGCTAGCAACCAAAATTTCGAGAGCTTTTAATTTTTTATCATTGCTTATTTTGTAGTTGCTTTTAATTAAACATTTTTTTAGACAAGCGGGGCAAAGTAATAGGAAAGGTGGCTGCTTTGCCCTCATATTCGGATCCTCTTACCTAGAATGAGCCTACAACAAAGCCGTTCTACTGGCACATTCTTCGAGCTTCACTGGTTGGTTGGGTACTTGCTTCATGTGTGAATGTAGGCAAAAAAAAATTGTGTTAGAAATGAAACCTCTTTGTTAACACCTACGGCAACGCAAAAGGTGCGAAAAAACCAACAAATTGGAACTGTGACTGGCAACCGTCATGCTGTTGTCACCTTTACAGTCTCCACATGCAAGATGCATTGAACATGAAAATTTCCTGCCGTTTTGCGTATTTTATATCCTTGCTTTATGTTTAGTGAGGAAACCTTATTGCATTTGCCATTTCTTTAAATATTTTTGTTTGCTTTGCCTGGCGGTTATATAGCATAAGTCATTGGATTTTGGTTTTTAATATTTCTTTTTTCGCTTTCCGCTGCGGTTAAGTTTTTGAATATGTTGAATGTGCCAGGATATTGTGGAGTCAAAATTATTAATAGCAATACAAGTTCTAGGAGAGAGAACTGTTATTAAGAGCTGTAAATATATTCGCAGATCGTGAATTCCGGGTGGAGTTTATTGCTTTTACCCGATTCACGTGGCAACGTCCTTTAAGAAAAGGGTGAAGCTTGAACAAAGAAACATAGAAAATTACGTTTGTGAAGAAAACTCACAGCATGGGGACACAAATATGTGCTTAGGAGGATTCGAAAGTGAGGTACACACTAATGTGCTGCCTGGCTTGCTATAAAGGCCATATAAAATCTGTATATATATTTTTCAAGGGACGGCAGGCTTGGGCTACTTAATCTACAGAAGAAGCATCGCTCCCTTTGACAGCTTTCGATACAAACTATGGGATTATATTCATTATTAGAAAGGACTGGGATGATGCTTTACTTGCCATGACGTGTAGGAGTGATAATCTTTGAAACATTTACTTAGGAGGATAGATAATTTATAACTTTGAGGATATTTTAGTTTCTGTAATGTTAGGTTAAACCAGTTCCATTTTTCAAACTTAAACAGTGACTTTTATATCACCGAACCGGTAATCGACCCTCTTGATGGTGCCATTTGAAGAAATGGAAAGAAATTAATAGTGAGAGGTGAAAGTCGTAGCATGATGGTTTGAGCGGAACTTGTAAAAAGGTATCTGCCGCAAAGAGAAATGTAGAGGTATTCATGCTGCATATTTTCTGGGAACCTAAATGCTATAACCTAGAACGTAGAATAGCTTGGTATGCTAGGCTACCACACAGAAGGTCCCAGGTTCAAGTGCGGAAACAGGTAACATCAAAATGTTTGAAAATTTTCTTCAAAACGGAGCCGCCTAGTGGCGGTTGTGGCAACCTTCCGAGTATGTATTTCTGTCACAAAACACTTCTACGTTACAATCCACATCCCTTAGCAGTTGTCGTTCGGTGTGGGCATAAGACGTGAAAATCGCTCCAATTTGTAGGAAACAATTTTAAGATTACCCGGAGGTATATCACGCTAACTTACTATTAAGCTTTAATGGCACTCGGCATTTGCGGGCCAGCAGAAGTGATAGAAATCGAAAAAGCCTACGCCTTCTTGTTGGAAAACCAACTAAGGTTTAAATTAATATTAGGGAGTATGATCCGTAATTGAAATTTCTATACCCAAAAGACAAGATAGCAACCATCACACTTATCCGGAGAACTGATCAGAAGAATATAGATCACAATTAGAGAACAGATGAGATATTCAAGACCCTGGAAGGGTTAAATATTAGCCAGAAAATCACCATACATAATCTATCCTGCAGTTAAATTGCAAAGTGGTCTCCAAAAAAACATTGCTGAAGCTCTTAAATTCATGTCTTTTCGGTGACGGTTATAACAGCGATTAATTAGAAGACACTTAGAAGTATTGTAGCATAGGCCATGCGAAATTAGCAGTCATCTTAAATTAGAAGAATAAAACGGGTTGAGAAGTAACAGAATCGAAGCTGTCTTCGATTTAGCTGAATGCTAACCGGTTTAGAACGAGCTCGATAGCTTTCGATCCACCACATTTTAGGTTCCATCTTTTATTACGACGTACAACGTTAATAAAGCAGCCTGAATAGACAGTAGTGAACTTGCTGATTTGAATAAATTGGTAGTAACGTCATGAAATGGTAGAGATGTAGCTTAGTGCTGATCCAGCCGAATTTTCTGCTAGCAATTATCCGTCATCAAATTCACAATTGTTACTCCAAGCACTCCGGCTATCTCGAAGGTCCCTAAGCTAAAACAAGATATTTAAATAGAGCAGAGATTCTCATCGACAAAAGAACTATAAGTGCGCATCAACAATAAATTACGTACACAATTACGGGCGGGACACAGTGCATTGTACCAGAATGAGTAGAAAATGGGAGTTTCCGTCACATACAGCAATATAATAAAAGTGAAATTAAATTGGGTATCGTTCGACGAAAAAAGAAGAAGCTGCTTTTTTTTTATTTTCATTTCAAATATAGGAATTCTGTAAAAAAATTCACATAAAAAGAAATTTCAAAGTTTACCTATAGTTAATTTAACTTAAAACAAGTAAGGAAAGGGCTGTCTTCGACTGTCCCGTTCATAAACTTTATACAAAAACTCTGCAAAACTGATCATTTAAAGACACATAGCCCAAACCCCATTTATCGAAACAATCGATTACATGGGAGCTATATGTATTGTTGGTCCGATCTAGGTGATTTTCACTACACACATTACATACATTATAAGTACTAAACTTGCAAAATCTTACCTTCCCAGCTTTCTAATTGCAAAATTTATAGCCCAAAACCCATTTATCGAAACTATCGATTGTATGGGAGCTATGCGTTGTATTGCTCCGATCTTTCTGATTCCGACAAATGATTAATCTAATGCAAAATGGCGGCTCCATACCAAATTTCAACAAAGTATCTCCAAAACTCATGAAAGGTATAGAAGTGGACATCAAAATCTCCAAAACTTTTAAGTATGCAGGTTTCTAGCCCAATCAATTCAAGGATAATAATGTCCAAGTTAGAAATTGTTCAAAAATGTCGCTGAATTTTCTGAATTTTTTTGTCGTTGAGTGATTTCCTCCATTCAACCAGACTTGTTAAATTGGTTTGGCAACTAGTAATCAATTAGTTAGATGGCGTTTTTTATTGGGAATGGTTATTTCGATTGTTTTTCAAGAAAAGGCAATTGTTAATTAATAACGATTAGAAAAAAAAAATTTAATAAAAAAAAATAAAAAAAAAATTTAAATAATCTAAATGACTATTAATCTAAATGATTAATAATCAATCAAAGCGGTAATCATTA
Source organism: Merzomyia westermanni (assembly GCA_949987695.1). Classification (NCBI taxonomy): domain Eukaryota; kingdom Metazoa; phylum Arthropoda; class Insecta; order Diptera; family Tephritidae; genus Merzomyia; species Merzomyia westermanni. Next base: position 158,484,413 of record OX465288.1, on the reverse strand, counting down.
CGACTAGTAATCATTATTTAACAGGTCTGCCTACAACGCATGTACTAGATTTAATTTTGTACGGAAGAAAATTTTGAACAAGGCCTGTACACTAAAAATTCTAGAAATTCAGGGAAAGTTATGAGCGAGTTCTGACAAATGGTTGTGCTAAAATTGATTGGTATACGAAACTGTGTTCTAAAAATTTTCTAAAAGTGTTGCCAAAAAATTTCCAGATTTTGATGGTTACGTTTTAAAGTTTAATTAACTTTTAGGAACTTTCGTAAACTTTGAAAAAACTTTTAATGTGGGGTTTGCTACAGAACTCGCTATATTTTACATGAAAATGCTTAAAACACAGCTTCTTCTTATTTCGTCAAACGATATGCAATTTAATTTCACTACTATTATATTGAACACAACTGTATGTGTGCAGGAGCTGTTAGCAATTAATGTTTAAAGAAATTATTTAAAACTTTTAAAACACAGCTGGAAAAAAATCGGACACTACACAAATGCATGAACAAGTATTTAGCTCAATACGGCATCCGATCGCGTTCGGCTTGAGATGCAAAATTCCTACAACGTGAAATGTTTGTCCAGTTCTCTTTATTTCTTCTAGAACGGCTTTAGACAATGCTTTAAATTTGTAATACGTTCTCTGTCTCCTGCTTAAGAACATAAATGCTCGTATAAAAATAAAAACGTCTTCTCATTATTAGCCATAATATATTTTATATTCTACAGCAAGACACCAACATGCGAAGCAAAGAAAAACTTGACCGCATTTTCCACTAAATGACGGTCATTAAAGTTAGTATTGTTGTAGTATCTACTTAACGGTTGTAAGTATTTCTATATGTATATATATTTATAAAATATTATTACAGTTGTTGCATTCAACCTTATTAGCTATCAGCTGCCTAGAGGTTTCTTGTGGTTCTTGTGGTTAGTTGGTACGCTTGCTGTTTATTTTATTTCGCAATTATTTTCCTTGACCTCAATTGCGATTGCGCAACTAACGAACGTAACCACTTAACATCGTTATTCTAGGCATTTGTTTATGTACAGGGTGGCGCAAAAGTAATCCGCCTATCAGAAAATGCTATAAATTTTGCGATTGGCCCCTAAAGTCAGTTCTGTTTTGACATTTGTGTAGTAAACACATGCGAAATACACGTTAATAAACAATGTTACGCTACACTGCTCCAGAACGCGGAATATTGCTGACTATTTATTTGACCAAACGGTTAGTGTGAATGGTGAGCGCTACAGAGAAATGATCAACGAGTTCTTTTTGCCGCAACTTGATGAATTGGGATTGGAAAACATGTGGTTCCAACAAGACGGTGCTACAGCACACACTGCACGTGCCACAACCGATATGCTGAACATCGGAAGCTTACTTTTGCGCCACCTTGTATGTACATACATATATATTTATATTTGCTATATGTACATACACATGTTCTATGGCTTTTAGCTTATAATTAGCACTTTAATGAGACTTTTTAGCTTTTTGAGATGAAAAAAGGTTGCGAGTGCTTGAGAAGCAAAACACATGTGTTACTATTTATTTGTGAACGTAAGTAAAGGTATATATAAATATAGCAGACAGTGTGCAGAACAAGAGCAAGTTCGGCATAAAAATCAAGAAATAAAAATAAAAATACGTTTATCGGGCATTTATAAAAACCTTAATACACGCATGCGAGCTGTCATGGAAAGCTTTTCGGCAAAACTCATCTGCTTTGCATTTGCCATCGGCAACAAACTGTAGGTGCCGTCAATTTGTAGGGAAAATGAGAAGCAGCACACCACATATTGGTAGAAAAGCTCGGGCTTAATCTTCTCGGGGGTAAGGTTGTGTTCAATATAATAGTAGTGAAATTAAATTGGATATCGTTCGACGAATTAATAATTTTCATTTAAAATGTAGCAAATTCCATAAGAGACACCACATAAAAAGAAATTTTAAAGTTTACACAAAGTTCAGGAAAGTTAATTAAACTTTATAAAATTTACATCAAAATTTCAGTATTTTTGGCAAGAATTTTTAGACATTTTTTGAGTACGCAGTTTTATAACTCAAGCAATTTTAGAACAAGAAGGTGCAAATTAGAAGTAGTTCAAAATTTCCCCGGAAGTTTTTAGAATTTTTTTGTCAAGGGTATTTTTTCCATACAAAATTAATTTGTCTTCATGCGTTGTATGGGTACTCAAAAACTCTAAAAATTTTGAAGAAATGTATTTTATTTTTAAGATTTTGATGTCCATTTTATAAACTTTCCTGAACTTTGTGTATACCTTGAAATTTCTGTTTATGTGGTGTCTGTTATAGAATTCGTTATATTTTAAATGAAACCACATCTTCTTTTTATTTCGTCGAACGATATCCATTTAATTTCACTATTGCTAAAGGGTGTGTTTTTTAGGGGTATAGAACTTCGAATTGAAATAAAACACAAGAAAATCGTTTTAAGGTCCATCAATTTGGCTTTATTGGAAGGATAATTTTATGCCATTAATGTTTAAATATGATTTCGGGCATGTGGCCGCCGCGGCTGGCTCGAATAAAGCCAATTCTACAGGTCCAATTTTCAACCACTTTTTCGAGCATATGGGGCCGTATGTCGGCAATAACGCCACGAATGTTGGCTTCCAATTCCCCTAACGTTTCTGGTTTGTTGGTGTAGACGAGCGACTTCACATATCCCCAAAGAAAATAATCCAATGGTGTCAAATCACACGACCTTGGTGGCCAATTGACAGGTCCATTCCGCGAAATTATGCGCTCATCGAATGTTTCCTTCAATAAATCGATTGTGACGTGCGCTGTGTGGCATGTAGCGCCGTCTTGTTGGAACCACAACTCATCCACATTCATGCCATCCAATTCGGGAACAAAATAGTCGGTTATCATGGCTCTATACCGGTCTCCATTAACGGTAGCTGCCTCTCCAGCATTATTGCGGAAGAAGTATGGCCCAATGACTCCACCAGCCCATAGAGCACACCAAACAGTCAGTTTTTGTGGATGTAATGGCGTTTCAAGGGTCTCATGTGGATTCTCTTCACTCCAAATGCGGCAATTTTGCTTGTTGACGTAGCCATTCAACCAAAAATGAGCCTCATCACTGAACAAAATTTTGCGATGAAAATCAGCATCGAAATCAATCTCATTTTCGGCCCATACACCAAAATCACGACGCATTGCATGGTCTCGCGGCTTTAATTCTTGCACAAGCTGGATCTTGTAAGGTCGCAAGCCAAGATCTTTGCGCAAAATCTTCCATAAAGTTGATGGACAAAGCTCCAATTGCTGTGCACGGTGGCGAATCGATTCATTCGGGTCCTCTTCAACACTTTGCTCTACAGCGGCAATTGTTTCTTCGGTGCGCACTGTTCGACGTCTCTGCGGATGCGTATTATCACATAGAGTAAACGTAGTGCGAAAACGATCCATGGTTAACCGAATTAATTGCTCTGATGGACGATTATGTCGACCATAAAATGGACGGAGCTCACGGTAAACTTCGCGAACTGAACCATTATTTTCGAAATAAATTTGCACGATTTGCAAGCGTTGTTCTTTTGTCAACCTGTTCATGATGAAATGGCAAACCAAACTGAACATAAATGACATTCGAGTTGCCAGATTTGACCACAAAATGCCAGTTTTATCTCTATTCGAAAAACAAACCTGTAAAAAAGACACCCTGTATATTGAACACAGTTGTATATATCGCGCTAATTATTTATTTTATTTTTAATACACTCATGGATGCCAATTTTTTGCACTTTAGCAATGCCAGGACTATCCGTTTCACAATTCTAGGAATAACGGGATCATTCCCGAAATATTATTATTAGCTACTCTCAAACAGTTTTGCCGAAAAAAGTGAAGAAAATGTTGAAAAAATTGTCTCACCTGAAAATATGTAACAAATTAATTGGATTTTTATTATATATTTTTTTTTAATAAAAACCAAATTTATTTCATATATAACAGAGCAAAAACAGAAACATTTGAGTTATTCAATTAAATATTTTAAAGTGTGATTTTTTAAATATTTATTTTATTTATTAAGTCTACATATTGAAAAAATTCTGCAGACTAGGCATGACTATCATAATACAAAATATAATAAACATAAACGCAAATAAGATGCATACATATTTAAAGCAATATTGTACAGAAGGTTGAAAAGGACTCGTTTCCAATCCTCCGTACCTGATAGTGTAGGATCAATATTGCTGCCGTAATGGACGCTTTCACTTCATAATTATTATTTGCTGATTTAGCGTTTAAAATGAGTGGCTCTGAATGGATGATTGGAAAGGCCGTGTCTCCAATCCACACTCTGGTAGCCACGCCAAGCAGGTATGACCTACTCACCATGTAAAGTTTCGCCATCAACAAAATCCCACGGAAAGTCCTTCAACGCAAATGTATATCCACACAAATGTTCAAAAAAATGCTCATACATATATTTGGTTTTAATAATATTTGCCATCCCGAAATTCCCGTGTTGGTGAGAAAGAAATTCCGTTTAAAATTATCTTGCAAGTCTTGAGTAAACTATCATTTGGGTAGGTAGTCCATTTTCAACTAATATAAATATAAAATGTCTCCTGGTCGTAATCTTAAAACTATTTAAGATAGAATTACGTATATTACTAATAGGGATTTTACCTGGTGAAAATTAACGACACGGCGGCCGCCGTGGTGTGGAGGTAGTGTTGCCGGCCTACCACACCGAAGGTCCAGGGTTCGAGCCCTGGTACAGGTAACATCAAAAGTGATTTGAAAAAAAAAAGTTTTTCAAAACGGGGTCGCCCCTCGGCAGTGGTTTGGCAAACTCTCCGAGTGTATTTCTGCCATGACAGGCTTCTCAGCAAAAATTCGTCTCCTTTGTAGATGCCGTTCGGAGTCGGCAAAAAACTGTAGGTCCCACCAATTTGTAGGGAAATTCAAATCGGCACACCACAAATTGGAAGAGAAGCTTGGCGCAAAAATCTCTTAGGAGGTTTATGATGATATACCTGTTGTATATCGCGCCATAAAAAGAAAAGAAAAAAGTCTATCAATCACGACCGAGTTGTAAAAGTAAAGATATGGAATCGTTCATTAAGTTATTGTAACTCCTAAATATTTTACCAAAAATTGTTCTGATTAAACCACTGTGCTTGTTCACAAATATACGTGTTTAAATGGAACCAGGTTTTTGCAAATGGACATTGTATGTGGAGCAAAACATACATAGATGTAAAGGGTGCTTAAGAAGATTACATCAAGTGGTATATTTTGCAACATGAACATATGTTTCTATGTACATTAGACTGAGCAAACAAAAAAATTTGTTTAGATTAAATTATTTCCATATTTATTTTTCAGAAAGGCGAAAATAGTTTTAGACGGTAATATTCATTTGCTGAGCTCTCTCAATGCTAGATTAAATATCTAAAGCATTCTGACTGTGAATGAGCTCAAAGCCAAGAGCAATAACTTTTTATATAAAAATTGTTAATTTTTTTATTTTTTAATAACAATATTTTTGCAATTATTGATTAAAACTTTTATTAGTGTAGAGGGGGAAAACTTAGTCCATCCGCTATACCTTTTTTTAAAGATCGATTTCGATTTCGGTCAGCTAAACTCTTATTTCTATTCCTTTTACCTTAACTATGTGAAATCTCCGCCATCTGGCGATATGTAGCATTGATAATGGTTAATTTTTGTTTCTGGTGATCTTCGGTTTTCTTTATTTGTCACACCAGTAATTCAATTGAATTGCTGTTTGTACGGAGTGTACCTTTTTCAAAGTGTACAATTTTATTTTATTTTGAAATTAAATATGTAGTAAATAGCTTATTTAAAGTAGCTTTATAAAAAGTATTTTGAGACCCGCTGTTGGACCGTACTACCTTTTCAAAATTTGTATTTGTCTTTTTCCTGTATTAAGTTTTTCTTTTTCCAAAATAAAAACGTAAACTGAGCAGACCATACAAATGTCTAAAGCTCAACTTTTTTGTGGGGATTAAATTTCTTACATAAAATAAATGCTTCTAAATCTAGTTAAGTTACTAAATAGATAGTTCTAAAACAAAAATTTGCTCATTCTTCAAAAACGTAAATTTAAATGATAGACCACTTAAAATTAATAGTATGGTCTAATATTCTAATGAATTTTTTCTCGCCCTATGGCTTAATAATAACCAAAAATTATAAAAAAAAATTTGTTTGGCTCAGTCTAATATACATCTGTGTCTATTCGCGAAGTTGTACACTGAATTTAGTCTCTGCAGTATTTTATAATATATCCTGGCACTTAGCCATCATGAGTTCAATCGTTTTATGATATTTTGAATAGTATTTAAAAACGCTTTTAGGTGCCTGCTTAATCACTAGAAAATGTGAGTTTAATTTAAGTGTATTCGAGAACTGTTAGTTTAGTATTAATAATAATAACACTGCGTTACAAAAACGAGATCGAAAAAAAGGGTTAAGAATCGATCCAATCTTTCACACAGGCGACCTTTATACTTTATACATAAAAAAAAAATTCTGACATGTACATGAAAATCGCCGACACACGTGTAGTTTTATTTTTTCTCCCCTTCCCGAAAAAGTATATTTGGTTCATAGGACAGAATGTGCGAAACGCGGTGTAATACAAACAGAATAAATGAGTGAAAATAAAACATAAAATATTATATATTTTTTTGTAAGCTTGACGAGCAAAGCACCAGTTGATAATCATTATTACTTAATTACTATTTTTGATTTTAATGGAAAAATTTAAAGTGTATATATTTGATACTCGCTTTAGTCATACAAATATTTCGAAAACATAAACGATTTCTATCATTTCTTCTAATCATTGCTTTCCTATTTTAGAAGATCTTGCGGTGAACCGAACCACGGATATAGTGACTTGCAAGCGCAGTACCTATAGTCTTTGTCGCCTGTTATTTAAGTGAACTCGTCCTTTAATTGTTGTTGTTGTCTGCCAACAAGTGTACATGATTTTTAAACATTACGTCTGTATTTAAATCAGGTATGCTTAATTTTTTGTATTTTTGTACATTCTTCTTTCTATTTTTAGAAGATGGTTATTGTGAATACCGCATTTAAAGCCTAATCGCCACCCGTGAGTGTTTCTAACTCCTTCTAAAAACTATTCATAATACTTGCGCGCAGTCGTTGTTGTTACCAATCAAAACCGTTGCACCTCTTCAAGCTTAATAGCAAAAAGTAAATACTCATATAAATCAACTCAAGCCTAGTTGCATACTTCTTTCACTTCTTAGCAAACTTTGTATTTTTATTCACTTTATGCTATTTTTATTTATTTTTTTAAGTACTCCTGCAACAAATCACTTCCTAGTATTTCCCTTCATTGCTGCTTCGTTGTTATAATGCAACTTGTTTCTTGTAATTTTTCCTAAACATTATTCCTATTTTCTACTTCTAGTTTTTCTGTTTATGTACCATTGCGTCAACAATTGGTAACTTCCGCTGCCGATCACAATGCTCTCCAGTTACTCAATATTGCAATGCTCTGTTGATTTTGCCTACTTTCAGGCGCACATCATAATTCTTGCGCCCGACCATAAATCTAGCAAACAGTAAAGTTTTTTTGTGTAAAAAACTGCATTCAAAGTTAAATTGAGCAAGATTTTTTGAGAATGTAGTTTTAGTTGTGGGCAACATTTATGCCTTTCAAAGTTGTTCGCTTGTATTTGCTTCGGACTTCTAAGCTTGTTTTATGGCGTTTAACTTTTGCTTTTGTAGGCAAGTGAAATTTGAAGATCTATGAAACGCAACAATACCTAGAATATGCTTTCAGGATGAAAGTTAACTTGGTTTTGGTAATAAAATTTTTTTTCGCATACTTAAAACTTTTTTAAATGCAAAAAGCACAAAAAGAACGGAATAATACCAGATATTTTTGATGATTACCAAAACAAGCCTTCCAAGAATCATTATTCGAGGGTATGCATCTCGTTTGTTCTAAGCTGTAATAGAGACATCACTGCTGTTTGGCTGGTTGATGTCCTCGTCAGTGTGAATGTGATGTACGCAAAAGGCTGTAAAAGTATCAGAACTTGGATCATCTACTACTGTTATCATGCACAATGCTAAATTTCAGTTGTTAAACTCAATCCTTTTATTTATCTGGATATCTAGATGAAATTTGGTAAGAGGCAGCCATTTTATAAAGCATTAATCATGTGTCAGAACCAACATGATCGGACCAATAAACTACATAGCTCCCATACAATCGATTGTTCCGATAAATGGGGTTTGGCCTATAACTGTTGCAATTAAAAAGCAAGGAACGTAAAATTTAGCACTTTTAGTACATATTATATATGTAATGTGTGCAGTGAAAATCATCCAGATCGGACCAACATAACAAATAGCTCCCATACAACTGATTTTTCCGATAGTATGGGCTATGTATTTTTAAATTAACAGTTTTGCAGAGTTTGTATATACTAATTTTGAGTAGGGATCGGACACTTAAAACCGTGATGCGTATTCATAAAATTCATAAAGTCTCAGCACAGTCGAAGACAGTCTTTCCTTACTTTTTTTTTATTATTTATTTATAAGTCTACAGATTGAACAAATCTTACAGACTAGACATGACCAATATAAAGTAAAATATAATAAACATTATAGCATGAGCTTAGGCGTAATTGACATGCATACATACATATAAAAACAATAAATTGTTGAGAGTAGGATCACTCTATAATCTATTTTAAAGAATGATGTAAGAAGCTTAGCATATAAAATTTTAGTTATAAATTTTGCTTCATAATAGCGAGTCGAATCTTTTGTCTGTGTTGAACTAACTTAATGGTTGGAGATGCCGTGTCTCCAATCCACCCTCACATTTGATTGGTTTAGTCATTTAAGGTTTTGAGTAGAAATCTGTAGGACTAATTGGATGGCTGGAGAGGCTTTGTCTTCAATCCACCCTCTCATTCGATCAACTCAATCATTTAAAGTAGTAAGTAGATATCTTGTAACTAAGAGCAGCGAGTCAGAGGTATCAATGTTTCTGCAATGATTATTGAATTCCTGACACAAACTACGAAAAGGCTCGTGCGAGTAAATGATCGATCTGCTAATGCTCAAAAGTGGTAGGAGAAATACTACGACGCTCCTGTTCGGTCTTTGTACCAATTTCGCGTATTGTTACGAACAACTACACAATCGTTTTAGCTCTGTTTTTCATTCGATTTCTAATTCTTTTCTAGTTTTCGGCTCTGCTTCTGTTCCGATTTCTATTGCAGTGACTGATCCGTTCTTCGCTACAGCTTTCTTTTCCTTTTTGTGTTCCGTTTCCTGTTTCCTTCGGCATTTCGGGTCAAGTTTCTGTTTTCATCTCTATTTCCCTGACGATTTTTGTTATTCCATTACATATTCCCTTTCCAGTGTGGATTTCAGTTGCAATTCTGGTCTCTGTTTTGGTTGTGTTATCGTTTTTGTTATGTCTGTGGTTCTTGATCGATTCCAGTGTTTGATTTGACTCCAATTGCTGAGTCGTATTGTTTTCGATTTTTGCTTCTATTTCGAGCTTGGTGTCTGGAAATGTTTGGCATATTTTTGATTTGACTCCAATTGTTGAGTCGTTTTGTTTTCGATTTTTGCTTTTATTTTGAGCTTGGTGTCTGGAAATGTTTGGAATATTTTTTCCGGTATCGTTTACTCGGTCGTTTTTAATTTTGATTAAGTTTCCTGCTTTGGTTCAAGTGAAGCTGCCCACTTCGCATGGGTTGAAGTGTCTGCTTGGGCTGGTGTCAGTTTCTGTTCACATACTCCGTGAACTTCCCGTCATCGTTCACGATTCTGGGTTTTGGTCTACTTCGGTTAGCGTGTTCCCGTTCTTGATTTGGGTTCGGGTCAGCTGTCGGTATCTGAACCGTTTTCTGATTTATTTCCGATGGGTTTTGATTCCTCCTCCGCATAGTTGACAGTTTCTGTTAGAGTGCTGGTTCTTGCTCCTAGAACTACCTTGGTTTCGCTAACGACTTCGCATAAGATATATGGGTCGGTTCCTGTTTCTTCTATCTTTCTTCTTCCGCTCTCTACTTGTATATCACTTTAAGCTTAGTTTTCTGCTCTATTTCCTATCGTCGTCTCGGTTTCTATCCCACGTAGCTTAAGGCTTCGGTTTGGGGTATATGACGGCTTCGGGTTTTGCCTGGGGTTTTCTTATGGTTTAGAATTCCGTTCCATGTTTTGCTTTCATTCTGGTATTTTCTCTTATTCTTCAACCTAATTGCCGACTTCGATTAAGACACCAGTTTTGTGCCGTAGAAGGTTTTTATGAAGTTATCAGCCACTGCTTTGGGAACGGCTACGGGAAATCGAGATATGCTCGCCCATTTATGATAAAAACGACAGTGGAACTTCCCGCGCATTTCTCTAGAATAAAGTAGAAGGATTTGAAACAAATGGGAGAAAAGGTCAATTACTTTAATTTACCAAGACATACAACTCAGTAAAACATGTTGGGTTCCATTTAAGCAAACTGAAATCGCTTTTCCTTCTCTGATTTGGCTTCATTCATTATTTACGAGGTTCACACTTTCCAACACCAAAACAAATACGCCACATATTGTTGCATTTCAGATTTTTACTAAATTGCATTGTCATTTTTCAGTTGTAGTATTGGCATTCCGGTGTAATTAGCCTTCCATTCCACAGTTTATTATCTCTCTACTCTTTCACTTTTGCTGCTAAATTTCTGGCATTACATTCATTTCTGTTTTAAACTTAGTTTGGGTTTACCGCCTTTCTTTCTTTATCTAAAATACATTCCATTATTACAGTGGTGGAGATTGTACTTCCAGCTTTTCTTTGAAGCGAGTCGTAGCAAAGAAATACAAAGCTCAATGCTGCAGTATTCAAACGCAAACGAAGGAGTGGCATTTTCATTCTCGAATTCGGTATTTGCTTAACCAGAATCTTAGCACTTGGCCTTTTCTATTTAGTGAAACTTGCGTGACATTACACATAGTTATATACCTACAGCAATTTACTTAAATACATACATATATATCTTTGCACTGCTTTCATTGTTCTTTTACAACGATATCTTTCGATCCCTTGAATGCCAGTGGCACTTAGCTTAATGAGTTGCCACTTATGCGACCAGAAGAATGCAATAGTCGCGTGAAAACAACGACGTTATTATGCATGCCAACTGAACTTTAATGCAAAGGACTAAGAAATGTTGTCTTGGAAAGAACCGGGTTCTCTAAGAACCAAGTATTACAAGTCCTGTAGAACGTATGAAAGAAAATTATTTAAAGCAATACAGTATCGACGACTTTAAGCAACTTTTTGAATTTACTCGTAAAGAGGTAAGTAAGTACATATTTAAGATATGTAGTGTAAGAGAAATGCGGAGATATGGATACAGAGCGGAGGAGTAATATATAGATCAGTAGATAGTACCATGACTATAAACGAGCTCAAGGCCAAAAATAAAAATTTTTCTTTTTTATTTATGAAAATTATTATTGTTTTTTTTCAATAATTAGTTATAAAAGTATTTATTATAATAGAATAGAAAAATTTAAGAGAAAATAGCCATAGCTTTTCTTAAAGACGAATTTCGTAGCCTGCTAGACTTTTTTATCAGAGAAATTTTGGCACGTTGTGCTAACCATTAAGCTAACAGAGCGCTGGTTTTTGTGTAAGCTAAATTCCTAGTTTTATTCATATTTACCAACACACTGAGAATCAGTAGATAATATACGCTGCCCCGGCGACCTAGTGAATGATCTGCAGCGATTATTTATTTTACGAATGTAGCCCTCTTAAGTGGAGAAAGCTAGCCCATAGATGACAACGAAGCCGAGCCCTATTTCGAACATGATGGCACTAGGGCTTCCAACTATCTTGCTCGTGGTACGCAGAGTAACATCGAAAGAGACAGCTCATGGTACTACTTCAGTAGAATATAGAATCAGTCTTCCTACAATGATAACTAACTTTCTATCGTGCTTGCTGCAAAGAAAGGAAAGGCGAGACTTCGATTGTATTGTAAATATAAACCGTTCAAGCAACACTTGAAATTTGAAACCGGATTCGAAACATTTGATTGCACAACACTATTCTGCAATAATATTTTACTTGAGCTATATATATATTCAGTTATAAATATGGATATGTGTATTAGGGTGAGTTGATTTCAATTAATAAGTCGGTAAAATTTGTGAATTTATTTTGAGTTATTTAAAAAAGAGAAAAACAAAATAAACGAAATAAATAAGTGCCAAATACGGAAAAGGAAACCAAAGGAAAATGATGACGTGCAGAAGGAAGAGAATATTATCCAAAACATGATAATAAAATAAAATATTAAATTTAGATAAATATCAGTTTTTTCACTATTGCAAATAAAGCTAAATATGTAGGTTATAAATAAAATTAAGTTCACTGCTTTTCCGTTAGAATTTCAAAGACTTTGCGAAATCTGATTTAGTTAAAAAATTAAAATATTAAATGCAATTTATTTCGCTTTATAATGAAAGTGGATATAAAAAAAAATGTTTGACAATTTTTGCATATTTTTTACGATTTTTTGAATACAAAAAGTGTTTCCATTGCCACTATTATTAATTTATTTCAAAGTTGTCCATTGGTTAAGCTCTGTCACGCATTTTTTTTGCTAAACTCACAGACATTGAATTTTAAAAAGTATTGCTCACTGATGCCTACCCATAAGAACTTATTTTCAATACTCGATTCAAAAAACAAATTTTTATACCTACAAACAACTTGCATTGCAACACAAAACTAAATCACTAAGTCGATTTGAACATCCACAACTGAGCAATTGCAAAAAATAATTGATGACCAAATTTTTTTATTGATCATTACACACTCCAATTTTTAAGAATGAAAAGAGCCTCACCATGTTATTTCTGGCATTCAAATTTACATGTTTGTTGTGTTTAAATTTCAAATGGTAAAGAATTAACTTTCAATTCGCTTTTTTTTTGTTAAATTCAGTTTCGTGTTGTAATTAAAAAAAAAATATACTACTTGGCTTTCTTAAATGACTGAATATTTAAGTCAAACTGATTTACTCTGGCTATAATACATATATCTCGTAAGTTAATGAAGAAATGTTACCAATAGCTGCTCTATAAAAGAGTATTCGGAGATAGAACATTTCAATATAACAGTATTGTGATATCTATTGCATTTTTGAACCTCGTCTTTAGTATTTGAGGAACTACTACGTACATTTTAAAATAGAAATGTGTTCTTTCTAATTAATAATTTCATAAAAACATATACTAATAACTTACTGGGTTAAATACTCCCCCATAAGAAAGCTGTAGTACCATTGATGTATTTCAAAATCTAGTGACACACCTCAAAATGTTGCACAAAAAATTATTTTTTTAAATTGTCTCTTCTTTATACTTTAGTTGCTTTTTTTCTTTTTATACAGTAGAATAAAATTCTGGAGCCATGCTAAGTCTAAAAATTCTATTGCAACCCACCCTAATGTACATACATATCTAGGTGTATGCATAAATGTAAATATGTATTATATTCGCTGGTGACCAGAACCCCCTTTTTATTATTTCCAAACTTAACTGCCTTTTTGCCAGTTCGTATCGCCTGTGGGTTGGATGTTAATTACATTAAAAACTGTTACAAGGTTACATACTTTATGAGTAGCTTTTTTTTTTTGGAACAGCAAAAAAAGTAAAATCAAGCGAAATATATTGCTACTTAAATAGTAAAATTTATTTAGGTTTGCAGAGGTTTTCTCTAATTATTTTACGCAATGTAAATTGTATTTTAACTGGTTGGGCTACAGACAGAACAATACGAAGGTAACAAATGTAATAAAAAAATCTAAAATAAAAGATAGGACAAAAACCAGAAGAGCTAATTGGATTTCCTAAAATTCTTGCTTCAATTTTGTAACCAATGAGCAGATTTTAGACTGTGCGATTAAGAAAAAAATGCATAACAATTTTTCTATAGAAATAGTTTGAAATTAAGAAAGTATTTAATTAAAAAAAATAAATTTTTAGCTGTTAGATTGTAGGTCTGTTCAATAACAAAAAATTATTACTGGAAATTACGAATTCTTACTAACTTTTTCTGTCAAGTGTTTATTAACTTGAAAAATTTTTAAGAGAAAAACAAATCGAGAGCGTAAGAGTTTGAGAGACTTACTAATTTTTACTAGTAAATTTCTTGCTAGTAAAAATTTTTAAGCTCAAAGAATTCACTGCCAAACCCAAGCTGAAATAAAGTTTATAAATATTGTTTTCACTTTCAAAAAATAAAATAAATTTTAAATTTACATAATTGGAAAGAAAATGGAAGTGTTCTTTCATGTGATGAATTTCAGTTTATTTGTAAAACCTTTACATGCTTCCTGGCAGGTGGACACTCCAACGGCTAGGCAACGTAACGCAGTGTCAGAAGTAAAAATTGTTTTCCTAATCAAAAAATAAAAAGTAGTTATTTTTTAAATTAATTTTTGAAACGTGTCAATTGTTTTTTGCTTACCAATTTTTGTTAATTTACTGTTATTTAAGTTTTTCTGTTCTAATAAAATTACTCTTAATTTGTTTAAGTATTTACTGGAAAAGTAAATGAACAAGCCTTGTGAGTTTAAGTTCTTTTCGTTTTGTGACATAGAATTTCTCGGCCTTTTGTGAGTTGAAAGGATACAGGTAAAGCAGCAAACACACGAAGTATTGAAGGATCTTATATTTGACAAATGTCGTTGGGATTTATAGGGCGAAATGTTTAGACATTTGATTCAGGAAATATTGCTCACTAAGTTTCGCGAAAATCTCTACACTTTGGAAAGGAAGTACGCTTCCTACAAGATAACGATTGGCAACATGGTAATAGTAATTAAGATACATTTTTTTGATTATTAGTAACAAACAAAGAAATTCGTAGTTTTAAATGGCCAAATCGTCACTCGAGAAAACAATCAAATACGCAATACGTTGACTGTGATAAACGTCGTCGATGTTAGCGATTCATTCCCAAAGTTTGTGGTTCATCTCTGTGAAGTTTTCACAGTGAGTTCAGGAGTCCGCTAGTTATGACACAAAACATATATAGTTTTCGGAAAACCCACCAGGTTGTATACACTTGCAATTCGGTATAGCTAGGAGTTTATTTGGTTCAAGTTAATGATATTTTATATATACGAGGTGTGTTCAAAAAGTATCGCGAATTTTGTGTTTTTTCAAAAATTATTTATTTATTCATGAATATCTATTTTGTCCCCTTCAAAGTAATCCCCATGAGATATTATACACTTGTGCCAACGGTTTTTCCAATATTCGAAGCACTTCAAAAAATCATTTTTTTGTATCTTGTTCAGCTCCTCCTTCGATGCCGTCTTTATCTCGTCAAGAGAAGCGTAACGTCGTCCTTTCATGGGCCTCTTCAGATTAGGGAACAAGAAAAAGTCACAGGGGGCCAGATCTGGGGAATACGGTGGCTGTGGCATCATTAGTGTGTTGATTTTGGCCAAAAAGTCGCGCACAAGCAACGATGCGTGAGCAGGGGCGTTATCGTGGTGCAAAAGCCAATTTTTGTTCTTCTTTGCACATCTTCTCGGCCTTCTGAGAACATTTTGTACCACCGATAAACGTTGCTTCATTCCAAGGTAGCTTCTCCGTATGCCACAGTCAACATTCGGAATGCATCCGCGCACTTAATTTCGTTTTTCATACAAAATTTGATACAGGTTCTTTGATCCATTTTTTTGAATAGGTAAAAATCGAAGACGATCCAAAACACGTGCAAGCAAAGCAGCTGTCAACAATTAACTGAACATTCAAAATGGCCGAGCTTGTCGGCATAAGTGAGAGACATGAGTACCAACATAACGCCACAAAAAATTCGAAATTCGAATATACGTAACCAGCGAAAATTCAAAATTCGCGATACGTTTTGAACACACCTCGTAGATATGTGTTCTATATAAAAAAAAAACGGAAAAAGTAAGCGGTACTAAGACCAAAGACAGTTAATTCACTGTATCTTAGAATTTATGTACATAAGGTACCCGCAGAGGAAAGGGAAGAAGAAAGGGAGTACAAATAGAAGATGTAAGATCTAGAGTAAGCGCGTGAGGAAAATGAAGAGTGTAGTTAAGAGTAACGGGATATGGGGATTGGGGAAAGGCAAACATTAAAAAGAAGGGAAGGACGAGAGTACAATTTGTTAAATGTGGGCACCTCAAATTTTAATCAGGACAACATCAGAGGGGTCTGCT
Source organism: Merzomyia westermanni (assembly GCA_949987695.1). Classification (NCBI taxonomy): domain Eukaryota; kingdom Metazoa; phylum Arthropoda; class Insecta; order Diptera; family Tephritidae; genus Merzomyia; species Merzomyia westermanni. The sequence goes on along the minus strand of OX465288.1, from coordinate 158,468,127 downwards.
AGATAATTAAATAAATATACACTTATATATATATATGTATATATAGATTAGAGTGGGTCAAATTTTTTTCCATCAGGAGTATAGCAAAAACCATATTGCCATATGAATGTAGTGTTTGGCCAAAAATTTTTAATAGCTTCTGATAGAATTATAGGAAAAATATCATATCAACTTACTTTAAAGGTATTTTACGTACACTTCAGGATCTGTATTAATATCTATAGTGTTTTTGAATTTTAGTAGAGATATCAGGCTTAAATTATGAGAAATTAGCCTAAAATTCACTTTTAACTACTATATTATCATTTCTAACAAATTTCTTATGGAACAATTGTTTTTCTTTACAGCTAAGATGAACCAAATCCTTCTACATCATCGGAATCCACTTTATCACATATACTTGAACATAATATTATTGTATTTGGTTTATCAAGTGAATTAAATAATCTGAATTTACCGTCTAGCCGTGACATTTTAAGATTCTATTTTTTTTTTAAGTGTTCATGCCAAAATTCAAAGTAAAATGTTTTCGCATAAAAATTTAACTTCTCATGTAATTGATAAATTGGTTGAAATTTGGAATAAATTGAATATTCAACTAATTGATAGACGTAGTATTATAAGAAAACTAAATGTTTTAATTGAAAAATATCACGAAAGCATTAAACACAGAAAAAAAGTTCAGGAATTTACAGCATTCGTACAATCAACAAATGAATTATTTTACATTGGAAAATGTAAATGCAAGTTAAAAAGAACAGAATGCTCATTCAAAAGAATTTATGGCGTACCAACATAATGATTGAAAATTCACAATATCTGAATATATGGATGACATTGTAGAAGAAACACCTACAACAATACCAACAATGGCAACAGTTAGTGATGATCCAACAAACAAACCACTTGGAGCAGATATGGAAACAGGTGATGCACAAATTGCAAATGAAGCAGTTGCAGAAGTATCTGTTACAATGAAACGAGGACATTATACTCAACGATATGATGCTATAAATTTTGCTATGATGTGTGACAAATTCGGTGTCTCAGATAGAGTTGCTTCATGTTTAGTAACAGCCCTTTTCGAAGATATACATTTTCGAGATGTTCGTGGTGAACTTGTCATAATGGTTAAATCTAAAGTTGCAAGAGAAAAAATTAAAGCCAGAGATGAAGTGCTTCGTAAACGATACATAGATTCCAACATAACTGCAGTTTCTTTCGATGGCAGAAAAAATGATTCATTAACTAGAGAGAAAATTAATGAGAAATTTCATACAAATATGGTAAAAGAACCCCATTTAGTTGTTCTAAAAGAGCCTAATGCTGAATTACTTGATCCAACTAAGCTCAGAGTTTACAAAAAATATAATATCAATTTTAATGCTTCAGATTTATACTGATATGATTGATCTGAATGACCATAATTTACGATCTGAACCGGCATTCACAAGAAATGTTACATACGATCACTTGGTACAGTTCTTAGATTCTGATGGGCCAACACTAGATGATCCTAATATTCAAATGCAAAATTTATAGCATTTTCTGATAGGAGGATTACTTTTGCGCAGTAACCGTTTTTCACCGACCGAAATAAATAGTCAGCACTATTCCGCGTTCTGGAGCAGTGTAGCGTAACATTGTTTATTAACGTGTATTTCGCATGTGCTTACTACACAAATGTGAAAACAGAACTGACTTTAGGGGCCAATCGCAAAATTTATAGCATTTTCTGATAGAAGGATTACTTTTGCGCCACCCTGTACAAGGAACAGAGAGATATGTACAGTTGCTAACATTTGTTTCCAAATATGTTATAGAAAAAAAACGTGAAGGTGTTATAGCTGCTACAGCAGAAAGTCGTGAAAAACAACCACGAATGGAGAGCAAAAAAGATTTTAAAAAATAATAACAAAACATTACTTTTATTTTGAAAAATACGTTAAAATGGTCAATTCTAAGTAAAAAATAATTTTTTAAATAAATTATATTAAAATTTTAAAAATTGTGTTTTTTTGCTTATTACTTGAAAATAAGGATTTTTTGTTTGAAAATTTGTGTCTACTAAAACGAATTCGAAAAAAGAAAAACTGTCTGAATGAAAGTTGTTGGAAATATTCTGAACTTATTTTAGCTGTAAAGAAATAAAACATTTACCATAAGAAATTTGTTAAAAATGATAGTATATTAGTTAAAATTTCATTTTAGGCAAATTTCTCATAATTTAAGCCTGATATCTCTACTAAAATTCAGAAGCACTATAGATATTAATACAGATTGGAAAAAAATTTGACCCGCTCTAATATATATTCATCAGAGTACCGATACTATAAACGAGCGATTTAAAAAAAATCAACAATAAATTGTGGAAGCTAAATCCAGAATTTTTGTTATTATTGTTATTGAATTAATGAATATAAGTATTTATAAGTATCCAAAGTATGTAGTGTTCATAAACCTCCTTTCAACTTTAGTTTGCCTTCAGCTTATTTAACCGATTACGCCTTATTGAGTTTATGATGCAAGTTTGTACGTTGAAAGGAGTTTTAGCCTAAAGCATCGAAACATAAGTATGCACGTCTTTGCACGTAAAACAAGTGTATCGTCATTCATTCAACGCCTTCATTAATTGAGCTATTCATAGATGTGGCTTTATTATGAACTCATTAATTTCTTAGACATTCAACTTTGCTTAGTTTGCTAACATTCTTTAGCATATACAAATATATGTGTAAATTTGTGCATGTAAGTAAAGTTAAAACCAGACGTAGTAACACTGCGATTCGTTTATGCTGAGTCTAGGACGAGTCGCAAAGGAGCATGAGTCTTATGACAGATTTCAACTCTTTATGACTAAACGGCCACTGCTCGACAATTTAACGCAGTAAGCTGAATAGCTCCACTTCCTTACCCTTCTAGTATGCACCACAAATTAAAACTCACTTATCCCAATTAGTCCCTAATGGCGGATCAGTTATAATTATGACCCACTGTCCACGAAAGAGATTGATCGCTGGCCACTCTCTTTAGAGACAAATTTTCTATGGTTTAGTATGTATAAAAAATATACATATGTACGAGGTGTGTTCAAAAAGTATCGCGAATTTTGAATTTTCGCTGGTTACGTATATTCGAATTTCGAATTTTTTGTGGCTTTATGTTGGTACTCATGTCTCTCACTTATGCCGACAAGCTCGGCCATTTTGAATGTTCAGTTAACTGTTGACAGCTGCTTTGCTTGCACGTGTTTTGGATCGTCTTCGATTTTTACGCGAAATTCGTACCAAAATTGCTCAATTGTGACCAAAAACAGCATCGCATGAACATTGCTAATGAGATGTTAAACTCTGTCCGCGACGACCCAAATTTGCTCCAGAGGGTCATAACTGGTGACGAATCGTGGGCTTATGGTTATGACGTGGAAACCAAAGCTCAATCATCTCAATGGAAGCTGCGAACCAAGACCGAAAAAAGCGCGCCAAGTTCGGTCGAATGTGAAAGTTTTGCTGACAGTTTTCTTCGATTGCAGGGGCGTGGTGCATCATGAGTTCTTGCCACAGGGAAGAACGGTCAATAAGGAATATTACCTGCAAGTTATGCGCAATTTGCGCGAAGCAATCCGCCAGAACCGACCGGATTTGTGGAAGAACAAAAATTGGCTTTTGCACCACGATAACGCCCCTGCTCACGCATCGTTGCTTGTGCGCGACTTTTTGGCCAAAAACAACACACTAATGATGCCGCAGCCACCGTATTCCCCAGATCTGGCCCCCTGTGACTTTTTCTTGTTCCCTAAACTGAAGAGGCCCATGAAAGGACGACGTTACGCTTCTCTTGACGAGATAAAGACGGCATCGAAGGAGGAGCTGAACAAGATACAAAAAAATGATTTTTTGAAGTGCTTCGAAGATTGGAAAAACCGTTGGCACAAGTGTATAATATCTCATGGGGATTACTTTGAAGGGGACAAAATAGATATTCATGAATAAATAAATAATTTTTGAAAAAACACAAAATTCGCGATACTTTTTGAACACACCTCGTATGTATCTTAGCGCATGTAATTAGAATATTTCACCAACCCACATTTGACCACTTTATCAAAGAATTTTGTTAGGTTCTTGCCAAAATTTTAGTAATTTGAAAACTAGAAATATTTTATGGAGCACTAATAAAGTTGTAAGTCAGAAACTATTTAACACACGCACGCAATTTATATGTATAGTTATGTATTAGCTCGTTGCTTCTTCGGAGTTATGTGTTTATGACATGCATAGAAAGTCGGAATTTTACTAGCTGCAGGCTGAATGTAATGAAATCTGTTTTGCATAAAAGAACAGTTGCTATCAAATTTACACACCCTACAAGCAATTTATGAGTTCATTGTGCACAATTATGCTTCAATAAACGAAGGGGGATTCGAAGAAAACAAACCCCTCTCCCCTTTTTATATAACGCTAACTAAGGCTATTCAAACCTAACTAGTCATGTGGGGACCGCCATGTCGTATGAGTGACATTAAGTTCTAAACAAACACCACTGACACCTTTGGCAAAAGTGATGATATAACTGGACAAAAATGTTTAACTTATACGTTTTATTAGTAGAAAAAAGTAAAATTAGCACTGCATTTCAATAAGAGGAAAACTATTAACACTTCTTCCACTTTGGGGATCTGTCTGGCACAAGAATACAGTTTGAATATTTAAATTGGAAGTTAAAAAGTTTCAGAAATAGTACGGTTGCATTGCCTGCTTAGTTTAAATAGTTGCTCTCTGCAGTTCCTTGTTACTGTTGAGACAGCGCCTAGTCTACTGAAATGTTCAATAATATCTCCTTACGAAAGTCCAAGGTAAGCAGTAGTTTAGTATCATAATGTATTTTCTGTCAGAAGGATATATCTAGTGGAGAAGTTGAAAACACTTATCCTAGCTTACTTCCTTTTCTACTCTCTTCTCTCTCTCTTTATGGCGCGATATACAACAGGTATATCATCATAAACTTCCTAAGAGATTTTTGCGCCAAGCTTCCCTATTGTGGTGTGCCGATTTGAATTTTCCCTACAAATCCTTTTCTACTCCATTCAATAATAAAGGTTCCATTTTTATTTATTTCATTTCTTTTTATTTTATTTTTTATTTTATTTTATTTTATTTTATTTTATATAATTTTTTTTATTTTATTGCTTTTTTATACCAACAATTTTTGTCGATTTGTTCATGAAACTAGCTCAAGGCCAAGAAAAATAATTTTTCACTTTTTAGAATTTTTATTTAAATTATTATTGTTTTTTTTTTTTTAGCAGCTTCTGAAATGGATCTATAAGAAAAGCTATGGCGGTTGTCTCTAAACATTTTTCCTACTCTATTCAATTGAAAAACTTTTAATAATTAAATAAAGATGATTATTAAAAAAAAAAATAAAAAAAAAAACAATAATAATTTTTATAAAAAATCAAAAAGTGAAAAATTATTATTCTTGGCCTGGAGTTCGTTTCATGAAAACTTATTTTATTTTATTTTATTTTTTTTATTTCATTTTATTTTATTTTATTTTATTTTTAATCTTCGTCTATTTCTTTTATATGTTTTGGTTCTTCAGTTTCTTATTAGCTTTTCTACGGCACGATGTGTGCGTTCGCTTTTCTTTCTCTCTATTAATGATCTTTTCTTATTCCTGTGTTGCCACTTATTTCTCTTTTCCTACATTTTCTTATTTTCTAGATGTTAACTGCCCCGTAGATGTCAGCGTCAGCTACACCAGAAATGAAGCAGGTACCTGATTGATTGCCTGTTAGATTTCTAGATTAATAGGGCGGCGCTGCCATTTTTACATTTTTAATACTTCGGATTTCCTATTCTTAATCAACAGGTGTCACTAGCTGCATTCCCTTCGGAGTCATAACCTTACGGCTGGTACACAGTAGAAATACCGACTGTGTTAGACATACTCGTGTTCTGACGGATTACATATTTTACTGTATTTTGTTTTATTATATTTTATTGTATTTTATTTTATTTTGTTTTTACTTTATTTCATTTTATTTTATTTTACTTTATCTTATTTTATTTAATTTAATATTATTAAATTCTTTTTTATACATTTTTTTTAAATTTTAATATATTATATTATATTATTTTATGTTATTTTATTTTATTTAAATTTATTTTATTTTATTTTTTTTTTTATTTAATTTTATTTTATTTTATTTTATTTTTAATCTTCGTCTATTTCTTTTATATGTTTTGGTTCTTCAGTTTCTTATTAGCTTTTCTACGGCACGATGTGTGCGTTCGCTTTTCTCTCTCTCTATTGATGATCTTTTCTTATTCCTGTGTTGCCACTTATTTCTCTTTTCCTACATTTTCTTATTTTCTAGATGTTAATTGCCCCGTAGATGTCAGCGTCAGCTACACCAGAAATGAAGCAGGTACCTGATTGATTGCCTGTTCGATTTCTAGATTAATAGGGCGGCGCTGCCATTTTTACATTTTTAATACTTCGGATTTCCTATTCTTAATCAACAGGTGTCACTAGCTGCATTCCCTTCGGAGTCATAACCTTACGGCTGGTACACAGTAAAAATACCGACTGTGTTAGACATACTCGTGTTCTGACGGATTACATATTTTACTGTATTTTGTTTTATTATATTTTATTGTATTTTATTTTATTTTATTTTTACTTTATTGCATTTTATTTTATTTTACTTTATCTTATTTTATTTAATTTAATATTATTAAATTCGTTTTTATATATTTTTTTAAATTTTATTTATATTATATTATTTTATGTTATTTTATTTTTTCATTTTATTTAACTTTGTTTTATTTTATTTTTTTCTTTTATTTTTGATATTTTATTTTATTTTATTTTAGTTTGATTTTTTTATTTTATTTTTTTTATTTTATTTCATTTTAATTTTTTTTATTTAACTTTGTTTTATTTTATTTTGTTTAATTTTTTTTCTTTTATTTATTATATTTAACTAGCGAACGCACACCCGCTTCGCTGGGTGAAAGAAAAATAGAAATGAAAGGTGGTCTTGTTGCCACGCCCCCTTTTCACATAACCCCTACTTTTATGCGCTAAAACGGTTTTGATATCCTATAGGTCTATAGCGATTTCCAGGTCCTTACCTTAGACCCTTTCACAGATATTCTGCGTGAAAATTTAAGTTTGTTTGGGAGATGCCACGCCCCTATTTCTGATAACCCCCCTTTTTATGTGTGAGAATGATTTCGATAACATATAGGTCTATACCAATTTTCAGGTCCCTACCTTAAACACTTTCACAGATATTCTGCTTGAAAAATTTAGTTTGTATGGGAGGTGCCGCGCCCCTTTTCCGATGACCCCTTTTTTTAGTTATAAACCTTCTCCACATGTGTCTTTTCAATGTGGCAAAGTTTGGATAAAATCGGTTCACCCATTCTCCGTAAAGTTCATCACAACGCGAAAATTTTTATATATATAGATTTTATTTAATTTTTTTTTATTTTCATGCAAGGTGGCGCAAAAGTAAGCTTCCAATGTTCAGCATATCGGTTGTGGCACCTGCAGTGTGTGCTGTTGCACCGTCTTGTTGGAACCACATGCTTTCCAATCCCAATTCATCAAGTTGCGGCAAAAAGAACTCGTTGATCACAGTAACCGTTTGGCCCCGACCGATTATTGGTCAAATAAATAGGCAGCAATATTCCGCGTTCGGGAGCAGTGTAGCGTAATATTGTTTATTAACGTGTATTTCGCATGTGTTTACTACGCAATAGTCAAAACAGAACTGACTTTAGGGGCCAATCGTAAAATTTATAGCATTTTCTGATAGGAGGATTACTTTTGGGCGGTAACCGTTTTTCACCGACCGATTATTGGTCAAATAAATAGTCAGCAATATTCCGCGTTCTGGAGCCGTGTAGCGTAACATTGTTTATTAACGTGTATTTCGCATGTGTTTACTACACAAATGTCAAAACAGAACTGACTTTAGGGGCCAATCGCAAAATTTATAGCATTTTCTGATAGGAAGATTACTTTAGCGCCACCCTGTATATACACATTTTATTTAATTTTTTTTTATTTTCATATCATATTTTCTTAATTTATTTTATTTAATTTTATTTATTTTAATTTAATTTAGTTTTATTATATTGTATTTTATTTTAAAATACACTCTTTAAGTCACCTATGGCACCTGTCCTTTTATGTCTTGCAGAAGCATGGACGCTGACAACATCTTATGAAGCGGGTCTGAGAGTTTTAGGGAGAAAAGGTTTCGAACGACTTTGCCAGCCTCTACGCTTTGGCGATGCCGAGCAGCGAAGGAGATTTCATGCTTTATATAGAAGCCGACTTAATTCATCGAATTAAAACCCAGTGGCTTGGCTGCCTGTTTCAAATTGCGGGCTCTGCAGCGACCAGTGGAAGCAGAGGAATAGGGAGACCACTACTCCAATAGAAAGAACAACTGGAAACCGATTTGACGTCTCTTAAAGAAGAAGAAGTAAAATAAATAAAAAAGGTATAGAACACCTATTTTGCAGACAATTAATTTATAAATATAGATCTCTTAAATTTGTTTGATATACTAATTTTTTAGTAAGCTACACTGGTTTTAACAAACATTATGTATTTTAAAAATTGGTTTTGACGGTGAGTAACTTTGCAATTTTGACATTATTCATTAGGCACTTTATTGAAAAAAAAATTTTTAAAAGCGATCTTTACATGGTAAAATATAATAACTTTCTTAGTTAACCTATGGTGAAAATGAAGACTTCGATGGGCATGTAATTCCCTTTAATATTAAAAACTCATATTTGGTCACTATTACATTTTTGCTAGTCATTCGATTTCCCATACACCAATCAAATAAAAACAGAACATCTATCGATTGTGGACTACGCTAGTGTACACGCTCAGAAATACTTATTTTTATTTTCTTTTATTTTATAAAAGCCTACATAATAATACAAATTATTATACAAACTAAAAGTAACGCACCGCTAGCGGCATAGGATTTCGGTTGAAGAAATACAAACATTTGCATTCATCAATTTACGCACTGCTAATTTTCCGAATCATTTACTTTAGTTAACTTCAAACGTTATCATTTTAGAGAAACGAGAAGAAAATAAAATTTTTGTTGATCAACTGCATCCATCTTTGGAGCATAGAACCAAGTAGCCATATTGATTATCTTGTAGAAAAACAGTCCTTCGCCTAAATCGTCCTTTTCAAATTATAAAGTCACAGCCTGTCATTATTTGGTAACTATGTATACATCAGCCGTTTCTGCTTTCTTTTCTTTTTTTACGTTTTAGTATCTAAAAATAAATTTTTTTTTGCTCGCTCGTCAGTCTATCTGAAGCAAGTCTTCACCATTTCGTAAAAATGAATAGATTTTGTGTCTGATGTCTTTGCAATAATGATACAAAACCGCATGAGAATTTGTCAATTGGTAAAGTTGAGCGCAACAGAAAGGATATTAGAGATTACAAATTGAAAAGAAAAAAAGGCAAACATATATTGCCAAGTGGTGTACTTTTGAAAAATTCTACACAAATGGATGTAGACATAAAGCCGGCGCCGGCATGAAACGAAAATGACCACATGAGGCAGCAACAACAAAAAACAACAGAAATTTCTTTGAAAAATCATGTCGATTTCTCCGTTTAACATTAGCTTGCTTGCGGGACATCTACTATTTGCTAGAAAAGCAATGAAATCCGATTTGATTTTTGAAAAAATTGTAAACAAGAGACAAATTTAGCTTGAGAATTCGTTGAAAGTGTAAAACATTTCTTTTTCATTTTGTCACTGCATTAAAGGATACTTGAGAGAAGCAGAAAACAAAAAATTCATGTCTTATATATTTTTGCTTCATATTGGTTAAAATTATGTCGTTGTCTTCCTAATTGGAATTAAGCATCTTTTTCTACGTGTTCGTTTCTGCCCGAGAAATCACAATTTTAGTTACAGTGATAGATTGTAGCAGAGTGGAATTAAGGGCTGATTGAAGGAATTGGTTGATTTAAAATTTTATATAGTCTGTAATCTCAACAAAAAAAAAAAAACAAACACCTTAAGAGAGGAAATAATTTCCTAAAAATTTTTGAATAACTAATTTGCCATTCATTGAGTACAAGCTTTCTAAATTTGTATAGAAGTACCACTATTTTGCGAAAATTTTCAATTGTGCGAGCCCTCGGCACGCTGCGAAAATAATGCTATATACTGCAGCAGCAGCAAAATATGACGCATATTTCGATATTATTAAAAGTCAATACATTTGTGGAAAAATTATTAAATTCGCTGAAGTAGTTATTTAGAGATATTTATACAAACGACATATTAAGACACCACAGCAAAACGTGTTTCAGTTGGCTTCTGATGCTCTAAATTCGTATGCATTTTTACGGATAGTATTTTACTAAGATACTATCAGACCCAGCAGACGTTGTCCTGAAAAACATTTTAGTTGGCTACATTGAACAAATTTTACCCTCTTCCCTCGTAATTTATTCCTATAACTTAATTTTTCTTTTTCCCCACCCCCATATCCCGTTAGTCAATGTCAATGAGATATGACCAGTTCAGTATTTCTACCTCCTTTTTATATAACTTTTATGAAAAAGAAGGCGTGGTCGAAAAGTTATGGCGCTTATATTCATATGCTTTCATATGCTTTCTACCAAGTTTCGTTATTTCAGCACAAACGGTTCTGGAGTTATAAACAGTCGAAATTTGGAAATTTGTTTACTCGTATGTGGGCGGTGGCACGCCCCTTTTCCAAAGATTTGAAAACATCCTCAAAGCTACCAAATTGTATTATTGAAGCTGCTTTTGTTATTGATTTAACTCATTTGATATGATTTTCGTAATTTTCGATATCGAAAAAAAAAATGGCTCGGCTATGGTTCGTCTTTGCCCATTTTAAATACCTTGTGTGTGCCAAATTTTTTTGAAATATTTCAATTTTTACTCAAGTAGTTGTTTAAATTGAATCTTCTGTTTATTCTAAGAACTTTGTTATCTCGAACTCTATATCTATCTCCATTATTTTTAAACTATGGTATACTGTGTACTAGTACAGCTGGGTAAGAAGTGCGCTTTCGGCGGCTTCACCTAAAGCTTTATACCTTTCATAAATAAGAATCACAGTGTCTGGTGTTCGATCCTTATTTAACCTGTTAGCTTAAAGATATATAGCCCAAAACTCGTTTATCGGAAAATGGGTTATATGGGGGCTTTCTGATATACTTATGAAATCTTATTGATTATCACTAACCCAGTTTTACATTCCTATCTATTTGATTGCAAGACGTATAGCATAAAACTCGTTTATCCAATATATTAAAAAGTAGAGGTCCTATAGACATATAGACGGACCTGACTAAATCGACTCAGCTCATCGCCCTAAGCATTTCGGTATACTTATTGATGGATCTATCTTTTCTTCTTCTCATACTTACAGACATTGAACTAAAGTTCTAAAACCATTTTATGTTCATGAAAAATATCAAAATAAAATCTGTATATTTACTCTATACCTATACAAAAACTATATGAAAGTTTAAAGAATCTGAATTCAGTGATAAAGTTAAGGTTTTCCTTTCAAAACTCTTCACTAAAAAGTTTGCATAATAGACCGTGGCTGTTATTGGCTATCTCCACAAAAATTTAGAACTCTCAGTGTCGTATGAAAATAGCATCAAAACTTACATTCCTTCAATTTTAAAGTGAGCAGTAAATTAAGTCAATTATGAAATTTAAGCTCAACGAAAACACAACCTAGGCCAGTTGACAAGCTTTCCTTCAATCTTAAATTTTAGTTTACCACAATTTCTACTTTACAACTGTTTTAAATTATTCTCAAAGGTTTACGAATAAGCGTGCAAATGAGGTGAAAATCACAATTTTTTTTTCTTAATTGGCCAACGGGGAATATCTTAATGAAATTTAAATTGACATAAGAAGGAAAAGTAAACAAAAAGGCAAATTATTTAAATACGCTTGAGGGTAATGTAAAGCAGAGAAAATGTAATTTGATAAGGATAGCGATAGCATCATTATTTACACACCAAAAATGAAATTGTAAATGTACATATATACATATTTATACCTATGTACATTTGTATGTATTAATGTCAAAGCCAGCATATACTTTTCATTCACTCGACTTTAATTACAGTTGTTATATGTAGCTATTCAGAAATTTTAGTTGCTTTAAAACAATTCATTTTATTTTTGGTTAACTAATTGCTCACATACACGTGGATTTGTTATGCGTTTGGGAGCGATTAAAGTTTAAATGCTTGTACGTAATTGAGTTTGTGTTCTTTTTGTTCTGGTGAAAGTTCACTTAGATGTATATAATATTGTGTAGGGGGCTAACATAGCGCCCCGGTTACTCCTTCACCGCCTATAACCGACACCAATTCGAAAAAAAAAATTATACCAAATCTTTTTCCAGCTAAACTCCTTACGTCCATTTTAACGGTTTTCTTCAAAGTTTTCGGTGACCTTTGCTGGAACCCCGTTGTCAATATAATTCGTTAACCTTTTCTATCTTCATTAAAATGTGGCCGATGAAGGTATTGCTCTTACCATCTCATATTGTTTTTTGGAAGGGGAATAAGTAATTTACGCGTACTTCATAATATCTCCTAAAGTAATTCACCGAGGCCTGAAAACGCCTAGAAAAAGTCTCGCAATTTATATTTGAAAGTAATGTTGATTGGACCCTTTGGTTAACCCAATATTGTATTAAGAGAGTTAAGAGTAAACTTTCCCCTCGATCCTGTCATTGAGACCACAGCTATTGCAGTTAGAAGCTATTATGTTTACAATTTATTAGGAGCTCAAGTCGTGAAAGCTAATATTTCCAAGTACAGGGCTAACTTCAACTTCCTTGCACCACCTGGCTTGGATAGGAAAAATGTTGTTGCCACATCATCGCCCTAGGGACTGGGCGACATCTGCCGAATAGGCAGCGAAACCAGTAATTGCCGCCACGAAGAAAGCAACCATCCTTAAAAGTTTCGAAAACGTCTGGTGAATGCCAACAAATCATGGTACGTAGTCATACTTGAAAAGGGCTGGTCTCAACAAACTATACCCGCTTGCAAGCTATAAACTTTGGTGGTATGCTAGCGGCTCGACCGAAACTTTCTGCCTGGACCCGAGGTACTATACAGGTCTTTTAACAGCAAAAAACAGGTGAAGATAACCACTAGATGTAATTTAATGGTTTCTCCAGGGTATATTTTGAAGTTTTGTACTGTATAAGTATGTAGAGTTTTTAAAATATTTTTATTTATTTATTTAATTATTTTCTCAAGTAGTACAGAGTAAGAATAAAGGCGTTTAATAGTACTTAAATAATTACATAATAAGCAAAAGTAGCTTATTAAGTATTTTAAGCTAAGGTGTTTCAGATTATCTTAGGATTGAACACTAAAAAAATATAATAGACTTATAATATAATAGCACATGAAGTTTAAAGTGTGATAGAGCCGATTTAGAGAGAGGGACACAGAAGAATGTTAAAATGAAGCACAAGAATTGTAAATTCATGTCTTGTGGTTGGATCTGCCCAGTCCGGTCCTTCCAGACTCAGGGATTGAATTCCAAACTCTTACCGCGTTAATAAAGAACAATCTAGAGGATGTCAAATACTAATACTTGGGTAATACAGAACTATGGTGTCTTCGTGACCTCGTGCTTTCCGCTTCTCATACAAATAGGCTGGAATCTTCCACACCCTAATTTTGTAGAGGAATTTACGATTTCTTGCGGCATAACTAGTTGCAGAACTAGTTTTTTCCTAGTTTCCACAGAGGTAAATAGAGAAGATACTCTTAGTCTACGGAGTATAGCATTTACTTGGCTAACAACCCTGTTTATATGGTCGGCGCAAGTAGATAAGTCGGGAGTTGATGATAAAACCAAAATTTTTTACGTTGTCTGAGAAACTAAGCAATCTAGAGCCTATCCACAACTTGGGGATATCATGACCACATACCGCATATATAATAGTTTTTTGAATTTTTGTCTGCTTGTCTGTATGTTTGTACGCGCATCACTTAAAAACTGCTAAGTTCAGTTGAATGAAACTTCCACCTTCCGTTACTAGACGTCCGGCTTAAAATTAAAGACATCCCTTATTTCAATAACACACCCGGTTTTGGAGTTACGAACCAACACGTGGACCAGGGCGACCTAAAATGTGTTAGTACAATATGAGTATCAAACGAAAGTTGCTAATGAGTGCTGAAATAAGCAATGTGATATAGTGCTATATCTTAACTAGTTTCGAAAAAAATATGATTAAGACCAAACCCTGTCGGGTTTTATAGTATCGTATATACATAAATAAAAAACAAGCAACGAGCTTGTCAAGCTAGAGAGCTTGGTTTATACACTTCAAAAGTCTATACATACATACACTTGTTCATATATTTAAACTCAATCCTCAACAATGGCAATGTAATCATACCATAAAAGAAAAACCATATTTACTCCTTTATGCCGTAAATTATAACAAAGTAAATCTAACAAATTTGCCACGACGAACGATGCTATAAAATAAGACGTTTACTTTGTCTATAGCCGTTGGGGTAAATGGGATTGTCATAAGCTCAAAGCCAAATTTAGTGCCACCACCGCATCACAGTTTAAGACAGATTCTACCCCTACACAAAATGTAAATGTTTATTTGGTTTATCCCTGCCACATACAAAGAAGGAAAGAAAGTAATTTGTGTTGTTGCTCAAATATAAAGCAAACTTTGTTCTCCATCATTTTTAAATGAATTTATGGTGCGACATTTTCAATTTTAGCACACCGTCGTTGGTCCTTTTGTCATTTCAAAGGCGTTTGTTTCAAATTACAAATTATTTGGAGCCTGTAATACAATGCAAGTGTTTTGCCGAAATGACGTATGTTTGTATATGAATTGTTCTGATTTTATGAAGCTATTATGTGTACGTACTTCTATGTTTGTATGTAAAAAGGGTGTTAAATATTGCACTAGCGCTTCATTGTATCTGTGGAATTTCTTTTTTTTTGTTGTTGTTCAGTTAGTCGGAACGATGGAATAGTTTGTGGCATGCCATGTAGAAATCTTATTAAACGCCTCATAAATTTTTATAGGATGCACATGCAATAATTTTGCCAACTTTCATTACATATATATTTACGTAGATATGTTTGTTTGAATATGCCTCTACCATACAGTGAAGGAACAAACTAGTCCGGAAACGTAACCGTTTACAACTAGGATTTTCCGACTGGTACCGAACTAGACAGAAAAGTATTAACTTGTACTAGTACCAATTCAAAGCTAAGCCGACTACTGATTTGTTATTGGTTTTAAGATCTGTCCTTTTCTGACATAGTTTGTAAGTTTGACGAGTTTAAGAGCAGTTTTTAATAATTAACATTCAACTATTTTTCATGGAAGATCCTAAGACTAATATCAAAATACTATTCAACCAGAGCACGGGTTCGAAGTACAATAAACGTCTTCTAAGAATAGAAACAGAATGAACAAGAATGTATAAAAGTCGTGTACACTTGTTGGCAGATAACAACAACAATTACAGGAAAAAGTCGATTTTAAGGATTTTAGCAGCTTGCAAATAACACGCAGCATAGTCTATGGATAAGGCAACTGCGCTTGAAGATCAGAAGTGTGGGGGCTCATGCACTTATGCCTTACCACGTTTGAACTAAAATTACTTGCCTGAGCTAAGGTAGGATATCGCCATGGTAACAATAGCTCTTGCTCATATGGCAAAAGTTGGCTTAGTAGTTGGGCTTGGTTTTACTAATTTTGAAGAAGTTTGCAACTAGTTGGTTTGACTGCAAGTTATGTACATATTTACATATACTTACAGATAAAACCCTACTCTTATTTCCAAAGCTAGAGCCTGACATCCATACACAGATTTTGATAGATTTATTCGGGATGAGGAAAGAATGAACAGCGGTTGTTAAATTCTTTAGTGCCATACTCAGAGAAAGGAGATTAACTCAATACAAAATGTCTTTAAATTTATTAAGGGTTATAGTTATAACAATTTCCTACACATAAAATCCTTAAAGGTTTTCAAATTCTAAAATTCCATTGCATCTGTGTTTGTTATTGTTGTAGAGCTGGTAAAAAACCCGCCTTCAATACACTTACACATACTCTGCACAGTTAGTTAAACCGTCTAGGACTCACTTTGTACCGGTGCTGCAAGAATACTCAGCAAGAGCAGATCAGTATCAGTTATCCACTTCTTGAGTGCATTTAGTTCTGAACTAGACTATTATCCTTACAAACTGAGCCTAAGAAAAATGTTACTAACAGAATTCGAAGTAGAAGCGATTGGAAGAGCGGATAAGTTCTCAGTTTATAACGACATTTGAACTTACAACGATGACTACAAAGTGGACTAAGGTACGGGAGCTGGAATCTGCTTGGAGTTGTTGCGTATTTACTCGTCATTTGAACTATATCCGATTTGATCGTATTGATCGTATTGATGCTTGTTTGAAGCCAAAGTTCTTGCGATTTAAAATGCCTAAGAACCAAGCGAGGAGAAGGGCATATCTGTTAAAGTAACTATTGATTCTGACAGTCAAGTAGCAATAAAAGCCAAAGCTGCCTCACTTACTACGTTCCGCTTTCATTAAAGCATTCGAGAGAGTAACTAGCTTTGAGGTGAGCATAGGCTTAACAGAAACCATATTCAATATTGTTACTTGAATAATTAAAATAAAATTAAGAAATAAATATTTGGCGCGTTATACCTCCGAGGAGTTTAATGCCGAGCTCTCTAGCATTTTGTGGTGTGCTGCTTTTTTCTACAAAGATGGGGAGGCCGCCACTAAGATGAAAGAAGCATGTGAAAGGTGTCTTGCCTAAGCTATTAAGCGCCAACAAATTGGTAATGAATGCAAAACAAAAGTTCAAAGGTACCACCACAAGTTCGACATGAGGAGCGCCTTGGCCAGATAATATAGAAGAGGACAAAGAGCCGCCTGAACAAATTAAGATATGAAAACCATTAGCTTATAACAGTCTGCCTTTGTCATATTCCGTATTTTGATCACTGCAGATGCAGCAAAGTTTAAGCATTTTCTGTGTAAATACTCGGCCTTAGCCTGTGGCTCTAACTTTTGTGGAATCAATTTGAAAAATCTTAAAATTTTATTTGAAATAACGATTTCAAATACACTTGACATGATCAACAACTCATGCGATTTGTAGTATACATCTTTTTTTCATCTACAGAAGGTCTCATGACATAAAATCGGCTTTTTAATAGTTGCTGGATAGACGTTGGCCCCAGATGTTCTACCGGCCGAATTCCATCAAGCTTTTCAGCTTGCTTAAAACTTTCTGGTTCCATTTCTTTCTTTGTTTTAAAAAGGCTCTTCTGCCTTTAAGAAAGTGGAGGCCTTCTGCAGGATACCTATTAAATATGGAGTATTTTTATCAATTTCCTAATAGGATTAGCTATTGACTTTTTTTATTGGCTGAACTAAATTAATGCCTCTAAAATACCTAGCCTTAGAAAACTGCTTGGAAACTAGCGGCTACGTCGTTTACACGCATTAAAATAATAAGTAGCCTCTTTCTGCGAATACTCCAAAGGTCATATAATGTGACAGTCCAAAGCAACACACGCTTGCAATAGTAAGGTAAACAATTGTTGGCAGCAATGCCAATCACATAGTTTTAAAAGTACAAAAATCCTTTTTCGTTGAGACGCATCCTCAACCCCTCAAATTCACCCTTCACAACCAAACATCTGCGTGCAAATGCTGCGGGCCCCAATCTACTTAACTGTGAAATGAATTGCTGTAAAACTGCAGAACAAGGGTACTTACGCGGATAGATCGGCTTAAATTTATAAAGCCGAAAAGTTGGTAGAATCGGAAAAGGAAAAAGACAAAACAAGACAAACTAACTAGCATCGAAGGGTGACCTATCGCAAAAAAAATTCAACTAAAAACAAAAATCGAAGAAAACTGGCAAATAGAAGGTAGAAAACACATTAAAATTACATGTGAGGTCAGCTGGTTAGGAATGTGCAAATGAAATGTCATTTGTCAACTGTCAAGTAGGTGAAGCGAGGGCAAGTGATAACTACATATGTATGAGTGGGAGAATAGGTGTTGACATCCTGCACTTCTGCTTAGGGACAAGTGTCTCCTAAGGCAGCGACTCAAGTGGAATAATAATTTCAGCATTCATAAGTTGATTTTTCGTATATGTTAGGGCATAAACATACATACATATATACTTATATAGGAATATTTTAAATGTATATATGCACGCGTGATATTGTATTGCATACATTCTTTATTTTTTTTTAAATATTTACAATTTTTAAGTACCATATAATATAAAATAAAATTACAACTAAGAAAATAGATAATGACATTAGATGCTCATTCAAAGAGCAGAGGAAATGCCATTTCCTTACATTAGTATTATAAATGCTTGTGGGGCGCATAAGTAGTTAAGGAAAGGTATAACTTTAAATTATATCAAAAAATAAAAAATTACAAATGCAGAGTTTTCATATAATGCAAAAAAAATCTAATTTATATGATAGGTCTCAACAGAATTTCAATATCATCATGTTTGAAACCAAGTAGCCACTGCTTCACTTCCCTCAGAAATGCTGGTAGCCTACCAATGGGTCGTATTGTCGCAGGTAGTTTGTTGTATAGTTTACATGATACTATGGTGTAGAAGTTACGAAAAAGTGTGGTGCGAAAGCTAGGAACTTTTATTTGAGATGACGCATTTCTCAGATAGTAAAGGCTGAATATTGGGCTTTGTGTATACCCGCTCCTTATAAAAAAAATTTTTAAAACTTTAAAATAGTAAAGGGTGTTTTTTTTAGGGGTATAGAACTTCAAATTGAAATAAAACACAAGAAAATCGTTTTAAGGTCCATCAATTTGGCTTTATTGGAAGGATAATTTTATGCCATTAATGTTTAAATATGATTTCGGGCATGTGGCTGCCACGGCTGGCTCGAATAAAGCCAATTCTACAGGTCCAATTTTCAACCACTTTTTCGAGCATATGGGGCCGTATGTCGGCAATAACGCCACGAATGTTGGCTTCCAATTCCCCTAACGTTTCTGGTTTGTTGGTGTAGACGAGCGACTTCACATATCCCCAAAGAAAATAATCCAATGGTGTCAAATCACACGACCTTGGTGGCCAATTGACAGGTCCATTCCGCGAAATTATGCGCTCATCGAATGTTTCCTTCAATAAATCGATTGTGACGTGCGCTGTGTGGCATGTAGCGCCGTCTTGTTGGAACCACAACTCATCCACATTCATGCCATCCAATTCGGGAACAAAATAGTCGGTTATCATGGCTCTATACCGGTCTCCATTAACGGTAGCTGCCTCTCCAGCATTATTGCGGAAGAAGTATGGCCCAATGACTCCACCAGCCCATAGAGCACACCAAACAGTCAGTTTTTGTGGATGTAATGGCGTTTCAAGGGTCTCATGTGGATTCTCTTCACTCCAAATGCGGCAATTTTGCTTGTTGACGTAGCCATTCAACCAAAAATGAGCCTCATCACTGAACAAAATTTTGCGATGAAAATCAGCATCGAAATCAATCTCATTTTCGGCCCATACACCAAAATCACGACGCATTGCATGGTCTCGCGGCTTTAATTCTTGCACAAGCTGGATCTTGTAAGGTCGCAAGCCAAGATCTTTGCGCAAAATCTTCCATAAAGTTGATGAACAAATCTCCAATTGCTGTGCACGGTGGCGAATCGATTCATTCGGGTCCTCTTCAACACTTTGCTCTACAGCGGCAATTGTTTCTTCGGTGCGCACTGTTCGACGTCTCTGCGGATGCGTATTATCACATAGAGTAAACGTAGTGCGAAAACGATCCATGGTTAACCGAATTAATTGCTCTGATGGACGATTATGTCGACCATAAAATGGACGGAGCTCACGGTAAACTTCGCGAACTGAACCATTATTTTCGAAATAAATTTGCACGATTTGCAAGCGTTGTTCTTTTGTCAACCTGTTCATGATGAAATGGCAAACCAAACTGAACATAAATGACATTAGAGTTGCCAGATTTGACCACAAAATGCCAGTTTTATCTCTATTCGAAAAACAAACGCGTAAAAAAAACACCCTGTATAAGTGCCACACTGGAAGAATATTTAATTTTTAATTATGTTCAAGCACATTTAAGAAAATTAATTACAATACGAAAAAATGCTTACATATTAATACCAAATATAAGCTTTCCATTTTGATATGCTTGCCTGATTATGCTCTAAAGGATCCTGCAAGTGCACGAACGGCTGATTTTTTCAAAGTAGTAAGTCAGAAATTCATAAATTGAGAATACTCGGCAAGAGAGCTATTTTTGTTGTTATAGGATTATGGTTAAATTTGTGTTAAATAAAGTAAAATAAAATAAAATAAAATAAAGCAAGAGTGACATTTTGGCGAAATGGCTGGCAGGCTAATATTGCCATGGTCGCCGTCTCGTTAAAACCCTAGCAGGTCTTCAAGTACGTTCGAAGCACGTCGTCATTAAGTTGGTAGTGCAGGCTCAGTTGAGATAACTCCTGACTAATGCTGGATTCTGGCTCTGAACACAGAATCTCATGAGTGCCTTTGTCAACCCTAGTGTGGCCTTCCTGCGTGTGCCTAGATAACCACGTGAATTGATCACAGCGACAGCACACCGTGCTGGGGTAGCGTCTTAGAGCGGAGGCCCAAAAGACATGAAAAATATTATAAGCAGTACAAGCGAGGAAAGAAAGGAGAGGAAAAAGATCGACAAAGTCACATTTAGGAAAAGGAGAAAACAGCTACGATCACCGGTTTTGCAGACCCCTGCCAGAGCGGACACTCCAGTTGCGCATTCACAGGGCACTGGTTCGGACCAAACTACCCCACTCAGGGCAACACACTTACGCCCGGTCAGTCAACGCCATCTGCCATCAGCACAAGGATAAATGGGAGGGGTAATTTTCACAGCAAGTTGTGGTGAGTTAAAAACGGGCAACTCCTTTAAGAGGCTTAGTGGTATTCCCAAGCCTGAAAGGGATAACGCAAAAAGAGCTACTGAAAGGTAACGGTTCTGTGGACTATGCAGATAGCGGCACTCATGCACATAAAAGCTGGCATGGCTCTTCTTGAAGAGGTCCTAAGTTACATGGGCTCGCTGAAACAAAGACCAAGCAAAGAGAGGAACGACAAACCAAGCCGAAAAACGAACACGGCCCGCACGTGCTCTCACTCTCCGACTGAAGACTCGGAGTCCAAAAAGAAAAGGGATGAAGCCTTCGAAAATCCCCCGCCTAAAGAATCGTGGTCAAAAGTAATGAGTCGGAAGCCACAGCACCAAATACCCAAGGCTGCAACGAACTCACCTCCTGTCCAAGTCCCCATGGCCAACCAGAAAAGCAAGAGGAGTAGCAAAGCTGCAGCGTTTTTTGGTGAAACCTACCGAAGGCAAAAACTACGCCGAAGTCCGAGGGTCAACTCGAGGGCAGCTTCGGCCCGACGCAACAGGGACGGTAATACGCCCAGTACGCGAAACCTTCGGCGAGTGTAGCAAACAAACTTTTTCTATGTAGCCCATGCATTTTTATTGCTAGTATTTATTATAAGCTAGTATTGATAACAATTAAATGTGTCACTAATATTTATATAATAAAAAAATCTAGAAATTGTTCTTATACCTTAACTAGAATAATCAAATTGTGCCATATCAAAAATGTGAAAAGTGATGTTACGGAAGTAACGTCAACGTTGCTAAGCTCTAAGACAAACGAATGCTGAGCGACTGGCATTTCATCTTTTTGGTGATTTGCGAAATAAGTGGCTGATGATTTTTTCTTTCATATTTTCTAAATTTATTCATTTTTCTTTCCTCTGACTCTACTATGTGACATGTGTGTAGTACACTTAAGTGACTGGAAAGCAAATAACACACCCAATATACTTTCTTTGCAGTCATACCCCGCAGTGAAGCGGTACGCTAGAAAGACGAAATATTAATTTATAATTAAGATTTTCTAACTCATTTCAAACTACACCCAAAAACACCACTGAGTTGCTCAGAATTGGAAGAACTCCAGTGCAATTTTTATTTAAATTTTTATATTTCCGTGACCGAAGATCGAACCTCGGACACCGCAATGTATATCGAAACCATATCTGCTACGCCCCAAGGCATTTAAATTTTGTTAACTTGCCTTTGTGGAGCTACGATCTTTTTGTGTCTATTTTGAACGAGTTTGAGACTCATACTGGCGTTCTTGATCTATTTAGACATCTTGCAGGTCTCCATATTAATTATGCCAGTTGACAGATTTGTTGGTTTGATATTCATACAACTATTTGGTTACACTGCAGGGTATATATGGCTCCTTGCATTTCGCATCTGTTAAAGTACTTTAATTTTCCATGCGACGTCAAAAATTATTTTCACGACTCAAGTCGAAAGTAATAAATCAACGCCAACTCGAAAGCGTAAAACAAAAGAGAAATCGTTATTACATAAACTTCATACACACAATGGTACATATATAGCTATATCCCCCTCAAAAATGGAGTAAGTGGTGCATGAGCTCGGTATAATTTCCAAAGAAGCATGCGACTAATGACTATTTTTAAGTTCTTTATATGGGTTCAACTAGTCACTTTTGTTTGAGCAGTTTATTAATAGACCAATTGGACCTATTTATACCTGAAAGCCTACGGTATCACTTACCCACTTTGTAGCCAAACGGGTACAGTGCCACATATTTCTTAACTCCTATGAGTTTGCTACACAAATTAGAATTGACGTATCTGGATCTGTTGCCCACTGTAACTAATGGGACTAATCGCGGGACACGATTATTGCAGGGTAGATACAAAGTACATGTTCATGGATAAGCTTATTTGCACAACTATGCATGGCTCTTGGGAATACTATTGCCAACGCATACCCGTATGTATATGTGTACACTCGATTGGGGAAACTGGTAAAACTTAGCCTCCAGTAGTGTGGGTTGTGATGATCTTGTCTTAAAGCGCGCTGAGGGGATAAGACAAATCGTTTGAGAGCATCAAAAGCAACTGTGACTTTGCTAAAACAAATGCACGCCCGTTCAAAAAATAGTATTTTTTTTGCAACGTAACCAGCTTATTGTCAACTAGTTTACAGCTAGGGTGGGTTGCAAGGTAAAGCAGACAGCCAGATTTCTTATCTCGAAGAAGATGGTAAGTCTTTTGAACTCACTACAGAAACTTACGGGTGGCATTATGCTATTGCTGTTTTAGTTGTTGTAACTCTACTTCCCCCGTTAAGGCACTCGGTCGTTTCAATAGTTTTGTGCCACAGAAAGTTTGATATTAGAAGAGGCTGACCCTTGAGCATTTAAAAATATGATTTTTGTCATAAGGCAGCATCCATTATTCCGAGCATATATTTTGCATATTGGCAGTTAGTCTGAAAAGATAAGCGTTGTATGTCGGCCCGTGTGTAGGAACCCACACAAGTGAGACAAGTTAATGACCGTCATTCACCTGGTAATGAAGAGAGCTATTCTTTTGCAATTAGTTCAAGTAGCTCACTACTTCTAGGTGCTTGAGTACAAATATACTCTGAATAGAAATCTAACACCCGTTTTAGGGTGAGCCGTGAGCAGGCTACAATCTGGTAATTCACTCCAACATAATAAGTTTAAGGGTTTCTGGGGGTTTTAAAACAGTAGCGTCCGATGTCAACAATGTGCTGCTGCATTCTAGCGTCTGCCTCAGATCAAGTGGCTCTTTATATAAACGTGTAATATAACTTCAAATCAGAGTAAAACGCGTCGCGCTTTGGTTATTTCGACCCACCCCAAAAAACAACTTTCAAATGAAAAATAACATGAGAAAATTATTTTAGGCGACCAAACTGGCAAACGTTTGAGGTACGATGAGTGTGGGTCATACACCCGCGATTTCCGGTCCGTTAATGGGGTAGGTAGGCTGACATCCCGCCGTGGTGTGAAGGTAGTGTTGCCGGCCTTCCACACCGAAGGTCCATGGTTCGAGCCCTGGTACAGGTAACATCAAAAGTGATTTGAAAAAAAAGTTTTTCAAAACGGGGTCGCCCCTCGGCAGTGGTGTGGCAAACTCTCCGAGTGTATTTCTGCCATGACAGGCTTCTCAGCAAAAATTCGTCTCCTTTGTAGATGCCGTTCGGAGTCGGCAAAAAACTGTAGGTCCCACCAATTTGTAGGGAAAATTCAAATCGGCACACCACAAATTGGAAGAGAAGCTTGGCGCAAAAATCTCTTAGGAGGTTTATGATGATATACCTGTTGTATATCGCGCCATAGAGAGATAGAAGCTGACATCCCCTGCTTAGAAGAGATGCTATTGACGGGATAAGGAAATACGGCCACTACACTGTGCAATATCTACTTGTGTGAGAGAGACTTCGTTGACAAGTACTGCCTCTCACACCTGTAAAAAGGAGGACAACGTGCCCCCCCGTAATGATATCTAAGTCGTGATTTTTGACTTTAACGCAACGGTGAGTAAAAAGTATGCCTTTGGCAGAGTTCGGAAGATGGCATTCTTCCAAAGCTTAAGCCATCGTCACAAATCGAGGAGCTAACATCTACTCGGATCAATACATAGTAGAAGCTAAAACGCAAGAAACCTGAAAGTGGAAAATTGCAATCTCAACAGACCGCCAAGGATTTTGGAGATCGTTTCACTCATCTGCTATCTAGGCTCTCAAGTGAACTCCGCAGAAGGAATCCCTATACCATAGACAAATTGTTAAAATCGAGGTTAACACAAGTAGCATTATGGTTAGCGATGTTTAGAGAGTACGGCAATTGTGAACTTTTGAAAGAATTATCATTAGCCTTAACAATCTTGCCGTAACTTTTGCTAACTAGAAACTAGACAAAGAAATAAGATACTAAAGGACTTCGTTTACCTTTAAACCAGCATCAACACCAACAATAATGTCAGGCTGGTATCCAAACGAATAATCACTCTTGAAATCAAATGCTACTTCGAACGAACGAAAACAAAGTTTTATATGTCACTTATTGTACCCGTCAAAAGCTTGCACTTGGACAAAATCTAATGAGGCGGCGATGGGAGCAGTCGAGGAAAAGTTTTCGAAGTACCGAGGAAGATTTAATGACTAACAGACACCGGCATAGTTCAACGAATTAAAACTCAGCGCCTTCGTTGATAAGTCCATGTTGTGCGAAAGAATGAAGATGATCCGACAAGTTGTTCTTATCGGCACCACCCTGTGGTAGCACATGAAGAGGGAGAATACTACTCAAAAAGTACTAGCGACATGTTGGACGGAGTGTAGGCGGTTTATCTCCATTTAAGCTAGTATTAAATTTTTTCTTACAGAAACATGAACCTCTTCACACGGCCCAACTTTTAAAAATATATTATGTTGTGCTAAATAAATAAAATAAAATTTAAAATGTCTACAAATGAAAAAAAAATTTACAAAAAGTGAAACTAACCATCATTTGACTTAAATGCACAATATTTAGTTCTTCATTGGTGCAAAAAGCAAAATATCAGAACTTAAAAAGGTGCAAGCTAAATCAGTGCAGCTGAAAAGTATAAAGCCATCAAAACATATATGCAAACAGCTGACTGAGTTTAACCCTGCCAGATCGACCCATAAAACTTTTTTAAACTTGGTTCAAAATTGACTTAAACCCCGAAAGATCAAATTAAACTCAGTTGAACTTTATATTTGTTCGTACAAGTCAGGACTGCTACCAGCCTTTAACCTTTAAAGCAACATAAGCGTGTATGAATGTAATTTATTATCTGATAATATAATAATAAATATAATAATATAATAATATAAGTTAGACATACACTGAATATGGCGGATCGCCGAAACCGGTTTGTAACAAAACAAAAATTGACAAGGGATGACAAAAAATCGTTCCAATATACATCTAATATCCACCCTGTCGGAAAAAAAGAAAATCAAATCAACTCAATATAATTTGCGGTTAGATCCAATCTAAGTTAGTTCAGAGCCGTTAATAATTTTCTCAAATTCTAAATTCGTACATAATTTGATGGCTTCTTAATTTATTTTGCGCACATCAAAGAGTTTTAACAATTACAAAAAATTGCTTTTAAATATTTCACATTCATGAACATACTCGTACATGTGTATATATTTGTATGAAATTGCCTTTATTAATTGTTTTTGTTGATACATTTGTGTTTGATAGACTACAAAAACGTGTTATTAACTCTATTTGCGGCAAATTTGACAAGAGCTTTGAAGAACCGCAGGCGATAATAAATTTTTGTTTTTAATAATTTTTGCGGTTTTTGGTAAAATTTATTTTCAACAGTTTTTAGAGCTTGTGGTTTTATATGACTTTGCACATATGTATAAGTGCATATTCGAAAGTAAGTAGATAAGTTTGTTTTCATACCAGTAATTAAAATCAGAGCTGCAGAACGATTTGAACCGTACCGGATTTTGATGGTTTGAATCAATTTGCTTTGTTTGAGTTTCTAAAATATAGGTTAGGTTAGATAAGAAGTTAAGTGACCAACTTGTTGTCAATTCAACTGAGCTTGAGATCCATTTTGCAGTGGTAGGGAATTTACTCCTGCCCATGACTGCAACGTGATCAACGTAGGTTAGCACTTGGCAGCTACTGGCTTCAATGTTCAGCACAAGTTATTTTACACCATAGTCCAATGCAGCTAGGATTGACTTTCGTAGTGTGGAGCCCTGCATGTCCTTTTTTTGGACTGAGATCCGAGTCTCCTCTCACTGTAGTAACGTTCTGGGAGTTGTTAGTTACTTTATTCATAGGCTATTCGACTCTAAAACTAATTATTTAGAGTTATTTCTACAGCTCCGTACAGGACTGTGCTGTGAGGAGGCTTATTTAGACTGTATATACGCTCTTTCTTAGAACAACAAAAAAAAAGGAAATACTGACCTTACTATTTATTTTTATTCTACTAACTAAATTAATTATTTTAATAATTGTGTCGAAACTATTGGAGTAATACAACTCAGCTACAATTAGCAAAATGCAATTCCCATACAAATTTCGTCAGATGTTTCAGAGCTATGAGGCTTTAAAACCGATATGGTTTTCTGATTTCAAGCTTTTGTCATGGGATTTTTTGTAAAATTTTATTTTTTTCTTTAAAAAGTTCTTGTTAAATTTTTAATTTCCTACAAATATTTATTTTTTATTGCAGATAAATTCTTTGACTTGAATGCTTTGGCAGTTTAAAAAAAAATTGTATTAGTTTTAAAAAAACTTAACTGGGCCACTAAAAATTAACATAAGGGTCTTTCCATGCCAAATCGTCACATAGTTGGAATCGACTATTTCCGATTTCTATAAAATTTGAAGAATAGTTTTCTCTTGTCATAAAACAAATTTTTAATTTAAGTTATGCAAATTCAAAATTTCACTTTTTTCTGGTTTTTGCAAAATATACTTTTTCAATATTTCGGCAACTAATGTAGTGAAAAGATAACCTTTGGCACTTTCAAAAGGGATGCTTAAAGGCACAACAAAATATTTGGAAAAAAAATTTGTATTTTCTAATTTTAGAGAAAAGTTCGATTTTTCTAAATCAAAACAAATAAAGTTCAAAATTAAAATTTGAAATCAATTTTATTGTGTTATACCTCTGCTATATCTAAAGATATCCTGAAATTTACAGAATAGTCTTTTTTGTTATTCAAAATTCAAAATTTATGGGCGAACTTTATTTTTTTCGATTGTAAAAAATCGAACATTTTGTAAAATAAGAAATTCAAAAAAATTTTTTTTTTAAATTTTTTTATGGCTGTAAGTACAATCTTGGAAATTGCCAATGATTATTTTTTCAACTACAATACTTTCCGAAATATTGAAAAAATAAACATTACAAAACAAGTAAAAAGTGCAATTATTAATTTTCATAAGATTTGAAAAAAAAAGTTATTTTTATTTTTTGCTTATTCAAACTTAGTTTTATGATAAGAGGAAATTCTTCAACAAGTCTCGTTCAAATCAGAATGGTACGATTCTAAAAACGTGACAATTTGATATGGAAAGAACCACTAAAGTCTAAAACTTTGCAGCATGTTCTTTCGACATTCTGAAAAAATACCAAACAACTTCTTTTTGTCTCTTCTATGGTACATAAATGTGTGCAATCCTAAATGGACGATTTCAAAACAGAAAAGGAAACTTTAGTTTGCTGTTGTATGGCGCACCTTGCTCACTCCTATCTACGTTGACAAATTATCGCTACGTGTCGGAGAGTAACAGTTGCACAAGTAAATATATACCAATCTTGATTTATATTTATTCTAAACTTTCTTATTTAAATAAAGCATCTTCATTCATTCGCTCAACATGGCCAGCTCCTTATTATTAAATTCAACGCGCGGACATCCATACATTTTTCGAAGAACCCTTCTCTCGAATACTCCCAGAGCTGCCTCATCAGTTGTTGGCAGTGTCCAAGTTTCTGCACCATACAGCAGGACGGCTACGATAAGTGACTTATATCGTGTTCTTTTCATTCCTAGAGAGAAGACTTTGCTTCTCGATTACTTGCAAGGGTAATTCTTCTTCGGATTTCTATACTGACATTATTGTTGGCTTGAACGAAGTACTTCACTATCTCTAAATTATGGCTTCCAACAGTGACAAGGTTCCCAAGACGTAAGTGCGCTGTCTCGTTCACCACCAAACCCATTTTTTCCGCTTCTTTTCCTAGTTTGGCGTACGCAGAAGTCCAATGCGGTTAAGCCTTGCAGCGCATTTAGTTTTCAACGTGTCGGAGTTGCCTCCCCAATGGTCACTGAGTTGGTGTCGAGGGGAAACCAAATTCATACATACCAGCATGTATTCAGCTCCTTTTCGTAAAGAGGTGATGTTTTTCCAAGATCAGAAGTATTGTAAAAATATGGTAAATGGTGGATTTACCAGGTCTGCAGCCACACCGATAAGATCAAACAAGTTCAAGTAAAGCTTCAGTCTCTCTCAGAATACCCTTCCTGATATATACTAAACTATGTGGACTCAAATACACAAATCATATTTTGTTTGGTAATTAAAAATTGCACAATCATTAGTCAGACGTGCTCAGCCTACTTCAGGAATAATGTGTTTGTATGCCCAAATGAAGGACTAGGTGTGCATATGTGTAGCAAACTCACACCTTTTACTCAGTTCATAACCTGATATTTCATTGTGTATATTGTAATAAATCATTCGTGCATTAATTAACAATTAATGACTATTTAAATATTCTATCGCATGTTTATTTGTTCACTTAGAAGGATAAGGTAATCCTGCTAAACGATTGAATTTATTAGCTGTTTAAGTTCAAGTAAATTATTTATAAATCTTGAAATCGTTAATCATTTGCGGCGAGGCACTGTTTTGATTGTTTTTTGCTAGGTAAATAATATAAAGGCTAATAGCTAATGGCATGAGTTGGTTAAAATGTGCCTGAAATAAAAATGGAGAATGTATTTCAGTACATGCTACATGGGCGACCGCGCTTTTGTTGACGCTTTTCGAAGTTGCTGTATATTGAGTTTTTCAGTAATTACATTCTTTATTGTTACGTTCATTGGATACGTAAACATTTATGTACAAATTGTTTTTGTTCGTGATGCTGGAGAAAAATTACAAAACAATTGAGACGTTCCATTTCTGTTTTTATACCTTTCGTAAACATGAAATGGTATAATAACTTTGGTCAGATGTTTATTAGTATGAAAAGATTTGAAGAAGGGCCCATCAATTCTTTGTCCACCTCTCAGTCCGTTTTAGATAGATTCAACTAAAATTTGATATGCTGCCACCATTTTTCGGTGTATTAATAAATTAATGTGAGCAGTAAAAATCAGAATCATTATTGTAAATAAGGATCGCACCGTGATAAAAGGTATAAATCTTTCGACACCGATAGGTGATAGCCAAGTGAAAACGTCCTGTGTGAACCCTTAAGCATATTAACAATATTCATAAGTACACCCAAATGGTCAAGTAATTTTCAAAATCAAATAGGATATGAAAAAATAAAAAAAATTAGGTGGCAACTCTATGTGAGAGCCCGTATTTGCATTATCTTTGTTGTAATAAGGAGTAAAATACATTTCGTTTGATAGCATATCTGATTTAATTTTTTTTGATGGCATATCTGACATTATTTCTTAAAATAATTTAGATATGTGGCAAGCTTATTAAATTATCCTAAATGGCAACATTTTTATAGTAGAGCTTAGAGTAGAGCAGGGATCCTACACACAAACTTTCATAAAACTGCGTTTTTGAGATAATAATACCTTTCATTTGATACCCATATTTTCATATCTCTATTAATTTTTACAAAGTTTCGAATAGGTGGCTACATTTAAGAAACACCTTTATAGACAAACCCCAACTAGAATGCCTTATAACCCATTTATACCGATCTAAAATGCGTGATTTCCGACCAGTAATTCGAATGGGTTTGAATGCGTGCGTTCATTTATATATATAAAAGAAAGTGACGTTAGTTCCAACGCTCATAACTCAAGAATGCCTGCACCGATTTGAATGATTGACACTAACTTAGATTGTTCTTTGACCAGAATAGGAGAATACCCAATAAAATTTTCATACATTTTGTATGGTGCGAATTTTTATAATTTTTTTTGTTAGAAAAGTTAAATAATGGATCGATCGATGGTGAAGTGGAATTGTGTGTGTGTGAAATAGTTACATCTATAGGGATAGGGATAGGAATGGGGATAGCGATTGGGATAGTGATAGAGATAATGATAGGGATAGGAAAAGCCAATATTTCTAGATCCATTCAGGTAAATATCTGGGCAGGACCAAGTCTGCCGGTCCCTATAGTTTGTTATGAAGAATCAATCGAACAAGTTTGACGCATTCGAAACAAACCTGTATGAATTCATGTGTAATTTGTTTTGAATGAGTGACTTTGTAAATGCGATTCGTATAGGGAAATCAGCCGCATTTCGACCTTTTCTATGAAAATCACGCATTTCATTCAGTGTAAATGTAGGATTAGAATGTAGAATACAACCCAAACACCAAATTCTCTCTCTCTATGGCGCGATATACAACAGGTATATCATCATAAACCTCCTAAGAGATTTTTGCGCCAAGCTTCTCTTCCAATTTGTGGTGTGCCGCTTTGAATTTTCCCTACAAATTGGTAGGACCTACAGTTTTTTGCCGACTCCGAACGGCATCTACATCTACGAATTTTTGCTGAGAAGCCTGTCATGGCAGAAATACACTCGGAGAGTTTGCCAAACCACTGCCGAGGGGCGACCCCGTTTTGAAAAACTTTTTTTCAAATCACTTTTGATGTTACCTGTACCAGGGCTCGAACCATGGACCTTCGGTGTGGTAGGCCGGCAACACTACCTTCACACCACGGCGGCCGCCCCAAACACCAAATTATGTACATAAAAATCTGGGGAGGCATTTTTAATATACAAGAATAGCTTGTTTACAATTAAAAAATATTCACATTGGTTTGAAAAATGCTTGTTTTCAAAGAAATGAGACAAACGACTGACGCCGGTGTAATTGCTATGTTATGATTCATATTTATTTTTCTTTTAGTAATTTATTAACAGCCAAATGCATTTCACTTACCGGTATATTATTGATTGTGAATTGAAGGTCAGCTCGCGGCCGTGATGGTGGCGTACTACAATTGGCGCGCAGAATATCGCCGGGCTCGTAACGAGCATGCTCGGTAAAGAGTTGTGGGCGCTTCTCTGGAAATTCTGGAAATTAAATTTTAAGAAAGGGTGTATTTAGTAAATAAGCACAAAATTTTCGTTGAAAGTTCAAGTGAAGCGAAAGCAAAAAAAAACTTATTCTTAAATTATGCCGGAAGTAGAAAATTAATTGGAAAATATATGCCAAATAAAAACTTAATATGTATTTTACAGTGATTGTTATTTTTAAACTTTACGTCAGTCATCGCTTCTTGCGCAAAAGAAGAATACATCTGTTTTAGAACTAGTTTTGTCGCCTTCTAGTAAGGATTGCAAAGATGGATGTTCACTCAAAAATCTCAATAAAGTTTTTAAGGAACTAATACTAAATGAACGGTGGAGTCGGAGTTGGCCTCCCTGCAATCGCTTCTTACCGAACTCCCATGCCTGTAAAGTTTTTTTGGAGTCCCACAAGGTAGTAACATCCTATAAAATTCCTCAAATTAAAAGAAGAAAATTTTCATATTAAATCCCACATGCATATGAGATGTGCATCCCACTATGGCCCTTGAGCATTTATAAATTTGCTTGCACTTATTCTAGGTGGGTAACTTACGGGTCAGGCGACACCAATTTCTTATAGCCCCATTTGATTTTTTACCAATGAGTGGGGGTGCTCTGTTCAGCGGTTAGCTGGTCTCCCTAATTACCGCCGAGGTAACTTGTGTCCTTCCTGAAACCTTCGACCAGCTGTCAAATGTTTTGTTTTTCGAAATTAATCAAGTAGCAATTCTATTTTCTAAATACTGCAACCTCTTACTTCTTATAGAGTAGCTGAAACCCTATGTTGTCCTTAATTTCCCTAGGCAGTAACTGAGAGTTATGTTCTAATTTATCAATTACATCAGCTAAGTGTCTTCTTTATGCTTTTGCATGTCCTCTCTCAATGCAACACCAACCTATTTCGACTTTTTTCCAAGGCCAAACGTTAGTAAGTTCAATGCGCTTGTGTAGGTCAATGATGTTAAAGTCACTTCAAAACAAAAATACAAGGTGGCGCAAAAGCAAGCTTCCGATGTTCAGCATATCGGTTGTGGCACGTGCAGTGTGTGCTGTTGCACCGTCTTGTTGGAACCACATGTTTTCCAATCCCAATTCATCAAGTTGCGGCAAAAAGAACTCGTTGATCATTGCTCTGTAGCGCTCACCATTCACAGTAACCGTTTGGCCCCGACCGATTATTGGTCAAATAAATAGTCAGCAATATTCCGCGTTCTGGAGCAGTGTAGCGTAACATTGTTTATTAACGTGTATTTCGCATGTGTTTACTACACAAATGTCAAAACAGAACTGACTTTAGGGGCCAATCGCAAAATTGATAGCATTTTCTGATAGGAGGATTACTTTTGCGCCACCTTGTATATGTGAAACTCATTGTAAAGTAGATAAAGCCCTATAAGAATTCAACATGAGTCAAGAAATAAAATTTGAGACATGTACGCAGCCTGTAGCGAAATTCTTTAGTTATGAACTCGTGCCCTTTTATTGCATTTGGAAACAGTATTAGCTCAACTGGTTGGATGGTTTGGTGACAGATCGAATTGAGAAGTAGCAAGATTTTCACTCGTTATGTGATAGTTCTGGACCGCTCCCTTAGTGGAATTGAATGCAAATTTCACGGTAGCGTTATTACACGTTAAGCTTAAAATTTGAGATATCTTTTATTTTTATAACCAATGTGGACAAGGGTGACGAAAAATGTGTTACAACAAAACGGATAGCAAGTGAGTGCTGCAATAAGTAATGAGATTAAGTTGAATATCTGAACAGGTTTCGGTGATTTTACTCCGTATATTATACATGCCCGGGTGTTCTTGTTTGTTATAAATTTTAAAATTAGCTTCTCGAAAAATTTCTTCACTGTTGAACAGTAACAAATTCATCACTAAAATGCGTACGAAATGTTAATATTAACACCTCAAAGCCAGCTTGGCGAATCCTGCACCATGGGTTTCTTAATACGAGGTGTGTTCAAAACGTATCGCGAATTTTGAATTTTCGCTGGTTACGTATATTCGAATTTCGAATTTTTTGTGGCGTTATGTTGGTACTCATGTCTCTCAGTTATGCCGACAAGCTCGGCCATTTGGAATGTTCAGTTAATTGTTGACAGCTGCTTTGCTTGCACGTGTTTTGGATCGTCTTCGATTTTTACCTATTCACAAGAAAATGGATCAAAGAACCTGTATCAAATTTTGTGTGAAAAACGAAATTAAGTTCGCGGATGCATTCCGAATGTTGACTGTGGCATACGGAGAAGCTACCTTGAACCGAAGCAACGTTTATCGGTGGTACAAAATGTTCTCAGAAGGCCGAGAAGATGTGCAAAGAAGAACAAAAATTGGCTTTTGCACCACGATAACGCCCCTGCTCACGCATCGTTGCTTGTGCGCGACTTTTTGGCCAAAAACAACACACTAATGATGCCGCAGCCACCGTATTCCCCAGATCTGGCCCCCTGTGACTTTTTCTTGTTCCCTAAACTGAAGAGGCCCATGAAAGGACGACGTTACGCTTCTCTTGACGAGATAAAGACGGCATCGAAGGAGGAGCTGAACAAGATACAAAAAAATGATTTTTTGAAGTGCTTCGAAGATTGGAAAAACCGTTGGCACAAGTGTATAATATCTCATGGGGATTACTTTGAAGGGGACAAAATAGATATTCATGAATAAATAAATAATTTTTGAAAAAACACAAAATTCGCGATACTTTTTGAACACACCTCGTACTTACAAGCACAATATTTATTTATATTTTTTTCTTGTTACTAATAACGTGGGTATTTTTGCATTTCTTAAACAAATAGTTTCAAGCCATTGAAGCTTACTGAAATGTTGTTGTGCAAAGATGTAAGTGTCATGCTGCACACGATAAATATTGATGGATATTTGCACATGTGTATGCACATATTTCTTTACAAATATTACAAATATTCCAATATTGGTATAAATACAAAGAATTTTATATATATACACATTTTAGGAGGTAAAAGTAAGCACTATAATGTATGTAGGTAAATGCAAACATTTTTCCTCAGCCAGTCATAGTAAATTCAAAGTGCTTCGATAAAGTTGAGAGAGAGCAAACGAATGATTTTTGTACTTTAGTTTTGAGTTTGACTTTAGTACTGATAGTTACATATTTTAAACCGCTTTACAAATATACACTTTCAGTGATTTGTGCATGCCGTCGCATTTTTATTTTGATATTTCAAGTAAGGTATTTGTAATAAAAGGGAAAATAAACAAGTACTATAATTCTTCTTTCAACATACTTGGTTTTCTATCTAATTTATAAGAAATTTCCCGATAAAGAAATCCGTGTTAACTTAAAATATAGGCCGGATAGTGAATGTTTGAGCAGGAGTTTAATAAAATAATAACAAAAGAATGTCTTCTTGGTGTGGTGATAGTGAATTGGCCTCTCCTACCTAAGTGCCACAGCGTAAAACATCAGAATGTTTAAAATAATTTTTTTTTTCAAGACCGGTGGACCCACCAGTCGAGCCTATTACTGCCATGAAAATGCTTATCAGTAAAAAAGTATGTACGAGGTGTGTTCAAAAAGTATCGCGAATTTTGTGTTTTTTCAAAAATTATTTATTTATTCATGAATATCTATTTTGTCCCCTTCAAAGTAATCCCCATGAGATATTATACACTTGTGCCAACGGTTTTTCCAATCTTCGAAGCACTTCAAAAAATCATTTTTTTGTATCTTGTTCAGCTCCTCCTTCGATGCCGTCTTTATCTCGTCAAGAGAAGCGTAACGTCGTCCTTTCATGCGCCTCTTCAGTTTAGGGAACAAGAAAAAGTCACAGGGGGCCAGATCTGGGGAATACGGTGGCTGCGGCATCATTAGTGTGTTGTTTTTGGCCAAAAAGTCGCGCACAAGCAACGATGCGTGAGCAGGGGCGTTATCGTGGTGCAAAAGCCAATTTTTGTTCTTCCACAAATCCGGGCGTTTCTGGCGGATTCTTCTTCTTCTTTAAATGGTCATCTAACCGCCTGGGCGATTTTGACCGTCCAACATAGCTCGCCAGTCGTTTCTTCGTTGCGCCAACTGGCGCCAATTGGAAACACCGCGGGATCGCAAATCGGTCTCCACTTGGTCCTTCCATCGGAGTGGTGGTCTCCCTCTTCCTCTGCTTCCACCGGCGGGTGCCGATAAGAATACCTTCTGGGCTGGAGCATCTTCGCTCATTCGCACTACGTGGCCCAGCCAGCGAAGCCGCTGTGGTTTAATTCGCTGAACTATGTCGGCGTCTGCGTAAAGTTCATACAGCTCATCATTAAATCTTCTTCGGTACTCGCCGTCGCCAACGCGTAGAGGTCCACAAATCTTTCGAAGAACCTTTTTCTCGAATACTCCCAGAGCCGCCTCATCAGATGTTGTTAGTGTCCACGCTTCTGCACCATATAGCAGGACGGGTGCGATGAGTGACTTGTAGAGTGTTATTTTCCTTCGTCGAGAGAGGACTTTACTTTTCAATTGCCTACTCAGTCCGAAGTAGCATTTGTTTGCAAGAGTGATTCTTCGTCGGATTTCTAGGCTAACATTATTGTTGGTATTAATGCTGGTTCCCAGATAAACGAAGTCCTTTACTATTTCGAAATTATTGCTGCCAACAGTGGCTTGGTTGCCAAGGCGCGAATGCGCTGACTCTTTGCATGATGACAGAAGGTACTTCGTTTTGCCCTCGTTCACCACCAATCCCATTTTCTCCGCTTCTTTTTCTAATTTGGAGTAAGCAGAAGTTACGGCGCGGTTGTTAAGGCCAATGATATCAATATCGTCAGCATATGCCAACAGTTGGACGCTTTTATAAAATATTGTTCCAGCGCGGTTAAGTTCTGCAGCTTGTATTATTTTCTCCAGCATTAAATTAAAGAAATCGCACGATAGGGGGTCACCCTGTCTGAAACCTCGTTTAGTTTCGAACGGCTCGGAGAGGTACTTCCCAATTCTGACCGAGCTGGCGGTGTTGCTCAAGGTCATTTTGCATAGCCGTATAAGTTTTGCGGGGAAACCAAATTCAGACATAGCGGCATATAGGCAGCTCCTTTTCGTGCTATCGAAAGCGGCTTTAAAATCAACAAAGAGATGATGCGTGTCGATTCTTTTTTCACGGGTTTTTTCCAAGATTTGGCGTATTGTAAAAATCTGGTCGATGGTAGATTTCCCAGGTCTGAAGCCACACTGATAAGGTCCAATCAGTCTGTTCACATCAGGTTTCAGTCTTTCGCACAATACGCTTGATAGGACCTTATATGCGATATTCAAAAGGCTGATTCCGCGATAGTTGGCGCAGTTTGCAGGATCGCCCTTCTTGTGGATTGGGCAGAGAACACTTAGATTCCAATCTTCAGGCATGCATTCATCCGACCAAATTCTGCATAGGAGCTGATGCATGCGCCTTACCAGCTCCTCGCCTCCGTGTTTGAATAGCTCAGCAGGCAAACCATCAGCGCCAGCTGCTTTATTGTTTTTCAATCGGGATATTGCTATTCGCACCTCATTGTAGTCGGGTTGTGGAACGTCAATTCCATCATCTTCGATTGTGGGCTCGGGTTCGGCATCTTCTCTGGTTTCTTGCTCAGTTTCTCCATTTAAAAGGGCAGAGAAGTGATCCCTCCATATTCTGAGTGTTCTCTGAACATCGGTCACCAGGTCGCCGTTCTCATTCTTACAGGAGTTTGCCCCGGGTTTGAAACCTTCCGTCATTCGCCGAATTTTTTGATAGAATTTTCGGGCATTATTCCCGTTGGCCAGCATCTCAAGCTCCTTTATTTCACGCTTTTCTGCCTCTCTTTTTTTCGCCCGGCGGATTGCTTCGTGCAAATTGCGCATAACTTGCAGGTAATATTCCTTATTGACCGTTCTTCCCTGTGGCAAGAACTCATGATGCACCACGCCCCTGCAATCGAAGAAAACTGTCAGCAAAACTTTCACATTCGACCGAACTTGGCGCGCTTTTTTCGGTCTTGGTTCGTGCGGCAGCTTCCATTGAGATGGCTGAGCTTTGGTTTCCACGTCATAACCATAAACCCACGATTCGTCACCAGTTATGACCCTCTGGAGCAAATTTGGGTCGTCGCGGACAGAGTTTAACATCTCATTAGCAATGTTCATGCGATGCTGTTTTGGTCACAATTGAGCAATTTTGGTAAAAAAATAGGTAAAAATCGAAGACGATCCAAAACACGTGCAAGCAAAGCAGCTGTCAACAATTAACTGAACATTCAAAATGGCCGAGCTTGTCGGCATAAGTGAGAGACATGAGTACCAACATAACGCCACAAAAAATTCGAAATTCGAATATACGTAACCAGCGAAAATTCAAAATTCGCGATACTTTTTGAACACACCTCGTACTTTAAGAGATGTCGTTAGCAGTCGGATAAGTTCTTGTAGATCTCGTGAATTTGTAGAAGAAAATTAGAAGCAGAAAACTTGATTTATATTTCTTTGTTGTTTATTTTTAAAATTAATAAAAAAACAGTCACGTCCCTGAAGATGCCAAGGAAAATTGGCGAAACGTCGGGCTGTTAGCCTAATAGATGTGAATAGCTTACAAAAATGCAATAAAATCAAACAAACAGATCGGAATAAACCATATATTGATTTATTTTATTTTATTTTATTTTGTTTTAATTTATATTATTATATTTTCTTTTATTTTATTCTATTTAATTTTATAAATTTTTTTTTTTTAATTTTATTTTAATATATTTTCTTTTTTTTTTTTTTTAATTTAATTTAATCTAATTTTATTTTATTTTATTTCATTTTACATATTTTTGTAAGTTTTAACGAGTTCAATACCAGTTGATAATAGTTCTCAGTTAATTGGTTTTATTTTTGATTAGAGCTGCGCTTGCAATCATGAATTAGTCTGACAAGAAATCGTGGCTGTTTTCGAAATAGTACTATAACTATAGCCTGTAAATGTTTCTTGCATTAAATGTTTCCTCTAATCAAAAACAATAACAATTAACAGAGACTTATTTTCAACTGGTCTTGAGCTCGTTAAAACTTACCAAAATATGTAAAAAATGAAGAGACCATACAACCAACTACACAAATGAATTATTATTTTTTATTTTATTTTATTTTATTTCATTTTATTTTATTTTATTTTATTTGGTTTTATTTTATTTTAATTTATTTAATTTAATTCAATTCAATTTAATTTAGTTTAATTTAATTTAAGTTAATTTAATTTAATTTAATTTAATTTAATTTATATTAATTTAGTTTAATTTAATTTAATGTAATTTAATTTATTTTAATTTAATTTAATTTAATTTAATTTAATTTAATTTAATTTAATTTAATTTAATTTAATTTAATTTAATTTAATTTAATTTAATTTAATTTAATTTAATTTAATTTAATTTAATTTAATTTAATTTAATTTAACTTGTTTTAGTTTAATTTAATTTAATTTATACTAATTTAATTTAATTTAATCTTTTATTTTACAAGTATTCATGAAACGAGCTCAAGGTCAAGAATAATAATTTTTCACTTTTTGAATTTATGAAAATTATTATTGTTTTTTATTTTTTTTTTAATACTCATTTTTGATTAATTATAAAAAGTTTTCAAATGAATAGAGTAGGAAAAATGTTTAGAGATAACCGCCATAGCTTTTCTTATAGATCCATTTCGGAAGCTGCTAATCTTCTTCAGCAGAGAAATTTTGGCACGCTAACCATTAAGCTAACAATACGCTGGTTTTGATGCCATCTAAACTCCTAGTTTTATTCTTCTTTACCATATGCATAAACCACTTCCGCCACTTGACAGTTAGTAGTGTGATCATGATGAATTTTTTGACATCTGTTTTATCAGCACCCGGTACTCTGGGTTTAATTTTATTTTATTTCATTTTATTTTATTTTATTTTATTTTATTTTATTTTATTTTATTTTATTTTATTTTATTTAATTTTTTTAATTTTATTCTATATTGTTTTATTGTACTTTATTATATTATAGTTTATTTTATTTTATTAAATTTTTTATTTATTTTATCGTCGTCTGCTTTTCCTTTCCATCAATTTCCTTGCGGCATGATTATATTATTAGTACCTTTCTAAAACGAGAATTTCTTTGGAACACATTTCTTTATAAATGGATATGCACTAGTTATATAGAACATAGAACATCTTTGCGTATGTTAAACTTTTACAATTAACTTCCTTGTATTTGTAAAAAAATACAAAATGTAAATGTCACTCATACGCCACGTCGAGCCACTTCATTTCGCTCTACATATTTACTTGAACATCATGTCATTGTACGGTTTGGCGCTGCTGTTGTTAGCTTTTGTTGCTTTTTCTTGGTGACATTTTTGTTTGCGTACATTCGTAATGAATACAAAACAGACTTATACATGTATACGAACATGCACAACAGTGTCTAAGTACTAGGAAAGTCGATCACGGGATTCCGTGCGTTTTTTATATGCAGAAAATCCCGGAATTTCGGAATTGGTAATATATTGTTGACAACTAAAATTAATTTATGAAAATTAACATGAGCTTGTGTGAATAGTGCACCCACTTTTAAATTTTTCTATTCATTTATTCCATACACGATTTTTTTTAATTTCAGTGTAACATACCGTGATAGTTGAAATCTAAACCTTTAGTATCCCTAGTAAGTACTCAAAGTGAGTAAATAACAAGAAAAAAAAATATAAAAACGCATTAAAGAATTTGAACGCGAACTGCTAGAGCAAACACAATAACAACAACATGTAATAACAACCTAAACAAGATCCAAAGTACTACAAAGCATTTGTTTCATTTTTTGTTGGTTTTTGTTTTGTTTTCATGTTGTCATTCGCTAACAATTCTATGGAGTTTTGAAGTGCGTCAGCGTATGCCGCTAACGATGATAACGATTATAACGATGATAGCAATGACGATGACGATTTTGACGTCCCACGTGCACTTATTCACTCACCCACAGAGACAATGACAGTGGCGGTGTCTGAATGGTGATGCGACATGAACCAATTGCTGTCTATGCCACTTGAGTATGACAACTTCCATCATTCTATGTACATACATGCATATATACAGCGTGGCTGATGAATTTTGCTACATTAAGAAACTCAAATAATTTTTTTTTCAGTGCATGGAATTCATTTTTCTTTTATTCATGTTAAAGCTCATTAAATTTTATTAAATATAGCTTAATTAGTTTTAAAAATAATGGAATTTAAATGCCCCCCGTGGTCGTCGATGCATGTGCGGCATCTTACCAAAAAGTTGTTCATTACTGCTTGGAGAGTTGAGACAGGAATAGCCGCAATTGTTTCTCGAATGGATTGCCTTAGTTCATTCAAATTTGTTGGTTTTGCTTTGAAGACTTCCTGTTTGCAATAACCCCACAAGAAAAAGTCAGGTGCAGTAAGGTCAGGCGACCTGGGTGGCCAACGGAATGCGGAGTTTCTGGATATCAGCTTATTGGGAAATTTTCGTCGCAATTCTGTCATAACAGGTTGGGCTATATGAGGAGCTGCACCATCTTGCTGAAACCACACAGAGTTGAAAGAAATTCTCATTCGGCGTAATTCTGGATAGAAAAACTCTCTCAACATGCTCAAGTAACGGTCTCCAGTAACCGTAACGGTGTGACCGTTTTCTTCGAAGAAGTAGGGCCTGACAATGCAGCGTGATGAAACTGCACACCACACTGTGACACGAAGTGGATGCAATTCCGTCTCATGGAGCATCTGTGGGTTGGAAGCACTCCATATTCGACAATTTTGTTGGTTTATGTTGCCCTTTAAATCGAAATGGGCCTCGTCAGACATGAAAAGACAGTTCAACATGTTTCCATCCTCTTCCACCATTTGAAGCATCTTCTGGCAAAATTCCAAGCGAATCGGCAAGTCTGCAGCGTTCAGTTTGTTGGCCATTTGAATTTTATATGGGAATAAGTCCAAATCTTTGTGCATAATTGACTGTAATGACTGTCTGCTTACACCCATTTGAGCAGATAATTGTTTTGTATGGCAGCAGCTACAGCAGCGATTGTTTCCTCCGTTCGAACTGAAGGGTTTCGATGGTAAGGTCTTCTGTTGACTGTCCCATGCTCGGCAAAATTGTTTACAAGTCTTATTATGGTCCATCTGCTCGGAGGATTGCCGCCAAACGTGCGCCTATACTGTCTTTGAACCGAAACTACGGACTGCAGTGCGTGATAGCGGCGGACAATCCAAATTCTTGTTTCAGTGTCCCAGTTATCCATTTTTGTTAAATGTAAAAGTCAATCTGCAAAATAAAACAAAAATTAACCAGATTCATTAAATAGAAAAAAAGTTATTTAATTTTTTTTTGGTAGCGGCTTTCATCAGCCACCCTGTATGTAATGTTTTTGTTATCTACATAGATGCATAGGTATTTCTATCTCTGTAGCAACCATGTCAGTGTACGTGTGGAGGGTTTCTGGTTGAAGTAGCTTCTACTGTAGGATTCAGCATTGTGGATGCTTTTGATGGTGACAGGGTGTGTGCTAACCAAAAAAACTTGAATACAAACAATGAATACATACATATGTATATACCCATAAGTATATTCATGCAAAGACTTCTTCTGGGTTCAAGTGTAATAATTGCTATGCTTTCACTGTTTTTGTTTAGAATCATGTTTTAGCAATTTCCCTTGGCAGCGGACTTTATTGCCTAGTTTATGAATGAGAAAATCGTGAATGTGTTGGAATTTCAAATTCTTAAATAATTGAAAAACGAGACGCAGAATTAGCTTTTACTGTAGTTAGGTTCTCCTTGAATGCCTCTTATGAAAAGAAAATAATACAATAACTTTGCTATGTTGTTTGTAAATATAAGAAGAAGAGCTGGTGGACTCATCTATAAGTATACCGAAATAATCAGGATGAAGCGCTTCGTCGATTAAGAAATGTTCATTTGTCTGTTTAAACGCAAAGGTACTAGCTCAGTTTTAGAAATATCTAATTCATATTTGGTATGGTTCCAATAAATGTATTCTAAGCTATATTTGTTGGAATTTATTAACTAGGAAACTGAAATTGTTGCAACTTTTTCAATGTTTATAATAAAAATAAGTAAAAATAAGTTCAGCTGACAAAGAGACAGGGTTCTGATAGCACAATGGTTACAACAGCGTGCCAAAATTCCTCTGATGAAGAAGTCTAGCAGCTTCTAAAATTTAACTATAAGAAAAGCCTGACAGTTGTCTCCCAATTTTCCTTCTCTTTTCTAATAAAAAATGTTAATAATTAATTAAAACTAAAAACTTTAATGATTTCCATTAAAATTGGAATTCAATTCCATTGTGGTATTCAAAACCGAAAGCAAAGCCTTATTGTCAAAAATGGACACAAAGAAAAGAAATCCATCATTACCAATAAAAAATTTCACCAGATGGCGGTGCTTGTTGAACATAATGTTAAAATCAATAGAAACATTAGTTCAGCTAACAAAAACCAGCGCTGTAATAATATAATGATTAAAAGAGCCTGCCAAAATTTTTCTGAGAAAAAATTCTAGCAGCTTGCGAAATAGATCTGTAGGAAAAGCTCAGGCGTTTTTTTCTAAATTTTGTTTATTTATTCTAATTAAACAAATAATTAAAAAATAAAAGCAATAATAAGTTTCATAAGAAAAGGAAACGTATTGAAGGAAGTCGTGAAGGTGAATAGCTGGAGATTCTTGCTGGCGACATTAATACCAGGCAACTCACCAAAAGATCTGGCAGGTGAAGAAGGGCTTCAAAAACGGGGTAGATCCTGAAAAGACAATGTTGGCAGACTGATAATCGACGCGCAAAGCATGCATTAGTAATGGAAACAACATGTCCCTCTTTGCTTAGTTACGAAAAGGAAGATGTACTCGATACCACAATCCCGGATGATCGAAAAAATGTCCAACCCTTCAGCTGAGAAACTAGAAAGGATTATTGACGCAGGATAAAAGAGTACGCCATTTGTTGGTAGCCAGAAAAGGAGCCAAATACAAAATCTTAAATCATCACCAAATTCGAGTTCCAGAAACCAAAAGCCCCAACCAGATCAGGATAGATCTCACCAAGGTATTCAACGCTAAAGGAGACATTCCCACAACAGCCGGTTCTACGTACCGGA
Organism: Merzomyia westermanni; assembly: GCA_949987695.1. Classification (NCBI taxonomy): domain Eukaryota; kingdom Metazoa; phylum Arthropoda; class Insecta; order Diptera; family Tephritidae; genus Merzomyia; species Merzomyia westermanni. Next base: position 158,424,131 of record OX465288.1, on the reverse strand, counting down.
ATGACTCGGATTTTTACATCCGACCAAGGGCGGTTATTTCGACACTACGCTGTCTAACCTGTCACGCTAAAGGAGACTTCACACTTATTGATTATATTGACATCACTTTTAGTGAGTTCTGCCTACTTTGGATACGCGACAAAATATATAGCTGCTGTAATCCAGATAAAGAATGCCACGTGACTGTCAAAAAGCTTATACCATCACAGTCGTATACTTGACAATCAGTTTTAGTCCAAAAATGAAATATTAGAGATAGTAATTGTTGGGCAGATAAACGATCTTCCCGCAGTGCTAGCGGTAACTAACTAGGAAAATTTAAGGAGCCTTAAGCAGATATTAGCACAGCGAATTAAGGCAAATGGAGCACCACTGAGAAGAAATAAGCAGATGTAAGATGATTTACCTACTTTTGGTGTTTCCAATTTTCATTAGATATCATGATTCAATAATACGGTTGTGTCATTTCATCAGCTGACTGAATAATCTTGAACACACTGGCGTATACATTGTCAAAAGGAAATGCAAACAGCAGAATCTAAACCAGCAAGCGTCATTTGCATTTGCAATTTTGTGGTTTTTCTAACGCAATTGCAACTATGGCGACATTATTCAATAATAATCACTTTTCAACCATGTTTGCACCCATAATTTCTCACAAATGAAAATATCTCTGGTTTCTCTTCGCTTCATTCGCTAGCACCAGGCAGTTGCTTTTGACAATCTTTACGCCAGTATGTTGTTGCTTTAGAGTTGACTTTACCTTGTTATTGTACCATGATTAGATATCTATAAAAGAAAATGACGTTCGTGCTTTGACTTATGTTTAAGCGCCAAAAATGTTTTGTCGCTAGTGCCAATAAATGATGTTGGTGATTTCTACACTGACCATGAAATTGTTATTTCCATTCAAAGTTTTTATGAATATTTGAGCTCCACCGTGGTAACTGTCTGTTAGACTACTTCAAGGCAATAAGTTTTGTGCAGTCAAGCAGAGTGCCGACCTAGTCCAGCTCACTTTGCATTTGGGCGCCTTGGCTTGGTTCGTATTATCTGAACGCGCAGTTTGACTGAAGGCAGGTGGCGATTTGACAATGCTCAAGAGCTCAGCTGCGTGATTGGTTTTTATTTTGTTTAAATAGTTTGCTTTGAAATCTTTCTTGCTTATTTTCTCTCTCTCTATTCATTGCCGTGTTTTCCGTTATTGTTTCAAAAGCACTGCAGCCATATTGTGTGTTCGTTTGCTGGCAAGTCCTTAAACAAACAAAGTAAATATCTTACAGCGTATACTTAACTCATAACATTATTTGCTATCGCCGGCCATAGAGGAAGTGTCAAAAGCAAAATGACAGAAAACAGCAAAAGTGTACAGCCAATGACAAAATCTCCAACGGAGATTTTAACGACGCCAAGATGATGTTGGAAATTAAGAAGAAGGTCTGTAAGTGATACATTTGTGCTTGTATATATATATATATATATATCTTTTTATTTCAATGCACCATCAGAACCACAAGGAGAATACTGCTTCTACCACCTCAGAAGCCTGTGGTGAAGTTTTCCAAGACTAAATAAATCCAAATATTGCATTTTATAAATAAGTCAGGGCAACCTGAAATATTTCAACAGTCTCGAGGTTGATATGATATTTCAATATTCCTTTCAGCTTCAATACAGGTTAATAACTAGTAACCTTCAAAACGGTATCGATGTGACTCAGACGTTTCCCTTGTTGTGTTCATAGCAGAGTAGTTAGTCGTTTTATCTGCAAAGACGCTGTCAAGTTGAGTTGCGAGGAAGATTTGATTCACTTCTTGCTTATTTGCACGCTCAATTTCATCAAGAACGTTGGCGCTTGTTTGAAAAGTTCAAAGCCCCTTTTCTCTCAGAGAGTTCAACAGAGGGTATGCGGGAGACGATGAAATCGCAAAAGAACAGTTATATGAAACTTGATGGCTGATCTACTAATATGACGTAGTTAGCCTCCTATTAGAAATATCCTGATTTCTTTAAAACTGGGGCTCTTGTTCCAAAATATGTTTTGCAGAACACAAAAGTAAGGTCAAGAACGCCAAACTAATAGCCAATCGAGAAGTGGCGACTATATACTAGGGAAAGAACCGGTTTGGTAGGAAACACTCTTTTAAAGCCTCATTGTGTTTTTTGAAGTTCCAAGCAACAATAGCAAAAACCGGAACCAAATGTCCAAAGCTTTCATCAGTCGAATGTGATAAAATGATAATTGCAATATAACAGCTGGAAGTGACCTACCTGAGGTATCTATAAAAGTTAAAAAGCGGGCGTCCACTCTTAAGCAAAATGTGGTCGGATGACCTTAACTCTACATGTCGAAACTAGCGTATGCTGCAATTAATACAGTCTATCGTCTATAAGCTGATGGGCTTGTAAGATGTTGCTTGATGTAGGACGGCCTAGCAGTCTCGTCACTCATTGTTACTCACAGCTACACTCCTACGGCTACACTACCCTTTTGCATGCCCCCAATTTCCGCCCAGGTATCCTTGATTCATGCACGAAGTAACTCGCCGCCTTGTGGTGGTTCTTGCGGCTTTAAGGCGCGCGCACCGTACCATACAAAAAATGCATACCTGGCTTTACTTGGAATACCGACAATGCAGGTCTCACACTGTTATTGACCAAAGCTTCACCTGGCCAGTCTTCGTTATCCTCCCCTGTGGCTACAGATCGTGTCGACCCCTATATCGGGCGTTAAATTCCTTGATGATATTAGCCTACATGAAATCAAGAATTCCATGGATGTGTATCTAATCAGATGGCTTGCCTAAATGCGTCATCAAACTTCCATACCCTGAGGCAATCATTTATACAAAAAGATTCAAGCAACTCCTCTTTCTTACTTCTGCTTATGACACTCAAGTTACCTTTCAAATACGTTTATGCAATATTTATAAAATAAATAATTTGACCAATTATTGGTTTCGCCTTAGCCTAGTGTTTTCTTAACCGGCCGAGCCTACCTGAAAACGTCTTCAAGTTTTGGCTAAAAATCCTCCTCCCCTACCGCTTTACTCACCTTTGTGTCTTTATTCCAAAATAAAAGCAATTCTTCCTCATCTTATTCTATTTAATTAAATTTCTTTATATACGTAGTGTGTAGTGCAATCTTAATTTTCCTAAGTCTACAGTAGCTACTTCTACCGAACCTTTTACACTTATGTACTCGCAGCACCTTAATTAACTAAATACATACAATCTATATTTAAAAAATCTATCAAAAGAGTAATACAGCTCACTTCAGGTCTACTCTGTGGTGAACTAAAGCCAGTTTACCACTGCCATGTTAAGAGAAAATGCTCCGCTCGATGGTCATTGGTTTCATTAGCTGTTGTTGTTGGTAAGTTTTGTTGTCTTTGATTATGTATACTGCCACCCCGATGCTGGCACTCGGTTCTCGGTCCTCGGTTCACCATACTTGCTGATCTTCTTTCTTCTGTGGTATCTTTACTTTTAGCTTAGATTGTGGCTGCTTTGATGATTATTCCCGGTAGAGCATTATTTCCGCGCTGAGATTCGCCCTTTTTTGTATGACGCTATGATAAGCGCATTCTATATGACCTTAAAGGTAAGCGGCGTTTTGTTCAGCTAGCCGAACCCCTAATTGTAACTATAAATCTGGTAAGCGCGCGACGCTATAGCCCTCGCGTAGTGTTTTGTGCTGAGCTTCACTCTCAGCTGGAGAGCGGCGCTTTGTTCAGCGAACTGGATGCGGAGAAAAACTACACTTCGTACTCGCGCGACTCTGAGTTTAGTGCCGCGTCAATTGCGTTGAAATTCTGCTGCGCTCTGTGACTACAAAAAAACACCGAAAAACTTATTGAGGAGTTTGCTGTTGGACTGCGATCGGCCTCCGAAATCCGTTGTAGTCCCTGACTTCAGATTGTTTCAGATAATATGCTCTGTGTCGCCGTTTTCTACTAAAGAGTTGTGGTTCTGCGCTGGAAAATTATACGGAAAGACACACAAAAAAGCTTCTTTCAGATTTTAGCAACTGCAATTTGGCCCTGTGTCTCAGGCTGGCAAGCTTTGAATATCTCTAAAAATAAGAAAAAACCTACCCTATATGGTTGAAACCAAATTGACCTTTTTAGAAACTTCGCCTATTTTGAAAATAATGATAAAAATTGCGGCCTAGAAATATTATGCAGAGTCACGCTGGTCACCAAGGGCTACTTAGGAACATAAGATGTGGAGTTTGCTCTGGACTGTATGTCTCTTAATATAGTGTGTGATATATTGTCGGTATGAGTGTTGTATGACTCGGAATCATGGACCGTTTCAGCAAAGAATGATATGCTCATAAGAGTATTTGAGACAAAACTTTTGCTGAAATATTTATATTTTATATTATAGAAACGGGAATATGGCAGACAATGTAATATTTCGAAACGAGTTCAGTAAGTATCAGACCATAGGGAAAATGAAGGACACGGTGACACAGTTGATTTCGTTAAAAGAGCCACACCATTTCTAAAAACTATGTTGGCTTTTTATAACCCCCTTTTTATTTAAAGCATAAAGGGTAATGTAATCTGATCAAAAGTAAGAGAGTATGATTTAACGACCTGCGAGTTCTCTAAACATAAATATACATATTTCTAAGTAAGGTCATATCAGCATCCAGCACCGACCATTCACCTAAATAATCTTATGACGATACCAAATATTAAGGTTGAGAAAATTGTGAAAGTTATGGTTTCCTATTCGACCAGTCGTCTTTATTGCTAACTCATCTACTCATTAAACTACAGCAAATGCCTACTTGACAACACTTTACACCTTCTTTCTGTGTAAGTTTTGTGCAGTTCTGACAACTATCATTTGGCTCGTTAGTCACACTTTATCTTAAGTCATTTACTTTCAATGCATAAAAGTTAATTGAATTTTTTTTCGATTGCAAATGCACATAATTAGCCAAAAGTTTAAAACCGAAAAACGCCAAAGTTTTTGGCAGTTGAGCGTTACAATGTGGCCACAAAAAGAGGTATGAAATGTGAAACTACTTATTTTATGTATTTAACAGGGAAAAAGAAGCAATGATGTATGTATGTATGTATGTGTTTTTAGTGTATGGAAAAACTTACCCACAACTTGAACTTGCGCATAAGCGGTGGAGGTGGAGAATAGCGGTGCATCGGCCGTGACTTCGCAAGAAAAGTTACCAGATAAACTGAAATTCACGTCGCGTAAGACAACTTGGGTGGCGTTGGAAATATGTTCCTGTGAAAGAATATGAAATATGAAAAGAAAAAGTATTAATGATAGATAAGTTTTGATCACGCCCTACAATGTTTCAACAAATAAAAGTGAAGTAAATAAAGTGAAGTTAAAAGTTAAAGTTACAAAAACAGTAGTATAAGTTTAAAAAAATTTAATTCAGGTCATATTTATGATACTAATTAAAGCTTACACCAAACTGGATTGCCTAAGGTACAGGTGATATTATAAGGATATAAACAATGTATGTGTGTGTACAGCAACGAACTCGATTTGTTATTACCTAGAATAAATTCTGAGAAACCTTTCATGGCAGATACACATCTATGTTTAAGCCCGACGAATAAATTTCTAAAAAATGGGCCACCCTAATGTCACTTTGGTTTTTTTTCCTATCACTCGCACCTATCCACCCACTTGAATGTGCATGTTTGCATATTAGTGGTGTTGTCTGCACTGCAACACATGCATCCTTCGAGCTGTCGCTGAAACGGAGCTGTGACCACTGTTACGGCTTTAAAGTGTTTAGCCATTAGTAACAGGAACGTCATATTGATTTCCTTGTATAGCAACTTGTTGTTATATGTTTATTTTATAATTTGTTGCGAAGTAGTTTAGCCTTGGCTATAGCTTCGACAACTAACCATATTTAATTTAAATTTTATATTTTCTAGAAGGCATAGAAAATCACGATAACGTCACTTTAAACGCGTGGAAAAGTTATGTCTACCACAATTTTCATATTTAAAGTTTTCGCTAACGCCTCACCTCCAACTTGTTTATATTTGCACCAACGCAGTGGGTTTATGCCTAAATTCAACGGATTAATTCTACAACAGTGGAAAAAATTTTTTTTTAATAGTTAGTGGCTTAGTCTGTGATAGGTTAGCACTTGATTTACATTTCTTTTTTTTAACACTTTCTCAATCGAATGCTGGTATGGAAAGACTATTAAATGCTTTCGTTGAAATAAAGGTTTTCTTAAATGTTAAACATACAACTAACAAAAATTTGTTTAAAAAATATCAAGAAAATTTTCAAATGCTGCAATGATTATTAAATAAAAATGTGTAGTGTTTGTTTAGTGGCATTTTTTAGTCTTCTTAAAAACCTTTTCGAAGTGCCAAGTTAACTTACATTCCACAGTTAACTATTGTTTCGCTATTTTAGTTTAGCTATTTTAGTAAATGTTTACTGCCCAATATAAACTATACAAAAATATAATTTTTCGCCAAAGTTTAACTTACCACTGTAGTTAGCTCATCACGAAAATTTAATATCTAAAGTGAACTGTGGACTTAAAGTTAAAACACTGATTTGAACATGTGTTTGTCCCTTCCTTTTACAGCACTTAAGTTTAGAGCACCCATTTGCCCTTGAAAATGACGTCTAGCTCAGTAGGTAGTGCAGACCTTATTATCACTATTAAATATCAATTACAAGTTCCATAACTTCAGTATTATAATGAAAGACCCCAAAACGTTAGGGGAAACTATGACAGAAACTTAAAAGTTGCATTTAAATATTATATAGTTATTCATATCTATCGTCATTTGTCACTTTCAAGTTTCGAAAACTTTAAGGTTGGCTACTTAAAATCTAAGTAATTTCAAAGAACCACAAGTGGTCGAAACAACTTCGCAGTGACGGAAAATTTAGTCGTATCAAATAAGTTACTTATTAATCAAAATCATATATTTTGTGGCATTGATGTAATCATTGCAAACAAAAGGTCCCCGTGTAAGTTTTTATTACTTTGGTGCTAGGTAGTTTCCGAAAATACTTTTCGATTTGCGCCATTATTGTAGCTCTCCGAAAACGTTTAAAAATAAATTTAACTTTTTTTGATTTCAAAAAAAAAAAAGGGCGTTCAAAACTGATCATTTTAAAATTATTATTTTTGAAAAATAATTTTTCCTTACCCTAGTGTATTGTAATAGAAAAAATAAAAAAAAACTGTGTATTGAAAAGATGTCCAATTAAAATAAATGTCTAGAACATTTGGAAAATTAGCGCGAAAGCAATAAAAATTTACGATACTTTAAAAACCCCAACACACTTTTTAAACATTTCAAGTATGCTGCTTTTATACAACTTTTAGAAATAATTAAAGCATACTAGAAAAATGTTTAAAGTTTTTGATAAACGCTTTAAAATATTTGTTTTTATACATTCCCACCTACCATAAGTTTATGTTGCTTTTGGAAATAGTTTTAGAAATACTTTCATATATATAAAATCAGATGTATGAATCAATAGGTGTAAATACTTTGAAAAATTTTAACATTTTTTTAAAACCTTTGAAATGTTACTTTATAAATTTTGTAATATCAATATAATTGTTAATCTTTCTGAAACTATAGGAAATCAATTGTAATTTTTTAAGAACATAAACATTGTTTTTTGCAAAATAAAGTTAAAAAAAGTTTCTAAGTTAATTTTAGTTTTTTTTAACAATCATAAATTTTCCTTTCTTTTATAAAAAAATTTGTTTTTTCAACTATTAACTTACATTGCTTTGTGGATTTTTCGCTAGGATGGAAAGTTGATGTACATTAGAAAGATTTTCCGTCATCCTTTGTTAAATTTGGTTTTGAAACAAACCGGTTTTGGCGTTCCGCCATCCTCAGTGCTTTAGAACGAAACTAAACACTGAGGATGGCGGAACGCTGAAACCGGCTTGTTACAAAACCCAGTTGACAAGGGATGACGGAAAATCGTTCCAGTATATATTAAAGTATAGTAAAAATGATCTCGAGGTCAAGATTAACAATTTTGATGAAAGTTTTCCTGTTTTTTTTTTTTGGTTTTATTTAATTTTGTTGTTAAATGTTTTCAAATTTAAGTATTCGATTTTATTATTTCAAAATCTAAAATAAGTTGTTTTTTAAGTTAGTATAATTATATGGCTAAGATATTTTCAAAAACAGTTTCCAATACTCAGTTTTAAGGTTTAAGCTAGTGGTTCATCCTCTTTGCACTGGAAATATTTCAGCGTACAACAGTTTTTGATTAAGTACTCTAACCCAAAGCTTTGTGAAGATTTATAATTTTTATTGATGCTGGTTGTAACGAAGAGACTATTCGTTCAGAACTTTTTTCGTATGGAAAAAGAACCGACAGGAAAAAATATAAGAAAAAAAAAGTTGTGTTAAGTGTGCCTAAAACTCGACAAAGTTAATTTCGCGCGAAACTATTATGACTTGCCTAAACATAAAACAAATGTATACATACAACATACAAATAACTCTATTAAATACTTACATCCACTTTAATGCCCGGATATTGAAAATATTTAACATTAGGAAATTCACCAGGCGTGTAGCGGTAAAACTCATAATTGCCACGATAGTATTTTATTGAATAAAGTGGCGCACCTTCAAGCGCATATTGGCAGCGTAGGATGACCGATTGACCGCGTCGCACAGCTGGTGGTTCAATGAATAAATTGACATTGCTGAGGGCGGCATGTGCATAATCTGGAAGAAAGGATAAATCATGATATGTCATTGAGCAGGGTAAATACAGGTGAAATAATGATTTAGTGCTAAAGGGATACAAATTTATGTATAAATATATGTATGTATGTATGTAGATATAATTTGTTTCAAATTATGTTGCAAATAAGAAAGGAACTTAGGTACAAAAAACTATGGAAAGTAATCGGAAGTAATTTTTTTGTAAGCCTCACACCAACTTGAAATGTTATTTATGTTTGTTGGTGCAAAAAAGAAAATATGCTAAGTAGATAGAACTTGCAGAAAAAACATCAGCATTCATTCGACATAAATATAGATAAAATATTCTTCCAAAATTGTTAAATATACTTTTTTTACTTATTCTTCCAAAGGCGAAAGTAGGTTCTAATTATGAGTCAAATCCGATTAAGCGAAATGTTTTTTCCTTTTGCTTTGTGATAGCTTCCGAACGAAGCACGAAGTTGTATATCCCTAGTTCTAAAAAAGAAATCGAAAATGAAAAGGAAGGCAAACCTAATAAGAAGAGCAAATCGGAACACTATTATTTAGGTGGTCAGGAGTGGGTTTGGGGGGTGGGGTGTATAAGTCCAGGTTCTGTCATACTGAACAGGTTCAAAGAATAATCTCTGCAAAAAAATTGCACCAATTACGTTGAAGATATTTATAAGTACTTTTTCTTTTAGCGGATAGATGTCGCTACCAACAAAGGATATATGTATATCACTTTGAAACCAGACAAAAATGTGTAACTTTATTTGTGCCTTGTAGAAGGACTTGCTGATCGGGAAAGGAAATCGTGCGTAGAGCAGCTTTACTCCCCTCTCAACAGACAGCACACTTAGCTAGTCAGCGAAGCGATAAGCCCAAAGACAACTACTGCCGATGATTCACCCAAAGTGAATGATTTGGAATTTCCAAAATCAATCCTTTATGTAGGGCCAGTTGTAAGACAGTTGACAATTGCTCTGGTTTGCATGGTATTTTGTTTGCACGGGATTGAATTTATATCGGCAGGTGATCGCAATGCTTTTGCTGGCAATCCGTTTGTGTCCGTGGCGGGTAGTTGTGGTGTTATACGACATTGCTGGTTGACTGACAGAAAGTTCACCTTTTCTCGGATTGCAGTTCGAAAACGCTTTTTCCATACATCTCAGCTGAAAATTTAGATACTCAATTACTGTTGCAATAACTTTCGAGTTGGGACAACCTTAAACGTATTAGTTCACCTTTATGGACTTTTGCATTTTTTTTTATTGCTCTTCTAACATACACTTGACTGTCTAAATATACTTGTATGCCTATCGTTGCGGCAACAAAATCGATTAGATGTCAACTTCTCTGTAAGCCGATACCGGGAAAATGTCGCGCACGCTTTAACTGTTGTGGACCTTTTTTATGTTGTTCCAATACTCGCATTTCTATTACATATCCCATACATATCTTCACACACAGACTCATGCAGTGTCAGTAGGCCAACTTTTAAAGCTGAAATACATAAATCAATTAAAACTAAAATGTCACACCATACTAGAGTTTTTCCGGTTTTTTGATTTTTAGGAATTTTTTGTTGTTGTGATATTCTTTTTACAAAGCGCCGTTACATGTGCCTGCAGGTCATTCGACTGTCGTTGTAAAAATTGGAAAGCGGCATTGATAAAAAAAAAAGTTTGGTAAAATTTTAAATCGCCTTTGCATCGCTAACAGGATTTCCAAAAATTTCTCTTTTGCTCTTTTCCGCTATTGGCTTTGTCCAACTTACTCAAAAACAACCATACAATAAATTTTAAGCCCCTCCGTTACAAATATTGTGTCATATATTTTGTGAAAAATGGTATTTTCTTTTAGGTTTTGTTATACACTCAAAAATGACTATTTGTATGTGTTTTTATTTGGATCTCGTTGATGGTGTCGCCGGTATTGATTGACAAATAGCACGTTTTAGTACGTCCTAACGGCTTGAAGCCCTTGTATGTATATAACTGTAAATTGTTAGATTTGATTTTATTAAAGTATAAAAGCTTTTAGCTTGGGTCATGTGTCACACTAAATTTTTGTTTAAATGGTTTGGTTGAAAATTCAAGTAAGCAATGACAGCAGGGATATGAGGTAGATTTTGACACATAGAAAGATGACCAGTGCATTTCGAGTCGGGAATTAACAGTGACTATAGTGAGTCCTACGTCAAAACGATAGTAATATGCAACTCGACATAAATATGTCGTCAGGTAGCTCCCTAGACGCTGTAAGCGACCAATTAAGTTGGAACGATCTGTAGGTAAATCTCCCTCAGTTCCCCCAGTCAAAAGCTGTAGACAAGTGCTTGTTAATCTTCATCTTGAGGGCACACAACTGTTAAAAATGCCCATAACTATGAATCCAGGCATAGCCCGGTATAAGTTTTGCCTACAATGTCCAAAGACTTTGGCTACCTTGTTGTTTTATTTATTCGTATTTGATAAGATCTTGAATATAACCCAAAAGTTGCCTACACCCCCTCAAGATATTGTTTTAATTTGTTCAAATTGTATTGGTCGACCATCTTTAGGATTTCTGCTTTGATATCTTTTATATGAGTGTCTGCAGTATTCACGCGTCGTACTTGGTGACGTTTTACCACCAGGGCCGCTGCGTCCGCAGAAAATTCTGTTAAATTTCTGGATTCTTCCAAGAGGAAAGAAGCGACCTGAGGCGAAACCAGAATTTTGCAAAACTCTCATTGACATTGACATGCGTTCGTTTGAATAGGAAATTTAGCAAAGCAGCGCTCTGTCATGTCCTTAAAGTGAGGCCAGTCCGCCTGCTCGCCGAATGCTTGAGGAGATCATTGTCAACTGAATAACAGTCAACGCTTTTATAAGCCAAGACTCTCCAATGTTATGAAAATAAGCGCAGCCAGATGACATCGACAAAACGCTTCCAGTGTGACCAAAGATCTCCTCGAATCACTACCTCTTTGGTATCTTTGAAAATACAGAAAAAACTGAGAGCAGAAAAGCTGGAGTTGCGATGGACCGAAAATAATTTCGAGGAACGCCTCTTACAATTACTACCGGAGATGAAAAGTATACTCAATGGAATATAAGAGCAAGTAGACAGCAATTGGTCCATATTGAAATAGAAGGTGCCAAAACATAATCTCAAGTGGCGTGATCCCAGATAAAAATTTACGATTAATTTGGACTATGCCACTTGGGATTATGTCATTTCACCGAGATCGCATACAGAAATAGGAGCTACTTTATCTAAAGTTCTATAAGATAACAGGAAAAGCTATCGGAAAACGTTAACGAAAACTTCAAAGGTAAATAACGGGAGAACTCTTTTGTGTACTAAACAATGAAGTGTTTACCAATCTTCAGATATAGCATAACGTAGAAAATTGGACAATGAACAATGGTTGTTAATTCAGTAAAGCCTTGTTAACTCCACATCTTTAGTGCTAATTCACACCTTTGCAAGGGTAAGATTGTTACTACAAAACCAACACGCTAAATTTGAGATCAAAATCGACGATAGTAGAATTAATACTCAACCATTCAACTTTAACAGTAAAGATAGCAGTCGTGCCGTCAAGCAATTTCGAATGTGACAGATATGTATTCGATACATTAGTTTCGTTAAGGTTTAATTATTATCTCTACGACATCAAAAGCGAGGTAAGAGGCAGACCTGACTTTGTTCGAAATATCAATTTTAGAATAGTTAGAGTTGCCTCTGTTTGACGAAACGAAGAAGAAAAGTTCCTCGTTCGAAGACCTTAACATTGTGGAAGTGCATGTTATAATAACGCGTCTTATTTTTGTTGTGATTTAAGACTTTTATCTTGCTTGAGCACTTACTCATATAGCATATATTTATTTCTGTCAGATTTCTGCACATAGTATCGTATCAGAATTTGTCAGCTTATTGCTCATGTATGGATACACATTTGCATGGTTATCAATGGACTTACTATATCCAGTTGAATCGAATATGTAATTTCCGTTTCACATTTTGCATTAAGCCTTTTTACACTGCAGTCAGTGTGTGTGCTCTTATTTCACTTCATTTCACACTTTAGAAAGCTTTTTGATTGCTCGCATTCGATTTCAAAATCTCGCGCTGTCATGTAGGCATAACCCTGCGTAAAAATTAAAGACAACTACTTTTGGGTGCAAAAACAATTTTAGGAAATAATTCCTGGGCTTTTCGATACAAAGAAATTTTAAAATTTTTACAAAGGTGAGCAGTTTTTTTGAAACGAGGCCTAAACAAACACAAACACCAAAACCAAATATATGGCTTGTCTCGGTAGTTTTGTGAAATTTCTTACAGGGCATTTACTAACAATCACTCAAAGCTAACAAAAGCGCAATCAAAGTTTATCCTTTCCTATATTCTTCAAACGTTACATTTATCAACAATTGAATGTCATAAACTCTTTAGGAGGGGTAAGCGAAGCTGAATGAGTAATGCATTGTATATTGGAAAATAGAAATCAATTGCGTGCTAAAACTCTCTAACAGCTGTAGATATGAATTTCTTTGAGTAAATTAAAAAAATAAGATTTTTCGCTTTAAAACAAGATATTGGCCCATAGCTGCAGTCTTTGGGCTGAATGAAAAGCGTTTTACAACTGTTTTCAGGTATCGTTGGATTAGACGATATTTATTCACATATTTTTTCATTTTACACCAAAACTGAACTGAAACCAAGTCTCGTTTTGGTTATGGCGGTGGTGCTGATTTTTTTGAAATTCGGTACATTGGTAGCTCTTTGCTTTTATTAAAATTTAAGAATGATTAAAAATTTAACAATTTGAATTTTTAAAGCTGTCCGGTAGATGTATTTGTTTCGAGTTTCTATTAACCTATTGTGCCGATATTATAACATTATCATGCCGCGACCAAGACGATCAAATCTTTCACGACAAAATTGTAATACAAAGAGGATTCGAAATATTGAAAATGTAAGGTCTGAAGAAGAACAAGAAATTGCACGTAAAGGGCTCTGCGTTAATATGGCTCGACTTCGCGCTTTTATATCACAATAGAAAAGCGAGGCACCCCGTGAAACGGCTCCGTTGGCAATGCCCAATCGTCGAGCAAACCTCAGAGAACAGCAATTTTTGATTTGAATCGGGCGTGGTCCAACTAAAAACTAAAGTGAACTAAATTATACCAGTTGATTTATATTTTTTTTCGAATGCGATTTTAGCATTAAACCTATGAATCACAAAAACCAAATACATGGTAAATGTTTGTGTGTCTGTCCACTTCAATATCCTTATCCCTATCTCTATCCCTTTCTCTATCCCTATCCCTATCCCTATCCCTATCCCTATCCCTATCCCTATCCCTATCCCTATCCCTATCCCTATCCCTATCCCTATCCCTATCCCTATCCCTATCCCTATCCCTATCCCTATCCCTATCCCTATCCCTATCCCTATCCCTATCCCTATCCCTATCCCTATCCCTATCCCTATCCCTATCCCTATCCCTATCCCTATCCCTATCCCTATCCCTATCCCTATCCCTATCCCTATCCCTATCCCTATCCCTATCCCTATCCCTATCCCTATCCCTATCCCTATCCCTATCCCTATCCCTATCCCTATCCCTATCCCTATCCCTATCCCTATCCCTATCCCTATCCCTATCCCTATCCCTATCCCTATCCCTATCCCTATCCCTATCCCTATCCCTATCCCTATCCCTATCCCTATCCCTATCCCTATCCCTATCCCTATCCCTATCCCTATCCCTATCCCTATCCCTATCCCTATCCCTATCCCTATCCCTATCCCTATCCCTATCCCTATCCCTATCCCTATCCCTATCCCTATCCCTATCCCTATCCCTATCCCTATCCCTATCCCTATCCCTATCCCTATCCCTATCCCTATCCCTATCCCTATCCCTATCCCTATCCCTATCCCTATCCCTATCCCTATCCCTATCCCTATCCCTATCCCTATCCCTATCCCTATCCCTATCCCTATCCCTATCCCTATCCCTATCCCTATCCCTATCCCTATCCCTATCCCTATCCCTATCCCTATCCCTATCCCTATCCCTATCCCTATCCCTATCCCTATCCCTATCCTTATCCCTATCCCTATCCCTATCCCTATCCCTATCCCTATCCCTATCCCTATCCCTATCCCTATCCCTATCCCTATCCCTATCCCTATCCCTATCCCTATCCCTATCCCTATCCCTTTCCCTATCCCTATCCCTATCAGTATCCCTATCCCTATCCCTATCCCTATCCCTATCCCTATCCCTATCCCTATCCCTATCCCTATCCCTATCCCTATCCCTATCCCTATCCCTATCCCTATCCCTATCCCTATCCCTATCCCTATCCCTATCCCTATCCCTATCCCTATCCCTATCCCTATCCCTATCCCTATCCCTATCCCTATCCCTATCCCTATCCCTATCCCTATCCCTATCCACTCCTTCTTAAAACCATCATTAACACCTTTCATTTGATACCCATTTCGTGTAAACACCATGGTCAACCTTGGTCCACATCTCGGCCGATATCTTCTAAACGGGTTCACATATGGACCTGAAAACCACTCCTTTTAAAACACTCATCAACAACTTTCATCTAATACCCATATCGTATAAACAACTTTTGGGGTCACCCCTGGCCCATATTTTGACCGACGTCTGGAAAACCTGGAAAATATTTGATTTTTTTTCAGCAGAACCATGTCGTATGCCTAAAGAGTTTATGTTTTAAATTTCATAAAAATCGTTATAAAATTCAAACTAAACCACATAATATTTCAGAAATCTATATTTTCTACTTTCTCACCAATTTATAGCAAAAGATGTGCTTAGCACCCAGTTATGGTTTTCGTCAAGTCAATTTGCGAGTCAATGTGTTAAGTGAAACTATCTGCATTTTGTATCATGGTTGTTTCTGCTTTTCTAATTTTCAATAAGCAGCATCAGCAGTCGATCGTTTGCTTATCAGCATTTTCCATGCTGCTGCTGTTGCTTCTCGTTGTTTTCAATCGATAGCAAACATCCAGCTGTTTAAGCAAGAAAAATCAAAAGCACATTGTTGCTGCTTTTGCTATTATTGCTTAAACATTTTGATATCTGGATTTCACGACCATGATATTGTCTCCTTTTTTCATTTCTCATATAAAATTTTAATGGCACGGGTCCATGACATAATAACGACATTCAAAATAGCGAAAATCAAAATGCCGACATTCAAAATACAGACAAATCAAAATACGGACAAATCAAAACACAGACAAATCAAAATACCGACAAATCAAAATTCAGACATTTCAAAATACAGACAATTCAAAATGATGAAAGTTCAAAGCACAGGCAAATCTAAACAGTATTTATTTAACAGTATTTATTTAAAATTTGTGAGATGACAAATATTAATAAAATCAGTTTTTACATTAAAGTCAGATGTTTCGCTATATTTTCCAAGTATTCTTTAGGATTATAGTTCATCCTTTCTTCAACAATTGTCTTGATACAGTTGTCTCTTTTTTCCAGACGGTGCCGTTTAGGAATGCCTTCTCCACTTTCCACCTTTTCAATTTTGTTTTCAACTATAATTTGTTCTTTTATTAAGTTGGAAATTAGGGTGAATATATTTCCATGGTGTCCAGCTAAACAGGAAAGCCGTCGATGCCATGCCTCAACATTGTTTTGTGTTCTTGGAAGATCATCTAAAACGCTTTCACAAACAGACCAGTAGTTAGGAGAATAAAGCGGTGCTTTAACCTTTTTTTTTGATGTTTTTCCCGAAAAGTAGTTCTCTTCAAAATATTTCCCAATTCTTACAAAATCGTTATCACCATTTTTGAAATGTTCATAGTAAGCTGAAATCCTTCTTTTTGCACACGGCGCCAAATAATTTGGCCTAGATGAAAAAAACAGCCTTTGTATATTACATCAGGAAAAAAGTGCTTGAATGATTTCACGCTAGCTTTTTCGAAATCAGTTAAAATTATTTTTGGATTTGACGAAATGTTGTTATCGCATGCAAAATTTAAGTAATTCATATACAAGCTCGTTGTAGCATTTTTCACTTTTCTCCGTCATCAGGCAATAAAGAAACGGTACAATTTCGTTGCAAGAGTTAGTGCCTATGCGTCCATGGATTGTAAACAGTTGTCTCATGAGAGAAGGAACAACTTTGAACGTGCCATCCATGATCCATATCTTACTACGACCAAGTAAGCATATGTTTTCCGCGGTTGCCATGAGTACTATACAATTATTGTCGAATTTTTTAAGCGAAACCAAAAAATTTTTGCCCTTAACTTTTTGCAGCTCGCAAGGAATTTCCAATTCGTCTAAAGATTTTGGTTGCTTCAAATGCAGCTTACGTCTTTCTCTATTTATTTCTTGATTTTGAGCATATGCGGTGGGTAAATATTTCCTCGAAATCTAGCTGCATTGGGCAGTAGCCTTACCTATAATTTGGCAAGGCTATTCAGAAAAATTGGCTGCATTCTGTTTTAAAGTTGAATTTGCTTATCTGACTTCGGCGAGGGATGCCATGGGATCATGGGTATGTTCCACGGCGCTTTTTATTAGTTCGTGTGATCCGTCGTCTTTCACAATTGTTGTTACCCGTCACTTGCACGAAAATGTATTTCGTCTATCGCAAAGCCTACACTCTTTTGTCGCGCTTTTTATCGACGTTATACATATAGCCATCAAGGCATAGCTTCATGCTACCTTTATTCGATTTAAGAATCTCCATACTCATACCTTAAAGCTAACAAACATAAGGATAGTTATAAATAAAATTCGTAAAAAGTTTGTTAATAATATCACAATTATTGCCAAATCTTACCTTCAGAAATGTATTAATTTCACCGGAAAATCACAACATGTGTATATGAAAATTAAAACAATATTAAAGCGGTGCTGTCAAAGGTAATGCGATATTTCTTTTAAATAGCGGAAATAAAACTGCAAATATTTTTTTTTCATGGCCTACTGGATCTTTTAATGATAAAATTTTGCAAATATTTTTTTTGTACACCCTTCTGCGTAGGCGGCCTTCGTCCGCGCTTATAAAAAAGAACCCTTAGCCGATCCAACACCGCCTTCGGGATTAGCAGTTTTTTTTCATATACCTTTCTTCTGTGTATTCGGGAAACACATTTATTTTAGTATAGGTAAGGCTTGCAACTTCTGCATTTTGAATTGTCTGCAATTTGATTTGTCTGAATTTTAACTTGTCTGTATTTTGATTTGTCTAAATTTTGATTTGTCTGCAATTTGATTTGTCTAAATTTTGATTTGTCTGTATTTTAATTTTATTGTAACTTTGAATTCTGTCTTCATTTTGATATATCAGTATTTCGTTTTTCGACATTTCGAATGTATCCCAATAGAACAATACAATTGAGCAGCCTATGTATGTATATCAAGTGTGCTATTTTACTTTTAAAATTTTATTTTTATTTTTCTATCAACAAATGACAGGTTTTCAATTCAAATTCAGTAGAAGAATATTAAACTTTAAAAATAGAAGCTTCGAATTTTAGTATTTACCATGGTTTTTTATCCTAATGTTTTTTAATGTTTATTGCAACATGAATTATCATGGGCTGTTTATTTTGCTTTAAGTTTCCAATGCTCAATTTGAATACATGTGAATTGGTGTGTAAAAGGAAATTACTTTGGAAGTCATTTAAAAACCAAAAATTATAGTTGTTTTTGGTAGTTTTTTGAAAAGGTGGGTAATTATTTTGCTATTGCTACTGTTTTAATTTGATAAGAAATTTCTTAAATTTCGCAAGCAATTGGGGACAATATTCTAGCACTACAAATGAAGTTGCATAACCAAAATAACGATAACAATAGTCACTGGTGGTAGCTCTTATTCTATGTTTATCACTGTGCAGTCACAGTCATCTAACTCTAGTTTCAACAGAGCGCTGTCAAGATACACATTTTTATATCTCATTGCTGGCATTCTTCGGAAAATTAAGGTGCAACAACTGCTTTATTCATATGGGTCAATATTGCATTATTTAAATTTGTTTGTTTTAATATTGAATGCAAACCACCGTTGGTTGATGTTGGTTTGTGTGTGTGTGGGGCTAAAGTTCGCACATAAACCCAATAAGACTTTAAACACAATGTTTACAAAATTACCAACGAACAACAACACAGTGTCGTATACGAGATTAAGTGCAATGAGAGCGCAAAAGAGAAATGCAACAAAATATATGTCGGAAGTACAAAGCGAGCATTATGCGTAAGAATAAATAAACATAGATTAGACGCCAAAAATAAAAAAAACAACAACTGCTCTAGCAGAGCACTTGACGAACAAAGAACACACTGCGGAAAACACGAAAATTTTGGACATTGAGAGAAGATAAAGAACGAGAATGACGCTAGAAGGTTTGCTCATTCAACAGAAAATAAACAACGCAATGAACTTTAAGGCAGACGGTGATAATATAAACAGCGCTTATACCACTGTATTAACATCATTTGGACAGGGAAATCGATGACAACGGATGCAGAAAGTATTAATAATTTGTATGTGTTGTATATATGTATATAAATGTTTAAATTTAAAAATTAATGAATCAACTGTTAAATGTAAGTGCAATGTCAAATAAGTGTTATATAATTAGATGTTAATTATCCATCAATGTTTGGTTTGTTTTATGTCGTATATACTTATGTGAAAATATATAGTCTCTCTGAAGAAGTTGCGATAATGCATCGAAACGCGTAGGAGGAAAAGAAGAACTTTTAAGTTTTGTCTTCTGCGAATCGGCCGAATAAGCTCTAAAATACCACTAAAATAGGAAAGAACTGGCCCACAACCAATTTGAAAATATTTTACTTTAAAGTTATAATTACTACAAAGTAACAAATGTCACCACAGCGTCACTTTAAAGTCGTGGCATAGTCACGACTATCAAATATTCGATGTTTAAAGTTTCCGCTAACACCTCATGGTTCCATCAACTTGTTTATATTTGAACCAACAAAATTCGTACGTGGTCTACTCCCAACGTTAAAATATTGTATGTTAATTTTCTGTAAATAGTCGCATGTTTTCCGTTTTTTTACTCTCTAAACAGACACCATTATTAATAAAAATGACACGATGTTGAGCAGAATAAAAGTATATTATTACTGTGGACTTGAAGGTGCATTTTATATCATGATTAATTTAGAAAGCGACACGCACATTGCAGTAGCCACTGACGTTGACGTCTAACTCTGCAGGAAACGGACACCTTATAATAACTTATCAATATCACTTACAAGTTTCACAACTTTAAAGGGGCAATGGATGATCCCAAACCGTCAAAGAAACTATTAAATCTACTTAAAAGTAGTTGCTACTTTAAACTTTCATTCTAATAGCATGAGTTGGTGGCCACTAGCGCGTTTGTCTCTTGTAAGTTTTGAAAATATTAAAGTTGGCTTACTAGTAACCACGACGTTCACGATACCGGTAACGCTACTTAAAGTCTAAATAGTTTCAAAGTAACTATTAGTGGTAGATATTCAGTGGCTTAGCCAAGTATGTCTGTACAACGCTCCGTCGGCCTCTTTGTTTTAACGCCAACTAGTCACTCAGTTTTTAGAGATATCTTGCTAAAATTTGCTATGAAGCTGCGATTCTAAATATACTATATGCCTTATTTGGCCGAACCAACAACAATGGACCAAAAACATATAGCCCGTATACAATCGATAGTTCCGATAAACGGGGTTTTGTCTATATATCTTCCAACGAAATAAGTAAGAACATATTGTTGATAAAGATCGCATGTGGCAATTGTGATTCATATTCATGAAAAGTATAGCGCCTTCGGCAAAGTCTATAACATAACCCAAAAAACATTTTCGTAAATGATTTAAAAAATTAGTTATGGTAGAATTGCTAAAATAAGCGAAACAGAATCATTTTTAGAATTTGAGGGTTTAAAGTGTAACTTTAGTAAAGTCCGGGAAAGACTTTTTATAAGTCATTTAACATTGAAAGTAAAAAGCAAATGTTTGTAACTATTTCTTAAATTTACTTAACATAAAAATTTTCAAACCTCTACATATAATGAAATTGTAACAGGTCAATGTCTGTACATTGCAGAAATTTAAGAAAAATCGATAGGAGTTATCAGTATTCAGACAATAGAGCCAAAAACTAAAGGTTTTAGAATTTTTGTCTGTCTGCAAGTCTCTCTATATGTCTCTCTCAAAAACTCCTTAATGGAATTCAATAGCACGTTTACCGTTGCATTACTATACGTTTAAATTCGAATTTAAGATATCACTTGTTCCGATAGCTTGACAAGTTTCTGATATATCGAGCGAAATGTTCCATATCTTATCTGGTATGGGATATAATGTTTGAAATTGGACTCAGTTCATTATTAGTTACGAGACGCAGCGAAGCGGGACGGGTTTAATAGATCTTTTAATTAAAGTTTGTGTATGAGTATGGCGACTAAAAATTATAAGTCATAAATGCATCACAACCGTATTTTCAATTTACTAACAATTGGTGCCTTTGATTTAATTCATTGCTTAAGCTGAAGTTTATAAACTTATAATCAACGTGCCACCTCGATTATATAATGCTAATTTTCAAACCATTTGTAAGCAAAAAGTAAGCGTTTTGTAAACTTAATATCTTGCTGGAAAAAATTTATAAAAACTTACTTTACATTTACTTTGTTGGTAGGGAATTATTTTAATTCTTAACGCCAACAATTGCTTATTTTAACATACTTCATACGAAATTTTGCAGCAAATGCTTCAAAAACTTTTGCAATGCACTCAATATGTAAGGAACACAAACATGTAATGCCAGAATGCAATGCTTCATTTCTTGATAGAGAAGCATATGTAGTTACTCAGGAAGTTTTGAAATAAAACTAAGGAGTAAAATGCACAATAAACTAGTTGCATACATGAACATTATACATATTAAAACATGTCCGTGAGTGTTTAGGATATGCATATGAGGCGCAGACCTAAAGCAAAGTTTAGCGCAATTTTTTCATACACACTTAACAAATTTACTAACGGAACTTATCCCTAAGTCTAATGGTGTATGTAGAGTTTGAAGTGCATTTATTTGCCACCGAAACGATTTGGCTAAAAAGTTTCCTGCCATTACATAGCATTTTTTTTTTGAACCGAAAACTTTTCAATAAATCATTTGTATGCAATCTGCATTATAAACTGTCATACAAATACAATGCACTGCGAAAGAGATTGAAAGGGTTAGCGGAAAGAAGGGGCAGGACGAAGTGTAGTATCAAAGCACAGCATGTGCAGCAGCAACATACTTATTATAGTTGGCTAGTACGGAGAAGCAAACAGTTCTCATTTTACAAATAAGCGCAGCAATGGCACTTGCTCGCATTTCATCTTTACACTCCGCAGCATCGATTGCAGAGCTATCGAGAAATTTGTCATAAAGTAAAATAAAAATTTTGCTTCATACATAAGTGCTTGCTGTGTGCAATTCTTTAACAAATAGCCATCAACGCTACTAGTTTATACCCAGTTTCGCAAACGCTTAAGATAGATTTAGCTCCATTTCAATGATTATATTCACCTGCCTTGGGAGCTGGTCTGCCAAGTCAATATGCATGGTCGAGCCTATCCGTACCAGACTTTTGAATATACTTTTGCGAGATCAAGCAGGTTATGTAGAGGCTGATTTTGTAAGTTTAAAATAGAGGCACAGTTGGAACCTGTGTTAAGAGGCGTCTATGACCCGAATTTTCGACGGATTAACTTAAACTTATAACGGACAGTCTGGTTATCACCAGAAGATACAAGTACCAAGAGTGCCTGATTGATGAAACATGATTTTTTTGTCTTCATCGACTAAAACCCAAAGGAAATGTTGCATAACTATCTTTATGAGATCTAAATTTTTCCAATGACGGCATAAAATATAGGGAATACGCAGAGAATATCAACCGTTCCGTAATATTCTTACTTTGTTCGACTCACTCTATCTCGGCTAGGGTTACGAAAACGTCTTGTCTCAGATGGCAGAGTTGATTCGAAACATTCCGTCCCATATTTCAAGTCCGACATAAAATTTTCGAATCAACTGCTGAGATACGGCGATTCTTCACATTGTCTACGACAATCCGTCCTCATTACTCTTTACAAAACTATGGGCAACAGAGTAATAAGTTTGAAGGTATCATATTTTGCCAGAATTAGTCTACCTTGGTCTTTATCATCGTCTTTGATATCCCCTGAAAAGCAAAAAAATTAAGCCTCCTCGAGTATAAGCTTCTGGAGGAACAGTGCACACACAGGCGCTAAACTGTTGTCACATTTACGTTGATGCGACGTAGACGTGTGGTAGCCGTTACTACACAAATTCGGCAACTGTTGCACGCAATAAACAGAAACTGCTGTATTCTTTGTTGTTGTTGTTGTTGTTGTTGTTGTTGTTGTTGTAACGACAAAAACATTCCCCGAAGGTTTTGGGGGTTGCTGTCGAACTGACAGTCCTAGGCCGGATATGAATCCGGTACGCTCCGATACTCCCATGCGGTACTGCCCGACTGTCGTGGTAGCATTCTTTCATTCTCTTTACTGCTGCTGATCCGTGGTAGAAATAATTGTGCAATGAAATCATTTATTTTTGCTAAAAATCTTACTCCTGGGTATAAAATGCACTGCTACATCCCAACTTTTGTGTACTTTATTCTTTGCTCGATTTTTTCTAAACTTCACATCCATACTGGTTTTGTGTCTACCCAACTTACTTACTCGTAATACTTCGCACAGTCTCTTACATACTAAATTTTTTGCCGTTATTTGTTTGACTGCGTTGTTCCAATTCACCAACGATTTGAAAAGCAGAGAAAATATGAACTTAAGCTCGTTTTTATATATAAATAAATCAGAAAGGGGGGCGGAAATTATGTTCTCTAAAATTGCATTTCCTTCTTACCAATATTAGAGTGCAAGAAAATACTCTATTAGAAATAATAGGGGAGAGAGGGAGAGAGCTAGAGCAACAAAAGTTGTTAGTTTGATATGAAGTATGAAATTTACTTTGACTGCAGCTGTGCCATATCTAACGGTATGGGCTGACAACGAAAACTTCAGCGACGTGAACAGCAACAGAATTGGCGAGTACGAGGACGACGTGAAGTTTATCGAAAGTAGAATTCAATATTTCATGCATCAACTATTATGACAATTTTCAATAACTCTACGTCACTGGTAAACACACAACTATATATTATACAATGTATGCACATACAACGCACTATATTAAAGATGTGACAAATATATATTTGTAATCGTAAAGCTGCATTGCAGATGGCATAAGGGCTGTCGTTTGTTGTATCAGAAGGACATACAATGGCACGCAGTAATTTGATATTAAATAAATATAAATTCGGAGTGTTTTGAGGAGTAACAAAAAAAAATAATAGTTTTTCAAAGAGGTGATAAATAATTTTAATCTACGTCTTCGTTATCTGCATCTTTTCAGCGCCACCTTACCTAGTTGTATATTAAGTAAATTAATGTGTACAAATAGTTATATGTTATATCCAAAAATCCTAGTTTTGAATGGAAAAGTAACATCATTCATGTGAACTTTTTGAAAAGCTTAAAACTTTGATATTGAAAATTATTGAAGTCACGGAAGCCAAAATTCAAAAGAAAATTATTTAAATAAATTTGATTAACCAACATAACAGAGTTCGGTCAGTTTGAATAATGAAATATTCAAATAAAAAAAAAATTTTTCAACCATTATTAAAAAAAAAAAAGTTTGAGTGACAGGTGAAATATTATTGGTTATTGAAAAATTTTGAATAACGAATAAAATTTGATTTGGGTATTCATTAATTTAAGAAAAAATAATAAGCACCTGAGCAGCACAAGATTTTCTCGGCTATTTCGGGATAAACTTAGATCCACTTAGGAGTTTTAAAGGCCTAGTTCTAGATCATTGCTGCACAAAATAAGTTTTTTTGACGGATCTCCTTGGTTTTATTCGAGTCTATGTGGAAATCCTTACAGAATAATTTCCGGATTTTTTCGCAAAAATTTTCTTGCGATTCTTTTTGGGTATTTTTCATGCCCATTTCGGGATTGTTTTCGGTTCTGGAAAATATCCAAAAACAATCCCAAAACGGTTTCAAAATTTTCTGGAAAAAATCACGGAGTGATTCTAAAATGATCCCACTAAGATCCCTTCATGGACCCGAATAAGACCAAGTAGTCCCGGCAAAAGCCTTATTTAGTCCAAACATTGATTGTTTGAGTAACCAATTTTTAAAGGAGCGCATCCCTGAATATGGCCTGCAGAAAATATTTTACAGATTCGGGATGCGTGGTGGACTTCGGATACTCACAAAACGTTTCTAAAAATGAATCTTTTGTAAAGACATTCCTTTCTGACATTAAATTCGAGCTTGATAGAGGTGGAGTACTATCGGAAATAGAACAGATATATCAACAGTTTCTGTGATCGTATACGGTGTTACTAAATAATTATAAATCTGGATCTTACAAATATTTGATAAACTGACGAGTGAACTATAGATAGTTTTTCACATCCAATGTTTGGTGCTATTCTTGACAAAGAGGGGAAAAAAAGTTTATTTGGTAATGCTGTAAGAAAGTTAAATCTCAATAGGATGATATTGATCAGCCGAAAATATGGGAATTGTGGATAAGTTTGCAGAGCACAATCCTCCATTTAGCTAAATGGCATACAAAACAATGTAATAAGACATTTATTAAATCAAGTTTAAACTGATTGGTTTGATAGCCTTCATGACTCTCTTTAAAGATATTAATGCGCACGCATTTAAGGAGCAACACAAGTATGCACACCCACATTATTCACATATGTTGAGAAGCCTTTCACGGTAGAAATACACCCGTAGAGCTGGCCTTTAAATGATTACACAACTACCGGTTTCGAACTATCCTAGATCTAGGTCCTAATGTACTAGCTCTTATTAGCTGTTTTATCTCTAGTTCTGAACCAGAAAATATTCTTACTGGTTACTGACTTCCACACAGGGAAAGGAAAACAAAGCAGTCTTACAGGACAAACACAAAGTAAGTTAGGGCCACGTAGTTTATAGCGTGTAATTCGTTCATTGTTTGTGTCCACATATGTTTAAGAACATAATTTGGTGTAAAGCGCACAAAATATTGCCCCTAGCTTTCCACATTATTCTACACAACAGTCTACTCTAGATCAATGTTTTGGTTGCTTCTAAGTAACGTTAAGAAGTGGTACCACCGGAGCACCCTCGTCTCTCAAGACCATTGGCATGGATTACGGTTCACCAATCAGTAATTCGGCACCGATCCAGCGATAGCAACCAAGCGTCCACCGCTTATAGATAACTCGGAATAGATACAGCAGTATCCATGAACAACCGAATAAAATAGTTTGGCAACGAATAACACCATCAAATCGCTGTGTTCTTATGTAAAGAACGTGGGACCTTTATTCGATTCCTGATTGGCTGAATGATACTCAAGCTTTCGAATAATATTAAAAGCGATATTAATAGAAATAGGATTACTAATAAGAATATTAATATTAATTGGAATATTAATCGGAATATTAGTATATTTATATATATATATATTGAAAATGAATAGGAGTTGTAGTAAGGACTGCTAAAGTTTTATTTTATCACCACTCCACACTTCACAGGCACTAAGTTATAAGTCTCAGCTTTGAAGTTTGTGACTATTCATTTCGCAGTTTCACTGCGGCAAAGTGAAGCAATGTGTCAAAGACAGTTTGTATGTTTCTTCAAATTGTAAAACGAATGAAATAAAAAAAGAACACAAAAAAAAAAAATCGAAGAACGGTTGTTCTTCCACTCTTATCAGATAGTACCTGGGTGACCGGGCCTTGCTCGGTATTTTTCGAATTTGCCGCATAATCTTACTTACCAAGAGCATAAATTTCCAAACTAGATTTCCAAAATATCGAACACTAACCACAAAAAGTCACTTAAGCCTGTTTGGCGGTTAGGGCTAGATTATTCGACAAACATTATCTGTTTTAAATGTTTTAAATTTAGAAAAGTACCTTTCGAAACGAAAGGAGTTGCTTCTTATATCGAGAACGAAAGAAGTTTTTACGGAGTTGCTACCTATCACATTTTTTTTTAAAGAAATGAAATATCCCAATATGGGTTTCAAACGAAAGGTATTTTCCTTTATTCAAGTACCCCGAGCTGCCACGAAATTATGTCCACATGCCCACTACAAATTTCATCCAAATCGGTTAAACCGTTTCCGAGATAGTGGTCGATATAAGAAGGAATAATTAAAATGCAGTCAGGTGGCAACCCTAGGTGGAAATCCTATTTAAAAATATTCTGGTTGGTATACGGCCTCAAATACGTTTCACTTGATACCCATATTCCCATATATTGCTTAATATTTAAAAAAAATTGATATAGGTGGCAACCCTGTGAACCACCCCAAGTGGCAACACTGAAGTAGAAAATCTTAAAACAAAGGATACTACCCATATACCAAATTTCATCCAAATCGGTTAAGTCGTTCCTGAGATAGTAGTGGATATACAAATATACAAATACTAGCAACCCGCCCCGGCTTCGCACGGAAATAAAATATAAGGCCTATGTCACTCACTGAAATTATGTGAGAGATTCGTACATATGTACTTACATACATACGTGCCGAGTTCTTTCACCATACGATCTAATTCAACATGAATAAGGTGGGTTTTCAAGATTTAAGCATTTAAGGGGACATAGGGACAGAAAAAGTGACTTTGTTTTATAATACGTAGTGATACAACTATACAAATATACAAGAATAAATCGTTTAAAGTCATAAGAAATATCGCCAAATTATTATTGCTATGCTATCCACACTCAATTATTTAACACGTTTAATTGTATTTTAATGTAGCAAAATAGTTTAATATCAGCACTTTCAGTGCAGACAAAAACAAAACAAAAATCGACATTTAAAACTCTAAAATAATTTCGAGTATTCTTGCTAAATACTTTTACTAAGTTCACTTCAAATGTAATTGAATTAAGCTCTATTTTTATTTTATTTATGAATAAAATATTTGGAACCCATCAGCCACAAGGAGAACAGTTTCATTGCATTTGTTTCACAGCAGACGTTTTCCTCTTCCCCGTATTACTTTCGTACAGTACATAGCGGCATAAAAACAAAAGTTGTTGCTCTTCAACTATTTTTGTTAATAGAATGTCCTCCCATGCTTACTGTGTACCATGTTTCTGTATGTCACCACAAGTCATGCTCACTATTACTATCGTTATATTATGAACTACACCACTCGACTCGTCTATTCATTTGTCAGAATGTCCACAATTTGTCTGTCCATAATGCCTGCCAATATTTACGAACAAATGTATGAACATTTCAACTTATCCAACAAACTTTTACTGTGCTGCTCTTGACCTTACTGCTTGCTGCTGAAATCACTTACTAACTACTTGTAGTAGAATTTTATGTTTTCTGGGAGTCGAAAATTGTATGTCTGTGGCATGGACTTGTACATGAACTGTGTATTAAGCTGGGGCGTTGTTATTAACCTACGTCTAAACGACAACCGATATAGAGATTAAAAACTCATTATAGAACAATAGGTTATCACTTAATATATCTATCGCAAATTAATAACGCCAAGGAAGTTAGTCTTCTCAAAGCAGTAGGCGCAAACTGTGCTGTCTTGCATATTTATAACAATCACATTAGGGGTTTGAAGTTTCCTCTTAATTCAAGTTATATAACTTCTTCAGACATCTGTGTTATGGTCCTCTTAAGACTAGGTGTCATCTGTGTCAAGTGAAGAGAACAATTCTGCATTTTGCAATGTTATCAATAATCAAATTTTGCTTACAGCATACATATAAAAAGCAGTTCATCTGTTTATCAGCCTCAATAAAAGCGCATCCCACCGATATTATCTTTTTCACCTACACAAAAGTTGCTCCACCCTAACAGAATACAAATATTTTAACCAAACTGCATTTCGACCACTTTTATGTTCAAATTTGTTGAGTCTCTCAATAGCATTTCATTTCTTTATTTTTTCTCTCAACTTTGGTGTGTTTTGATTTTATTCATCTTTTCTATGTTAAATTAGTTTTTTTGTTCGCTGTAACTGTATTTTAGATTGGTTGGTTTGTGGTAATCTTGTTAAAATTTTGGTGATGATCGTTTTTTGTAGTTTTTTTTTTTTTGTAAACCAACACCTGTGCCTTTATTATTTTAAGCTTTCGTTTCACTTGCAAGATAGGTAAATAAAATGTGGTATATGTGATGTGTGTCTAGTTTGCATATAATGGCACTAATTTGATACAAATCGTTTGTGATCTTTGATGGAACCATAAAAGAGATAATTGTGGCAAATGAAAATAGTACTTAGAAACTTTTAATTAATTTTAAATGTATGAACTGATAACAACTCAGAATGAAAGGTGATCTATGCACGTCTAGTAAAATAAATAACATAACATTTCAAAATATAACATAGCACAACATAAGATAAAACTGCGTAACATAATAAAAACATAATGTATCAAAATATAACATGACATGGTATAAAATAAAACAAGCTGGCATAAAATAACACAACACGAATAACTTTAACTAAACAACAACAGTGCAACTCCCATTGGCTCATGATTTCAGATTAATTTAAGAGAACTCAATGTGATAGGGTTAAACCAATTTTAAGTCTGATGAGAAAAATTGATTGCGAAATGCTCTGCCTTTGACCCATAGTACAAATACTTTCGGTTAGTATAGTAGTTGTCGTGAGAAACGATTAGTTGAATACTCAACATTAGTATGACCAGGTTAGGCTTTTCGAGGCTAGATTTAAACTTTTTTTTGCCCTTTAGCCTCATAACTTTGGTTTTTGCTTCGTGGATTTTTTTTACCCTTTTTTTACTCCAAACTTTTCTGGTCTTGGCAACACGAATTTTTTCATCTAAAATTAAAATTAAATGAAAGTAGTACTGATGACGAAATACACAAAATTATTCGTCAAAATTGTCAACATTTTTGAATGGAGTTGATAACCCACCTACGATATATGACCTCTTTACAATCTATTAATATCTCTATCAGTTGATAATTCTTTGAAAGTTACAAAGCCCGATGTATTTTCTCCCTTTCAAGAAGAAGAGTCTAGGTATTCTCCAAGTCAAGTAGCATTGAATGAGCTGAAGTGTGAACTCTACCATTAAATTTTGAGCAAAAGTCGGAGAACATAAAAAATTATTTAACGAACCCCCTTTTTTAGAACTGGTTGAATTCGTATTTAGCTTTTTGGTATTACCGTTCAGTAATGCGGAGGGTGAAATCATTTTTAGTGCCATGAACATTTTAAAACAGATTGTTCGTTAAATCGCTTATCAAAATGTTGCACTGATTTTGCAATTACCGATGAACTCATCTCTATGATTAATACACAAACTTTGTACGCAGATTCAAGCTCCTCTGATTCATCAGAAGAAGAAAATATTGTAAAATTAATCAGTTTGTAATGATTCTTCTATAGTATGTATTTCTTTGAAAAAATTCCTAGCCAAGGAAAATGTGCCTGATATGTGTTGAAACAAGAATAGTTCCTTTAAGTTATGTCTACAGCTTTATATACAAATAGTTTAAACTAAAATAAAAAATTTGAAATGGCTTTCGTAAAAAAATTTCTGCCTTTTTTATCTTCTTTTCTCTTAATTTAAGCCTTTTCTAACCGTTTTTTTTTGCCGATTTAGCCTCTTTTTTTCTATCACCTGGTCACACTGCTCAACATTACAAATTAAGCATCGTAACTGGTTGCGTATACGACATGGTGCACATATATCGTACCGCATTGTGTGTGATTTAATTTAATTCCAGAAGCCGTACTAAATAGAAACAAAGCGAAGAGTAGAAAACCTCAAAGATTTGGACATAAACCTAATTTGCATAATTAGATAGATATAGGCCTGCAGCACATAGACAATGAAATCACATAGGCCTAAAGGTATAAGTTAAAAATTATAGCAAATCTTAATAATGTTGCAAAAAGAATTTATATATATAAAATAAATGTAAATTCTTCTTGTGGTTAATGAACATTAAAATTATTTATTATTAAAACAACAAACAGAGAATTCTTAGAATAACAGTGAACTTAAAAATTAGAATAACGTCGTACGACGTGCTTCTTGCCTGCCACTTTTTGAGCTTTCTTTTCAGTTTTAATTTTTTTCGTTTCGTATGCACTGTAACGTAGCCTTTCTCTGACTGTTAGATATTTTGTGTGAAATTACACAGAAATAAAAGAATTGCTAAAATATGTGAAAAATATTTAAATATGTTCAACTAAAAAAAAGAGTTCCGGGACAAACGTAAAATAGAAATTAATAAAAGTTTTTGTGCACAACAGAGTACAGCCAGCGAATGCAAATTGAAAAAAGAACACTCAAATGAACTCATGTAATAAGCTTTATAAACCCTAAATATTAAAAGGAATGAGCTTTTGTTGGTTTACATTTACATATCGTCCGTGACACTGCAAAACCGCGTAAATGATATCTCAGTTTGGCTATTTTTCAACTACGAATTGCTTAATTTAAAAACGGATAATGACTTTATGAGAGAAGTTCCCATCGACCTGTGAAAGCTTTTGACACAAATGTACCTTACGCAGTTTTTGCATTTGTGCGTTACGCGGTTTCGCAGTGTCACTGAAGACAATTTTTGTTTGCGTTTCGTAGACATAAACGAATTTTATGATAAATTTTGTGACACATTTTAATATCTGATGCCGTAAACATTTTGTTTACACTTGAAATATTTATTTGAGTTGGCTGAAATTTGAAATTAGCGTATTAAGTTAATAAATAATTTTGTTCATTTCTGGCCCTTTCGCAGCAGACCAACCATTCATATATAATAACCTTTGCTTCTATGCTAGCAGAGTATAGAAAGTGTAATTTAAAGGAACACTGAGAGGGAATGAAAAGCGAATGGGCAAATGAAAAATATGGAAAACGTATAGATGAAGTTGAAGGGAGTAGAAGAGAAGGTGTAAGGGGAGGATTGAAAAAAGTAAAAGAAATATAAAAAGGTACCTGGGAAGGGAAACTAAAGGAAACGGCAATAAAGGTAAAGGAGAGCGAAAAGGAAACCAAAATCAAAGGAACACTTAAATGGAAGAAAATGGTGAAAGAGAAACAGAGATGAAAGGGAAAAATAATGCTAAAGTAAAATTAAAGTGAAAGAGAATGGAAAATGCAGCCCTCCGGGTTAGGGGCTTAATGAAATGGAGCTTGATGGTGGGTCCACCGACATGATGCCTTTCACCTCTCACTAACAACATTTTTCTTTCTTACGAAAGAAGGGGGTGAGATGACTTAGAAGGTTTCAAGGGAGTCATGGAGCATACCGGATTCATATCCAGCATAGGACTGTCATTTTTCGACAGCACTAACCAAAACTATCAGGGAGTACTTTTGTCGCTAGAAATAACAACAACAACCAGAAAGGAAAATTAAAGGGAAAGTTAAATGTAAATCAAACGGGAAACTTGAAGAGAAATGAAGATAGATAGGGGAGAAGCAATACTAGAGGAAGACGTTGTGAAATAGGAAACAATCAGAGGCTAAAAATAAATAAGTGGCGCGATATATACCTCCAAGGGGATTAAGGACGAGCTTCTCCACCAACTTGTGGTGTGCTGCTTCTAATTTTTCCTACAAATTGGCGGGACCTACAGTTTTTTGCCGATTCCTCTGCAAAGCAGATGAGTTATTGCTGAGAAGCCTTGTATGGCAGAAATACACTCGGAGAGTTTGCCAAACCACTGCTGAGGGGTTACCCTGTCTTGAAAAAAATGTTAACCCACTTTTGATGTTACCTCTACCAGGGCTCGAACCTTGGACCTTCGGTGTGGTAGGTTAGCAACACTACCTCCACACCACGGCCAGCATACAGTAATAGAAGATAATTGCATTAATGCGAGAAAAGAACAGTCCGGACCTAATATCTCCTTACTACGCCGGACTATTATTCACATAGTAAGAAACAAAAACCCCTGTTTCCATTGTCCATGCTTTCGGTTGCCTTGACTTGTGCCCTCAGATGACACGTATGAACTTTTGAAACTGTTTACGGTCTCCTTCGATAACAGCTTCTCTGCATTCACTTTCCATGTTGTATATCAACCACCTTTTTGCAGCTGTGGTACTACTTAGAAAACGGCAACGATTTCTAGTTACATTAATTAATTTTCCTAACAGATGGTTCTTGTATGTGGAAACCCGTGCTCCGGTTTCTTGTTGTTTTTCTAGTTATATGTTTTATGGTATTTTTAAAGTAAATATTTTATAAGTTCCACAAAAACACGATAACATTTTTTTTTAGAGAAATTGTTTTTATTAATATGATTTATTCCAAAAAAAACCTTAAGCAATTCAAAAAGTTTCTTTCGTGAATTTTGGAGTTTCGAAAACTCTCAACACATTCCTATTTGCTTTGTTGTTAATGAAATTACTTGT
The DNA here is from genome assembly GCA_949987695.1 of Merzomyia westermanni. Lineage (NCBI taxonomy): Eukaryota > Metazoa > Arthropoda > Insecta > Diptera > Tephritidae > Merzomyia > Merzomyia westermanni. Next base: position 158,390,840 of record OX465288.1, on the reverse strand, counting down.
TTTAAACAAAACTCTTAAATTATTTAAAATTCAATATATTAATTAATTACTACATATTTTATCGTAAGACAGTTTCTTAAACAATTTCATCATTTCTGTCAACCTAAACTCTTGTATAGTAGCGAATTTTCAAACACCAGATTTTATGCCAAGCCCCCTTTGTCCCAAAATCTGATCCCAAAAATCCCCGCATTGAAAAAATTCGAAAAATGCTCAATCCTAGTGCACATACATGGTATGCATGTAGTTTATGTCAGCTCATGTGAGCGCTTATGTAAGCATACACGAGAGTTTAAGAATAAATGTAAATAAATAAATAATGTAGCGGACAGCTTATGAACTGATCCAATATCAATTATTGTTATTTAATAACTGTGAAAACCAAACCAAACAACTCAAACTGTATTTCGCTTTGAGTGGATGGCGCATATGAAAATGAAATAAGCAGAAATATAAACAAAACTGTTGCGAGCACAGAAAAAGGGGGATTGATAAGCCGTATTAGTGTTAATATATTCACTTGCATGTTTTCGCAAAAAAATAATACTATAGACATATTCGAACACTTACACACGCATACGAATTCGTGGGAGCTCACATATTGTATTAATATAACAATTGTAAATAATCGACTAAAGTGTTATGCGCTTACAGCACGCAAAATTTCTTATGTAAATATTGCATAGAAATTGGTGGAGGGGGAGGGGAAGGCAAAATAACTAAAGCGAGAACAAAAGTATTTCTTTGTTATTTTTAATTGGTTATCTATTTAATAAGCGCTTGAGTAAAGCTTAGTTAACATCCAATACTCAAAGGGTAAAAATTCGTTTCGAGATATTTTTTATTTATGTAGCAGCTGTTCTTGTAACTATGTAAACAGAAAGGAAATAGTTTTTAAGTAAACTTTTTTGGTACTTCATTGTGATTGGGGCTGGTTATATAATTGAGCAAACAGTTACAATGGCTCCACTATGTACGATCGCGGATATGTACCTTTGATCAGAGCCCGGCTGGTAGATGGTCCTCGTTCTTTGCACGTAGTGTTGACTTAAGCGCGCGAAGAGACTGCGCTTCAAATTACTGTGTTTCATGATAGTCAAACATGATAATCTAGATGAATACCAGGCTGCTCAAATGGTGAAGAGTAACGCTCGGAAGGTTAGTTCTTAGTTAGTTGCACTTTTAAGGGACATCTTAAAATTTTGAGTGACAAATCTTAGATATAACGATTTTACCCAGCAATGGAAGCATTCCCTTATTTATTATATATTCCAGCCAGCCCAAAGGAAAACTGCCAGTCATCGAGTAAGGAAGCAAAGTCCGCTGTAAAATTTCATTATCAGAACGTAAAGGGGGAGACAACACGCCTAGTTAAAAAACAAAAGCGTGAAGCTAAATGTGTTGAGTGTCGTGAGCAGAGGATACTGGCTGGTAAGTGTAATTCACAGAAATTCTGTCCTGCTTGAACATAATGATAATTTACCGACGAATCATACTTAATTTATGCTGCACATACGTTTGTTATTGTTGAGTATTGAGGGAAATGATAAGACCGATATCCCTTATGTGATAGATCCTCCTCTCTCCTCTCTAAATAAATGGGCTGAAAAATAATAGAAAAAAAATAATACCCCCTGAGCTGTTTAAATATACAGGTGGAGAGTTTATAGAGACCACACATCGACTGTCATGCAAGTTATCACTGGGGTCAACACACGTAAGCGTGTGAATATGCTGACTATGCACTTCCCAAAACACGCGCATATCGTAAGCAGGCAATTGACCTGAAATAAAATTTAATGTAAACCAATACCTTATTGAGAAATGAAAAGAGCAATTCATGGGAAGCGCAGTGTCAGCAGATATTAAGTAAGAACTAGAAGTAAGTTGGTTTAAGTTTTAGTTGGGTAAAATCACTTTTGTTCGGAGCATCGAAATAAATGGTACGTTTGTTTTTACTCTGTTAATTTTGGTGTATTTATTTCTTGCAGGACAACCTGTTGGAACCGCGGGGCTCTTTAACTTTTTGGTGAGCACACCCGTGCTCGCCGTAACTTGCATGACTTCATATTAAAAATGATGTAGGTAATCTATAAGAAATGGCTAGACACTCGAACTAATGTATTATAAGTCTGCTTAATAACAGATATAAGATAAGGATCTTGCAATTAGCAATAAATTCATACACTTTAGACCGAACAAAGGACTGTACAGCTCGTAGTCAGGAACAGTCTCGGAAGAAGATAAAAAGTCGTAGTAGAGAGAAAATTTCACTGGAAATATGAAAATGATATGTTATTCAAATAAAGAAAGGATACCACACATAAAAAAAGTACAAAAGAAGACCATCGCGAAATAAGATAATCCTCTCCACAATAAAATTGTTTAAAATAGGATTGTTGAGACTATTTATCAATTGTTTAGAGTGGGTTAGGAGCAACGTTACTTGGTTTGATGTTTAAAGTTATTGCTCAAAATGGATACTTTACATACTTTATTATTTTTTATTTAAATCTTTTTGAAAGTTGTTTTCCGGTACTAATCAGAATTGGTCCGAATCAATTAGAAATAGTCAAAGGCTGCAGGAAATCAATCCAGTGCGCGGTTCTCTGACTAATGAGAGCACAAAAAAGAAAGAAATGAGCTTCTGTCTCAGCAAGAAGTTGGAAGTTTAAGTGAGAAGAATTTTCGCTTAATATTTCTGGTAAAACTGTAAAACGATTCACAGTCCTGGAAAGCTGGAAAATAATAAAACACATGAAAATAAAGTATTTTAAGGCATTTAAAAATGTCTGTTTTTTCCAAATTACGTTTTAAATTTTTTTGTTTTATTCTATTGCGATATAATTAGATTTTTTGGATTTTCTTTAAATTGACAGAAGTAACATTTTTTATTAAAAGACAATATCGTACTTTTGAGTGTTAAGGTGTGGTTTCCTCGAAAGCGGTGCCGCTACTTAGCGGTAGAGTAGGTTGTCAAAAACATTGCAATGTAAAAGTAATTACCTTTAAACTAAGAAGACGGTGAAGTTCATCGTAACGTAATATAGCGACAAACATAAAATATTACGACCGTCATGGCGGTGGCAAATCTTTCGTCAACGTTTTTTTCCAACGTCATATTCAAAACGGTTTGAATTCAATCAAATATTTCAAATATTTTTACACGAAACCACAGTTGTGACTTTTCTGTTGCTTTAAAAATAAATATTAGAGAAAAATTAAAACAAAAAACAACACAAAGGTCTGCAAAATATGTAGTTAAAAGAAAATCGGCAAATTGACCGCAACGCTCATCAAACTTAAAAAAAAAAGCGGTGCCGCTAATGACGGTGAGTATGGCGGCCGCTTTATAGCTAACGTTATATTGCGGCACCGCTTTTCTAGGAAACCAAAGCTTTACTCTCCTGCTCTCACCGTATTTTTGGTGTTTGATATTTCAGACCTAACATAACAAAATACAAAAAATTCGAAATATATGAGAGGACGCAATGAAATCGAAAATAAAGCTTGACGTAAAATTCTATACCGCATTTTTACTATATTTTGCTTATATATTATTAAAACATTTGGAAAATATGAATATATTTTATTGAGTGTACGTAGATAATAATAAGAGCACCAACATGTGTGTGATAAAATCGAATTTATTTCCAAATGCATTAAAATTGCATAATATAAAATTGCAATATATACATATGTGTGTTTGTCAGCAATGTATGTAACAACAATCGCGATTGCAACAAAAAAAAAATAAACCTACAAAATGAACTGCGAAATGTGCTCCCTAAGCACATTTAAATTTAGTGGAAATATGCAAATAAAGCAATATTTTTCAATTTATTCGAAGTATTATAAATAAAAACATTAACCTTAACCCTTCTTTGGTTGATTTAAAAAATAATGCAAGGCTAAAATAATAGTTAAACCTTACAAAGTTGTGGGCGTTAAAAGTTTAAGTAGGTGAAGCTTGAAAATCGCAGATGAGAACCGCGTTAGATATAAATTTAAACACATCAAAATTTTAGGATAAGACACAAGCATACATTTTGAAATGTTCCGCGAGCACACTAGCTTGACCAAATCTTCAGACATCGCTTCGAAATTATACACACTGGTTCTCTAGGCCACAATGTAAACCGCTTTTTAAAATGGGAATTATCGGATAGTTACCTGAATCCATGCTTCATCAGATAACGAGTTTTTCAAGCAAACCAATTTTTGATGGGGAAGCGTTTATCGTAAAAACTGACAGGCGCACCCGTGACCGTTTCAAAGCATAACTACTTTTTAATCAAGAAACGGTGTCCGTTTGCACTCCTGCATTGACAATAATGACCTGGGAGCTGACCTACAGAACATACTTAAGTTATGAAGGGGAAATTCCTACTCTTCTGTAAATATAGAAAGCGATGATGAAACCAATGCTCCAATCCATGACAATGCAACAAATGCGTGAGCTACCGAGCTATGATGCCGGTGGAAAACGGAAAATTTCCAGAACTTGTCAAACTCCTGCAGGGACAATAAACGATGTACAGATAGTGCTTAAGTAATGCCGACCCCGACACCCTGACGATAAAAAAAACCGCAACATCCGATTACGCTGAAGTGAGTATAGCAATATTCTGTCTAACAAATAATAAGACGAATGGAGAGGACTACCTGCGAGCGGTTAAAATATGAGGCGCTTTTGGAGAGCATGCATCAACTCTTATGCAGAATAAAATTGGACGAGTGCATGGAGTATTCGATCGAAAATTTCTCGGAGATTTATATTCCTTCCACACTTGACGATGGTCTGTACAAGCTTTACGCAAATATCAATATTTTGCAGTGAAAAATAAATACACGTCCCCGACGAAATAAAAACATAAAGATCGATAATGACTTGGTCTCTTTTTCTCCTTTAAATAGCGGTCACATTTCGATGCTATCTCCAACCAGCCTTGGATGAAATTTTAAACATTGAAAAATATCAAAATTTATTTCTAAGGGCTTATGGCTCAGCATAAAACTGTTTTATCAATTTTCGCTTTCAATCAAATACATTACCATTTAAAATAAACAATTCTTCGTCAAACATACGGGTTAAATGGTTTGGTGCCAATCAATTTTGCGTTCAACCGTTCAACCAATTTCTGTCACATTTTCTGCACTCACCACAACAGCTATTCTGTTTCATATTTAATGTTTCCGCTAACTTCCGCATACATCACTGGTTGCAAATAGTTTAACCAATGTTTAGCAATTTTTACAATTCTCACCCTTCACGATCCAGAATGTGACAACTTGATAAATACATCTCGAAATATATACAGATATATATGTATGTATATATCTGAGCCCAACTAGTTGGTTTTATTAATGTTTTCTATTTTTAATTGAATATTTACATGAATTAAAATATAAAATAAATTTTTTTATTATTTACAATATGCTGGAGGGAGATGTGTGCACTGACGAAAATGCGCATCTGTCTATGTGTGAAAAAAGGAAAATATTAGTGTGTAAAAGTGGATTATCTATGCACATGTATGTGTTTGCAAATATATCTGCAGAAACGTATTACTACTGCTTATCCATTATGTTTTTCAGTTTATGTTAGGAGCAATTGAGCAGAAGTAATAATTCCCACAAAATTGGACGCGTATCTCGCATTAGCAATACCCATACATTCGGGCATGCATTTCTGTGCGAATATGTATTCATGTACAGTGAAGAGAAATATAATATGCTCAAAACAAAATTATAAGATTTGCCTTCTTCATTCCTAGCTTATACACAGGATTGCTGCAGTCAAGCCAAGTAGTGGTAAGCTACCTCACAACTGCCTAGGAAATTGTGTATACCGTTGGGACATGGGTTCGAGGTGATACAAAAACAGAAAACCTTTTTAAAAAAAATTAGCGTATTTTTCAGTTTATTTGTGTTACAGTATAAAATGATAATGGTAATGATAATGATAATGATAATGATAATGATAATGATAATGATAATGATAATGATAATGATAATGATAATGATAATGATAATGATAATGATAATGATAATGATAATGATAATGATAATGATAATGATAATGATAATGATAATGATAATGATAATGATAATGATAATGACAATGATAATGATAATGATAATGATAATGATAATGATAATGATAATGATAATGATAATGATAATGATAATGATAATGATAATGATAGTGATAATGATAATGATAATGATAATGATAATGATAATGATAATGACAATGATAATGATAATGATAATGATAATGATAATGATAATGATAATGATAATGATAATGATAATGATAATGATAATGATAATGATAATGATAATGATAATGATAATGATAATGATAATGATAATGATAATGATAATGATAATGATAATGATAATGATAATGATAATGATAATGATAATGATAATGATAATGATAATGATAATGATAATGGTAATGATAATGATAATGATAATGATAATGATAATGATAATGATAATGATAATGATAATGATAATGATAATGATAATGATAATGATAATGATAATGATAATGATAATGATAATGATAATGATAATGATAATGTTAGTGATAATGATAATGATAATGATAATGGTAATAATGATAATGATAATGATAATGATAATGACAATGATAATGATAATGATAATAATCATGATAATGATAATGATAATGATAATGATAACGATAATTATAATGGTAATGATAATGATAATGGTAGTGATAATTATAATGATAATGGTAATAATGATAATGATAATGCAGAATTTTCTGCTATAGGTACAAAACCGTTAATGCCAGAGAAAACTTTTTTTTCTGTAGTGAGTCTATTTTTTTAACAAGCACTGTACATATATGTAAGTATGCACAAAAATATACTCAAATATGCATTAACCTGCAAAATAATATCTATTGCAATTTATGTTTGTGTACATGTGCTCATGTAATATGCATTTGATGCACGTGTGTTTTCTAATTAAACAAAAATGTCATCTAAGTGGACATGAGCCAGCATAACCACATACAGTCCAATCATGTAAAATAACTCAATATTTACATTAATATGCTAGGAAACACAAGTTTGGATATTAACTGCTATATGCGACTACATATGTATGTACATATAAATATAAATATATGAGTAATACAACATAGAAAGATTGTACTATTCGATAGATTTGTGTGCAATTAAATTTTGCTTACTCTACACGGCGCGTATTTTGTGCAGACTGACAAATTTTGACAAATAAATGTAGATACAACATTTCGTTAAAGTTACAAAAATTAATTTTGTTGTTTTTTGTTTTAATTTGTCACAAAACTAAAGACGGACATACTACACAAAGCCTAATGCAAACAACCGCAATTGAATTAGGTGTGTAAAATATTGCGCAGTTGTGCCATTATGTTGTACATGTGTTTAATTGAAGCTTTAGCCGAAGCATAGATTCAGGCGCCTTTCACAGGTGTTTGAATTTGGTGAGGTTGTTGCTGTCGTGCTCATATAATTCAATCGCAACTAAACATTTATGAGTTTAATTAGGCAAATATGTAATATTCAACATGTGTACAAAGGAAGTAAATAAATTAAGTTATGATATATGGAAATAAATATGTAGTACATACACACTTTTACATATAAGCTGACATACTTACATATAAAATAGTAATTATTCGCTCACATTTTTACTTCATAAAGGATGCATGAATTCATTTAACATTTTGAATGGCACTCAGCAAATAAAGCAGATTATACAAGAAAAAAAATTAGAAATTGTATATTTTTTAGTAGGATTTATTTAGAATCTGTTTTTAATTAATATTTAAAACTGGAAATTTTTGTTCGTTAAATAAATTCTGATTTGTAAAGCTATTGATTTGTTTGTAATAATTTTTGCGTACAAATATTGTTATATAGCGTTCTTCGTTAGTTGTTTCTAAGCCGAGGAAAACGAGAAAGAAGCAAGCACTCTTTCCACAGGCTTCTCATTAAGTAAGGAATCAGAATTTTAGATTAACGAAAATTTCAGTAAGAGTGCAGCAAGTTGGTTACCTGCTACTGTTTAATTACAAATTCTCGAAAAACCAGAAGTAGTTATACAAGACATGAAGCGCGGAAATGATATTACATATTTATATCGATTACTTAAGATTTCTACTGTCCCCCCAAAATCTTGAAGGGTCCCATTTGATAACATATCTTCGAAGAAAGCTCACTCATTCAAAATTGCCAACAAGGTGCAAGGTCGCAACCAAAAGTTTAATCCATCAGGGGAAAATGTAAAGAAATTTTGATTTCAGCAGACAACGCAGTGAGATAGCCGATCCAGCTGACCAACACTGGAGGAAGTTGCAAAGCTGGCAGGCTACTGGGTGTAACGCAATGACATCGTATCCTCGCTTATACAGTGAAGCTAAAATATTCAGAACGCAGACAAAAACTGCGTTACGGTATCAGCGATCTATTCAAGATGAGCTGTCTTTTTCTTAGGATATAAAGAAATATATCAATTAAGCGCTGCGATTAGATACGGCATCATATAACAAGGCGGTGTAAACGCAGACCCTCAACCACATCTATATGGAGTCGGTAAAATCTCACTCAAACTCACTTTGGGTATTGTTCGATGTTAAACTCGAACATATCAAGATTCACGTGCTGGCAGTTTCCTCGGCATTTCTTGTGTACATCCACAACATAAATCATCCTTTTACCTCCTCAATGAAGTAGACCTATTAATAGTCCAACCTTTTTGTACCTGCTTGTTTCTTAGGACATCGTTAAGGAGGACTTGATGACAATTTTAATAATAGGCGTGTCGAACAGTTATTCTTACATTTTTCGGTGCTATTTTGCACCTTCCTGAGGATTGTCGAACATTTTCTGCAAGATAAATCAACCCTAATGTTCGAGTGGCCCAACAAATCGTGGCCGCGATAGGCGGGCTATTGCCACAAGGTGCTTGTAAAGATTACACATATTCGTTTACTCAGTTTTCCAACCTCTAAATTTCATCTAGTTCGCTAAACTTGAATTTGTATCCAATCACTTCAAAGAAGGAGAACCATTCTTTCTCTTACTTTTGTCTATGACATTATTAACGGTGTGATTAATTCACCTTGTTTACTCGAGAGTATTTGTCTCCACATCCACCTTAGATTACTTCGAAATTGGGATATGTTTTATATTGATTGCGCCCGGACCCTCTATGCCTCTAACGCTCCTATTATTAGAGCATTTTAGGAGTTCAATACTATTTCAAATTCTCTAGCCATTGACTTTTCTTTGCCTAAGGCCGCCTTCAAACATTTGTTGAGTGTCGTAAGTTTTTGATAGTATTGATAAGGTCTGCATTTTTAAGCACAAATTCAAGTAGTATGTAAGTACATTGTAATCTAGACTATTTTTGAAATTAAATAAATAAATAAATAAATAACGCTTGTTAGTTTCCGTTACCGACCCCAAACACATACATATATGATTCACTTGGAAAGAACTGTGATATATTTAGAAATCCTGTAAATATCCATTGGTTCTTCAAAGCACAAATTTCGGAATATCGACACATATAGCAGAGTAGTAATGTGGCCACATTACACCAACCACCCCTTGAAATAACATATTAAATAAACTCAACAACCACCAATACCTTTTTGTAAAGAATATTTCTCCTCCCAATTAAGGCTTTGTGATCAAGAGCGCCTCTAGTAAAACAAATTTTAGTGTGTGCTGATTTAACAGACTACAATACACCCTCACATATTTACAAGCTTTGTGGGAACAAATACTTTGTGAATAACAATTTGGTATTAAAATTTCATCACCGAAAAATTTCGTTTTAAGCTTTAATTTAAACTTTATAATATTAATGCAAAACAACTTTATTGAAGAATAATATTTACCTCATTTATGGTGGATTAAATTTAGAAACTTTTCGTTGTTACGTGCTCTAAAAATATTTTCAATCAAATTCAACAACAACAATGACAATAGCAACATTTAGAAAGCTAATGGCAAAAGCACAATGCACCATCAGAAATTTTAGTGCTAAGTCAGACAGATCCAAAGTGGGATGAATTTGGAAATCATGTTTGAAAACTCTCTGCAGAGCTGAGATTATATGACTGTGGATATATGAAACATGTACAGTGGTTCAAAACTTATTTACACAGACAATTTTCATGCCGCTCAATAAAGTAATACAGGGGAGACGAAGCTTTACTCGGCATTTTTGTTTTGAGGTTGCCTGATAATTTACTTTGTTTTAAATGCTCATCAGTAAAGATATACTGTTCATGTTTATTTATGCTTTTACTTACCAACCCTGTATATTAGTTAATTCGTTTAGTTTTCCAGAAAATGGAAATACCCCGAAAAATGTCATTCATGTGATATTCACATTGTCATAACTTACTTATTTTTTTTTTTAATTTTAGATAGGTGGCAGCTGGATTAAAACCTCATAAAGAGGAACACTTATGTAAGGTAGCTAAGATTGTGGCAGAAACCCAAAATAAAAAATTCAAAGAAAATTGTCAACATGTTTCCAATGCAAAAGCGGATATGCCAAAAAAATTTGCATAATGCAATTAGGTGGTAACTCTTCCTATGTGGCAATACTTCTTATAATATTTTGCTTTAAATACTTCGCATAATACCTTTAGGTTGGTACTCATGGTATATAAAAGAATTCTGAGTGCGAACACGTAGGTAGAAATTTTTGCCCCATTTTCGTTGAAAACCACATCTATTTACAAGCTAACATTTCCATACCTATTTTGAGCTATGAAAACTTTATAATCGATTTATATATTTATTTGGTTAGAATTACATAGAATACATTTTAATTGAAAAGAGTGCATATTTCTTACTCAAAATGCGTATACTGCAGAACAACTGATCTGATGCGGAATTTCGCTTTGCCGAGCGAAGAGCAGCTTTAGATGCTGAGATACCGGAATAATGACCGAAATTTCTACAAACAGATCTGGTCAATGTCTAAAGAACTTCAAGCACTATAGCAGGGAAAATAATGACCTGGTAACTCACCTTAAGAGTGTACAAAAGTTAAGGTGGATACGTTTTTGTTCATGCCATATTTAAAATAACTCCACTTTAATAAATTAGCTATACAAAGCAAATAAAAATGCGCTGAAATGCCAAGTCAAATTCTAAAAATAACGCCGACAGGTTTCAAAATTTTCCGAAATTGTCTTGAAACAACCCCAAAGTGATCCCAGCAAGTTCGTGAAAACAATCCCGAAACGATCCTAATATAAACCCTAAAAAATCCAGAAAAGTCCCAAAATGACCCCCTAAATTTCCGAAAACAATACGAAATGGTTCTGTAATGAATCCGAAGTGATACCGAAAATATCCCAAAAAGATTCCGAAAATGATTTCGAAAAACTGCGAAAACAATATCGAAATGATCTTGAAAAAAACCCAAAATAGAACCGAAAACAATTCCAAAATGGTACCGAAAGGTTCCTACAAAGTCCGGCAAAAAATCTTCGAATAAACCATGCCTTTTTCTGCTACAATTAACTATTTCCTAAATTCTTATTGGCTAAATTCTACTACAATACTCTTCTACAATTTTTTATATAAGCTGCATCGATAAGAAGTGTCGATCTACTCTAAAAAAAAAACTTAAAATTTCAGTCCCAATAAAAACTTTGCATAGCCAGCTGACCCGTTCACTTCAAAAACCCGCATAAATCAACTTATTTGGAATATATGGTCTGATGAGCGCATTGCGTACAAGCTGAGTTGACCTTATCTATTTGGGAACCAGTATTTGCATCGGAGAATACTATTCCTGCTGCTGCATGGCTTGGATACATGGACATTGTGATCAGAAGATAATACGGCCCACGGAATATTAGAGGGTGTTAAGCACACTAAATGCGAATGGGCAAAGACGCTTCGTTCCACAAGTTTACTTCTATCGAAATCTCAGAGTTTTTTTTTAAAAAAATGTCACTCAGAAAAAATTAAGAACTACAATAATTTTGAACCATAATATTAAAATTTGCCTCACTGTTTCTCAACTCAGCACCACTACAATACAAAGCACACTTTTGTCGCAATGCAAATATTTATAATTAATTAAAAATCATAATGCACGCAAGCGAAAGCAAACACGCACACAAAATATATTCGGCAACAAACAAGCAGTAAAAGCACAACAACATCTACACATACACACAACCATCCTTTCAAGAGACTGTTTGAGGTATTCATTCGAAAAGCAAGAAACATAAAACAAAAACAACAACCAATTTTCGGGAGTTGTCAGCAATTTGATGAGCAACGCCTCAAACTCCATTAAATTACCATCAAATACAGCGCACTTCCCAAAGATTCAATTTGTACGTGTGTGTGTGAGTGTGTTAAACGATTCACGCCCTAATTTCAAAAGCCGCGTCAAATAACAACCAGGAAATGTTTTATCTGAAAGCAATTCAATTTTAATTGTACTCGCTGTCGTACGCGCTTAGAAGGAGTATTCTAATTTTGGTATGACTAACTACGAAAAATTGCGCAGGGTGTGGTATTGAAAAATATAGTTTGCTTTGTATTAAATGAGGCAAGTAAGTGAAGCAAAGAACTGAGCAGTAATGTGATATTTCGTTCGCGATATAAGCAGTGAAGAAAAGAGGTATGGTAGAGAACAATAATTTCCTAAACTAGACTTACACAGAAAACGTGCAGTTTCTTTGGAAACGGTCACACATCCATGAGTTCGGAGTGTTCTTAATTTTTTCAGATGCTTTTCATGGTATACTTATGACAAAAGTAGGCCCTATTGAGTTTAGGAGCTTTTTTAAAAGAGAGTTCGAGATTTTTAATGTCTCATGGTAATACTGTACGATGAACGCGTTGAAATCCTCTCCTCTTAGTAACCCGAACGAGCTCACAATCGTTCACTCTTTATTTAGACGATTCGTTGGTTGAAGAGGAACTTAACACTTAATCATGACTTGCTTACTACAGAGAATAATGAACGAGCTTCTGTAGCTTATATGATCCACGAGTGTGTATATTTCTTTCTCGTAAATGATTATGTCCTGCGATCGGCGGTTTGGCTATCAGTAGTTAGTATCAGCAGAAATGCATCTGACTTAACAGATACCCATGATACCTATTTGAAGGGCGCAATAAAAGAGGCAAACAATAAGTTGGAAGAGAAGATAACAATAAAACTCCTCCCAGGTAAATCGCTCCAAATTATTATACAGAGTTTAGGTAAGGAGTTTTTTTAGCGAGTCAGCGTTTGTAAGTTTTTAAGTAAAATAAAAACACGAAGTTTTTGCATGAGGGTGCGACTAGATTTGTCACATTACCAAATTCTTTAAAACCTTCCGACTAAATAAGGTTGAATTATAAGAGATAAAGTGCGAGCCATTTCTGTGATCAAAATTGGTGTGAGACATTGAAAGCGTTGTATCTCCTTAACCGTCCTGTTCTTGAATAATTTTTCAACTTAGTTCACATGGCTGGGTACTAGACCGGGTCGGTGCCCATACAAAAACAAAAAGTTTGCAATTATCCCCCCTAGGATGAAAGATGACCCTGCGGCGAGTTAGGGATGATAAAAATTTTCGTCCTGCGAGAGTCCTAAAAACAGCCAAAATCGATTTTTATTCACAACTTTTTTATTTATAATCCGATTGCGAGATATCGTTGAATAGGTATTTTTTAGTACTACATATCTCCTGAATGTCCTTTTACTCAAAACAGACGCCAAACCGAGTTAGACCGCGTAACTCGATTTCTACGCACCTACATACAAAAAAAAAAAAAAAATCGAGTTACGCGGTCTAACTCGGTTTGACGTCTGTTGTGAGTAAAAGGACATTCAGGAGATATGGAGTACTAAAAAATACCTATTCAACGATATCTCAAACTTTGCAATCGGATTATAAATAAAAAAGTTGTGAATAAAAATCGATTTTGGCTATTTTTAGGACTCTCGCAGGACGAAAATTTTTATCATCCCAAATTCACCGCAGGGTCATCTTTCATCCTAGGGGGGGTAATTGCAAACTTTTTTTTCGACCCGGTCTACTGGGTACCCCGGTACCATAAGGCAGTTTAAATAGTATCTTTGATAAGTTTGAAAAAAAAAAAGAAAAACATGTAGGCTGCGAGTTTACTGGTACTCACATAAGCACATTAAATTTAAATGAAATATGTTAGTTTGAATTTGAAATTATATTTTAACATAGTTACCTTTGCCTTGGATGCAACTTAAATTATTGTGATTTAAGTTGCGACCAGCGTGCAGTGATTTGCAAAAAGAAGATAAGATTATTAAAATAATAATTATTAAAAACTAGTCAGATATACGTGAGTATCATAAATAAGTTTATCTAAATTTTTTGTATTCTGAGTATAAACATTATGATAAGTGTTGGTTAAACATTTTATCTTTAGTCTTAGCTATAACAGCAAGAGGCTTATTTACAAGGTTTGATATCCAGTTAACTCGATGACGATCTAGAAGAAGAAGAAATCTGGAATCCGCAGCGAACCGAGGGCTTGACTGAAAATGCATCTGATGTAGAGGATACTACAACGATCAGCGCATGCGTATCGAACTAGATTCAGAAGACGACGTTGAGGAAAATTGTAGTAACGATGGTGAAGAAGATCAGCAATATAATATATCTGACAATAATGATCAATTGGGTAATCAATCCGTTATGGTGTGGTTTTCAGCAGTTCGTTCAACTGGCGGCAGAACTGTGGCTAATATTATTCGTCAAAAATCCAGTAAAGTCCAAAAAGGTTGTAAGTATTTTTAATACTTTCAAATGTTTATTTTCCGAGGAAATTTTGCAATATAATTGTTCGCGAAACTAACAGAAAAGCTAACATAATACGCAGGACATGGAATGAAGAAAACTCTGATAAACCATCGAAGAGTTGAAAAGTTTTGTCTGTGCAAGAATTGTATTCCTTCATTGGTATATTGCTAACGGCAAGAGTTCATCACTCAAATAATGAGCAGCTTAGTGAACTGTGGAAATCAGACTCAATTCCTTTATACAGGGCAACAATGTCAATCAACAGATTCCAAGAAATAACCAGATTTATTCGATTCGACAATGACATAACTAGAAATCAAAGATTGCTTACTGATAAAACTGCTGCTATTTCCGATATCTGGTTAATGTTGAATGCCAACCTTTCATCGAAATATATACCTGGTGAGTGTATAACGGTTGATGAGCAGTAGTAGCCGTATAGAGTTCGTACCAAATTTACAATTTACATGCCGTCAAAGTCAGCAAAGTAGGGCATTAAGATTTGGTGGGCCTGTGACGCCAATTCCTCCTACTTCTGGTCAAATATATGCA
Organism: Merzomyia westermanni; assembly: GCA_949987695.1. Taxonomy (NCBI): domain Eukaryota; kingdom Metazoa; phylum Arthropoda; class Insecta; order Diptera; family Tephritidae; genus Merzomyia; species Merzomyia westermanni. The sequence goes on along the minus strand of OX465288.1, from coordinate 158,375,440 downwards.
AGAAAGTCTTTGGAAGGTCGAGAAGTGAATCAAGGGCAAGGTGTTGTTTCCGATTTATGCGCCGTATTTAAAAACCCGGGAAGAAATATTACCACAGACAATTTTTTTACTTCGCTTCCACTTGCGCGTTTACTTCTGTTTTGGAATATCACACTTGTTGGCACTATAAAACAAATTAAATCGTACGTTCCATTTGAAATGAAGAAATGCAACCAAAAGCTTGAAATGTCATCCATATTTGGTTACAGTGAGGACGGAAAAGTAACTTTGTGCTCATATGTACCCAAAAAGGGGCGAAATGTAGTTATGTTATCAACAATGCATGACAAAGGTATTATTTCAAAGAACGAAGGCAAGTTAGAAATAATTGAATACTAGAATAAAACCAAAGGAGGCGTTGACAATATGGACAAGATGCTATCTCATTTTACTTGCAAAAGATTAACCCGGCAATGGCCCTTGGCTATGCTTTTTTACATAGGTGGTGTGGCAGCGTTAGCGGCCTACATTATATATAATGAAAACAACTTGTCCACAAAAAAGACGAATAGCCGACGCAACTTTCTTAAAGACTTAGGAAAACAGCTGGTTATACCTATCATAGAAGACAGGTAAACGAACAATAACATTCTAAAAGTAGCAATGTTGGAAACTAAATTATATTCTTCGGATCAACCTACTCCAACAAGGCGCGCAACACACAAGGGTTGTTGTTACGTAAACTAGGAAAGCATGCAGTACTTGTGGAAAACCAATTTGCCTGAACCATACACGAAATAAATGTCCTAAATGTTAATGCTTTAAATATTGTAATATTTTTCATGTTATTTATTAATTTAAAATGTAACCCGTCATCATTCCTACTAGTGGTACCTGGGTACCCCAGCCGTGAGAAGTCGTAATAAAATATTTTATTTACTAAAAAACCAGCCTTATAAACTATTATTTAAATTTTTGGTTCCTAATTTTTACATCCAATTAATAGTTTTAGTCACAAAATTTCCACCCAATACCATTAGTAATTTACGAAAAAACTGCACTCAAATATGAGAAAATTCCCCTTTGGCTAACACAAATCGCCCAATTACAATTCAAATTATTTGCAAACAAAAAATTTTATTATTGATTTTTCCGACTCGAGGTGCCATCCCAAGAGCAGCAAGAGCAAGAGCTTTAAATCTAACATTTTACTTATATTCAAAAAATCATCCTTAACCCGTCGGTATCTAGCTGGTAGTGGATAATCTAGTTATTATTTAATTAGTAGTCAACCTAGGTTATAAGATAATGGAGCCACTTCAGGGCTCTCGTAATCGGTTAAAATACTGCAATAAAACACTTTTTGTTATGACCCTTGTTACAAACAACAAGGAAAGCAACAACCCTCGTTCATACCATCGCCGAAACGAGCCAGGACATAAAAGTGACCACCACGATATACAAAAATTCTAGTCAATACCTTTCGTGTAATACTCATCCCATACACTTATTCCAGATAAGTACTACGGTACATGTTTTTTTCGAAAGCTCTGAGAAGTGTTGGGAAGTAGAAAAAAAGATCTATTCAAAGCGTCTATTAACAGATTTGCTTTACCGTTGGTGACCCTGTTCTAAATTAAGAAACATTAACGAAACGGGTTGTGATATCGAAATAAAGTCACCTTGCAGTTAAACTTTCGTTCACAACATTAGAAAGTATTATTTATTAATTATATATTTAGTCCAATAATTTTTAATTTCTAGGCACCTGAGCAAACCATTGAGTATCCATTTTATAGTTGTACGTATGTAGATTAAATTATCGGTATTCTTAATGTATGATAGAGAAGATTTAATGTCCTCCATACAGAGATATTCGAGTTGGTGATTGAAGTATATTACTAGTAAAACCTTAGCTTCAATTCCTTCTTTGAATGGTCAACATAACTCGCCAGTATTTCTTCGTTGCGCCAACTGGCGCCAATTGGAGGCACCGCGGGATCGCAAATCGGTCTCCACTTGGTCCTTTCATCGGAGTGGTGGTCTCCTTCTTCCTTTGCTTCCACCGGCGGGTGCCGATAAGAATACCTTCTGGGCTGGAGCATCTTCATTCATTTTCACAACGTGGTCAAGCCGCCTAAGCAGCTAGGTTTTAATTCGCTGAACTATGTCGGCGTCTGCTTAAAACTCATACAGCTCATAATTAAATCTTCTTCGATACTCGCCGTCACCAACGCGTAGAGGTCCACAAATCGTTGGAAGAACCATTCTCTTGAATACTCCCAAAGTCGCCTCATCCGATATTGTTAGTGTCCACGTTTCTGCACCATGTAGCAGGACGGGTACGACGAGTGACTTATAGAGTGTAATTTTTGTTCGTCGAGAAAGTACTTTACTTTTTAATTGCCTACTAAGTCCGAAGTAGCATTTGTTTGCAAGTTTAAATCTTCCTTAAATTTCTAGGCTGACATTATTGTTGCTTCAATTAAAAAGTTGTATTTCCGCATGCCGGTCGCATTCTTACTGTGCTGCTATCTACTTAGTTACGAATATGTTAATTGGAATATTCTACGTTTCAATCTTAGTATCTATCTAATTAGGCTTCCAGAGTAGCTTTCTTTGATGTCTGCGCTCTTGAAGTAGTTAAGGTGTACTGTTAGGGCGATTTAAAATTGTTTGAATGTTGTTGCTTTAGTAACGATATGGTATTATGTTCGTTTAAAGTTATTTTGTTATTTTATTCACAAAACGACTTAAGTTATGTTTATACTTGTATAATCTCCAAGCAAAAATGCGACTAGTCTAGGATGCGACTAATGCCAGTTCTGACCACTTTGTATGTTCACATACTCATGAGACTTCGGGAAGCTCGACGCTATAGTCAGTTTGTTAAATTTAAATATCCTTCATGGTTTTGCGTTTCATCATTTACCTTGTATCTATATTTTCAATACGTAAATATAGGTGGTTTTCTTCGTGTTTAGAGCTTTCACTCAATTGTATCGTTGTAGTAGGTAGAGTAGCATCCCTACAAAAAAAGCGATTAGTCTAGGGTGAATGTGGGATGAGTCGCAAAGGAGCATGCGACCAATGGCAGTTTTAATTTTTTTGTATAGGTTGAAGTGCTCGCTTTTGTTTGAGCATGTTCTATCAAGATACTAATTGGTCTCTTTCATGTCCAAAAGGCTAGTGTCGGACAGTTTCGTTTTGTTCCCCTACGGGTACTGTCGGACAAGTTTACTTTCAACACCTATAAGTAGGCTACATGAATTATAATCGACGTATCACAACTATAGCGATATAGTTGTGGCCCAGGGATTGTGTAACAAAGAAATTAATATAATTTGCTTGCATACTTTTAGGCGTTTGTTGATTACCAAATAGCTTTCAATAATAATCAGAAAATACTAAACTGGAAGGATTGCTGGATGCCTCATGCTTGTGAAGCTTCTGCTGCTGCTTTTCTGTTGAAGCATTTCCAACGCACCCTTATGCTTTTTATTTAAATGGGTTTTAAAATTTCCCAAATTATTCTTTAACAAGATAGAGCTGCAAAACTTGCTTTCAAAAGCATTATATACACTTTCAAAACAAGACCGTAGAAGGAAACCTTCTACTTAATTACTCATTTTATTTATACTGGATTTAAGTAAACTTCAATATTATTTTGTTATCAAACTTTTTGCTGCAACGCAAATAAAAGTTTGTTGAAATTTTCTTTTTTATACTCAGTCAGAAAACCTTTTAGAAGAGTTTTGCGGGAAACATATCACATTCCACCTAAACGACCAATGGACGATCCTTGGTCGAGAATCGAAGAGAAATCATAAACACCTCACATATCAGCAATAAGGATTTTATTTCTAAACCGACATTTTATTTTAAATCTTTATATATTTAAATTGTTTTGTTTTTATCAAATCGCACATATTACGTAGCATCAAAAAACAAAAAATTAAACTGGTCAATTAGCGATTCCAGCTTTTTATTTTATTAAAATTTTTCCCCATTTTTAAAAAATTTGTTTTCTTTTGTAGGCAGAGACATTCGGTTTACTTGAAAAGATGCTAACTAGAAGTAGAAGTTGGAGATATCTCTACTTCTGCTCGAAAAATATATAAAAGGTAGTCATCTTTTATAAGTATCTTGAGGAGGTGTCTCCTACTACTCCAAGATTAGTAAAATCGGAGCACAGAGTGAAGAAATCTCCGGTTAATCCGAAAGGATGTTAAGGAGGGTATTCTCTTATTTCTCCGCAAGGAGAAGTATATGAGCAGAAAAAGAAAATAATATATTCAAGTTCTACTGGGTATTTTTAGCAACGATTTATTTTCTCTTAATACACACAACGTTCACGAATTTATATATTTCAACAAAATCAAAATTTTATTGTGCTTTTTGACAAAAATAACGTTCTTATGCAGGCCTAGTTTCACAGCGTTTAACCAAGGTTGGTAGGGTTGTTAGATTTAATTTTTTACTTGCTCCTAAAAATATGCAACACCGAGAGTCTACTCGAATCTGTTCCCGATCTGTTCCTAGTTTATTTGTAAAATTTGAATGATACAGCTCAGTTTATGTATTATTCGAATTTTACGGGAATAATTTAAAAATACAAATTGTACATACATTACGATTGAGTTTCAGATAACATAAGATCTAGCATGGCTTAGCATAAACGAAAAATGTGTGCTGTTCTTTATAGCACATGACGCTCCACTTCAGTAAGTAAACATAAAAAGTTCTGATTTGAATCTACGCATTCCAATCACGGTGATTAGTTTTTTAGTTTACTCTCAAAAGGCAGTCATAAAGTTGTATAAGCTTCATGACTTACATTTATTATTTCTAAAGATCTTGCGGAACTAATTTAAACATATTTGATAAAAAAAACCAACCAAAAATATAAGCAAAAACTTTCTCAACAAACTCGAATAAAGAAATTATATAGAAACGAATCCTTCGAAAATGAGTTGTACTAAAATAAGAAATTTACCAACAATCCGAGTATGAAAAAGTCAATTTCCTTTCCCAACGCATGTGAGCATTTCTTAATACACACTTTTGATTACTTAGTATGCTTCTAGTGCATTAATACTCACATGTATGTGAGCCTAGTACGAAAATAATTCGCTATTTATTTATACTAGTTCAAAAAAGAACAGTATTTAAGAAACTATAAATGTTTTTTTTTGTTTACAAACCATACAGATTCTTTTTATATCTTTGAAAGTAAAATTTTATTTTGTCAATAAAGCCGTAGTGGAATCCATAAATAAAAAAGATCTTAAAAAAAACCCAAACATTGCTTTAAGCGATAAAAGATAGGTCACAGCATTTGAATATAGCTCTTTCCAGATATCCACTTTTCAAACCGCTTTCCAGACCGTCACCCGTACAAGACAACCGCCAAAATTTTAAACTTTTTATTTCTATATTCAACGTTGAGTGAAAGTTTACTATATTTAAAAGATTTTTTTAATTACGCTCTATATCAGATTACGCTCTATATCACTGATTATTTTTTTTTTTTCAACCACACCTTGTTTCAGAATCAATTTTATAAACCGTAAGTTTATGAATCAAGTTCTGAGACACAGAAATATGTCGACCGCTGATGGGAAGATCACCCTATTTTAAAATATTTTTGAAAAACACCCTATGTACATTTTTTTTTAAATATCACACTATTTCATAACATGATTCAAAATCACCCTATCTCAAAATCTTTTTCAGCACCTATCTGCGAATCCAATTTAAAAGCCCTTTCTCAGCTAAAAATGTATTCAATTTTCGTTCAGATGGGACGTTATTGAAACTTATTCTGAGATAGACCGTTCTTAAAGCAAATTCTGAGATGTATAAAGAAATAAAAATTAATAGTTGGTGCGATATATACCTCCGAGGATATTAAGGACGAGCTTCTCTACCAATTTCTGGTGTGCTGCTTCTAATTTTTTCTACAAATTGGTGGGACCTACCGTTTTCTGCCGATTCCGAGCGGCATCTGCACGCAGATGAACTTTTTCTGAAAATCCTTCGATGGTAGAAATACACTCGAAGAGTTTGCCAAGTCACTGCCGAGAGCTACCCCGTTTTGAAAAAAAATGTTGGGCCAGCAATACTACCGCCACACCATGGGGCCGCTGAAATCGTTTTTGAAAAATAGTTTGAAATATGGTGATCTTCCACTCAGCCGTCGATATTTTTTATTGTAAGTTTTTAATAAGAATCATGAGACCAGTATAACTTACTGGTTTGACAACAGGGTAGCTCCAAGTTGCAATAGTAATTTGATTGGCAGTCGTCTTGCTTGTGCAAGGAAAAAGTAATCACAGTTGCTGGAGACTGAAACTGTGCGTAAAGTTGAGAATTTCACGATAAAGAAGCAAAAGTCAGTGCTTGCTTGGTTTGTGGCATAGCATGAAATTAAGAGAAGCAAAAAAATCAAAGAAAAAATTGAGTTTCTTGGGAATAACGAAGTTGTGCTTTTCAACAACACGTTTGGAAAATAAATAAATGCATCACATATTTACTTAAAATGTACATATGTAATCGTCTGTATGTGTTTCTAAATAAATAAGTAAATATTTTATATATTTAAAACATCACATCCCTTTTATAATGGAGTGCTTGTTTCCACTCCGATATATAATAAATATTTGGCGAGAAGTACCACCGAGGTTTTATGACCAACCTTCTGGGCTCGGAAGTTTTTCATGTCAGAAATACACTCGGACGGTTGTCGACCACTGCCGAGGGGTCACCCGAAATTAAATACTTCGTGTTAAACTACAAAATACTACAACAAAATCATGTAAAGTTAAGCTCCAAACCCTAAACTTTTTTAAGGCTCGTGAATGCATGCTATGAGAGCACATGACCAGCGGCAAAAGCTTTTGCTGATTATGAAAGCTGATAAATCTTACTGCATTTGGCCTCAGCAAAAAATTCCATCGCCTTTAGGCGTGGAAAGGAACATAATGTTTCATGTGTCCTAAGACTGGAGATGTGTATTTTGATCACTCACTCTGCCCAATCTAAACGCCATTAACATCGTGATTGTATAATGCTGGAAGTTTCTAAAAGTAGTTCGGCTAACAGAGAGGAAAGTTAATTGCAAATATCCATAAGAGAGAAACCAAAACAAACGAGAATCTGTTGCAGATCAGCGATAATAGAAATATCTTTATATCATATAAATTTTTACATATTTACCTTCTAGCCATGGCGTATTATAGCTGAGAAGATACAGCTTACTAAAAGCTTACCGGAAGTGTACTTACATCACACACTTTTTTGAAGCATGACTTACTAAAATTTACTTTATCGGGAATTTTCTTACTTACTTATGCAATTATGTAATTTTTTGTACACAAAACAAGTAAGGAAGTCTGAGTACGTGTGAAATGTGGGAACTTTTGTTCACACTTGTACGAATATTGAGTCCTAAGTAAAGATTAGTGTACATAAAAAGTTGATGACTGATGTCGACTGAATTGTCTAAAATTTTGTGGGCAGAGGATTGTTCGGGGCTGACTTACATACTACTGATTTCTCATGCTATTGCATTATCTATCTTTTTTTGGAAAAATGGCATTTTGTTACATCAGTCAATTATACGGCTATCAATATAAATCTCTGAAGGCTGGTTTACAGTTCACTAACAGACATCAGGTATTCCGAGCTTAGCTCCAACCTTTTATTGAAAATAAGGTATTGCTGGCGACTAGGAATATCTTTGACTTTGGATACGCCCCCGAAAAGCGAGCTAGGTAATTTCTACCGCACCACTGTTTGGGGCAGGGAACGGCTGAAGAACTAATCTTAAAATACGTAACTGTTGGCAAATGGTATTTGTAGAGCTGGACAATAATGGGAGCTACTATCGATATATCGCTGAATGTTCCGACATTTTATTAATATCAACAGTATCGGTTAAATCTAATATATACAGAACTTTTTAGGCGGGTACACTTCACGTATTTTGCCTCATATATACCTTAAAAAATAAGAAACCGTGGAGAAATTATCTATTATTGTGGATGCATTATAAATAATTGATAAATTGTGAATTATTGGTTATGATACGGAAGCACTTATTTTCTAATTGTACGACATTTCTAATGCAATTTTCGACAGTATAAATATACCAATAGAGTCCATCAATATTATCGTTATGTAATGACTTTCAATACAATCTATAGTCTTCCATTTAAAAAATATGGCACCAGATGCACTGAATATTTGGTTTCGACGACTTCACCCAGGCAAAATTGAACTTCTCAGAAATCTCACACTCCAGCCGACTGTTAAAATCTCGACTCATGCATACCTTATTGTGGATATATCCTTAACCCACTATTCAGCGGAAGCCTCAATCCATCTTTTAATCAGTTCACTGCCAGACACTAGTATAAAACATTGAAACCTGTCTAATAAACTTTTTTGGTCAACTTTCTGCTTTCGGTCCACAAAAACGAGATTTTCAAATACCGGGATGTGTGCGCCATCTAGCGCAGTTCGCCTCCTTTATGTTACAGTGCTACAGTTTTCTGAACCAGTTTCCCTATTTTAATTCAAAATTTTTCGGAATATCTCGTCCCATCAACCACCTAACGAATTTTTACTTATGCCGCTTTCTCACACTTTTACTGAAAATTTGATCTTCTTCTTCTTTGAATGGTCATCTAACCGCCTGGGCGATTTTGATCGTCCAACATAGCTCGCCAGTCGTTTCTTCGTTGCGCCAACTGGCGCCAATTGGCAACACCGCGGGATCGCAAATCGCTCTCCACTTGGTCCTTCCATCGGAGTGGTGGTCTCCCTCTTCCTCTGCTTCCACCTGCGGGTGCCGATAAGAATACCTTCTGGGCTGGAGCATCTTCGCTCATTCGCACTACGTGGCCTAGCCAGCGAAGCCGCTGTATTTTAATTCGCTGAACTATGTCGGCGTCTGCGTAAAGTTCATACAGCTCATCATTAAATCTTCTTTGGTACTCGCCGCCGCCAACGCGTAGAAGTCCACAAATCTTTCGAAGAACCTTTCTCTCGAATACTCCCAGAGCCGCCTCATCAGATGTTGTTAGGGTCCACGCTTCTGCATCATATAGCAGGACGGGTGCGATGAGTGACTTGTAGAGTGTTATTTTCGTTCGTCGAGAGAGGACTTTACTTTTCAATTGCCTACTCAGTCCGAAGTAGCATTTGTTTGCAAGAGTAATTCTTCGTCGGATTTCTAGGCTAACATTATTGTTGGAGTTAATGCTGGTTCCCAGGTAAACGAAAATTTGATCAGAAACAAGAAAAAAACTCAATATAAAAGCAATAATGAAAACTAAAAGCAAGGTACTACTCGAACATAAATAGCGTCCAATCAAATGTTCAGAGTAGAACAGAGAAAAAGTCAACACAACAACACTGCCATTAAAAGCAAAACAAGCACTCCATATTACAAAACACCACTTTCAATTGAAGTAGTGAAAAATAATCGGGACAGGATTAATGAGTGTGGCTTTGGATGTGTGTGTGTACGAGGTTGAAGGAAATAAGAGGAAACGAAATAGTGAGGCGCCACATAACTAAAAAGCTACCACAGTCATAGCGTATGAAGCCGCAAGGAGCGGCAGCAAAAAGCTACGAAACAAATCAAACGTGCAGATACCAAAGAACAGCTAAGCAACCTTCGAGGCAGAAAACACCGAAAATAGTAAATTCACGATAAAATAGTGCAGGAGCGCTTTAATAAAACAACAACAACAACAACAATAAAAGCATTGATGAGAAACGACAATGGAATATGAAGCGTACAATTGAATGAGACACGACGTCGTCGGCGGTGCCGCCAATTGCAGCCGGTAAAACACTGAAACGTTAACCACCAAATGCCACACCCACTTTTACCACTAATGAATAGCTTTGCTATCGGTGTTCATGCTACGAAGCAGCAGTTAAAAGCAATAAAAAATGTTTGGGAAAAAACTGAAATTGTGGCAAAAAATATTCAGAACTTTTTATACCCAGCAGTGAGTTTTGTATTTATTTTAAGATGATGCCTTATTATAAGGAGACCCATATACTACTAAAAAATTTACGCTGCATGAGCTCTATGTAGACAGCGACACAGTTCAACTATTTAAAATCCAGATGAAGATGCTCCTGCCCAGACAACCACTCCGTTGGAGACTGATTTGCAATCCCTTGGTGTTTTCAAATGTAACCAGAATGGCCAAAGCCTTTTACGGTGTAAACGCCGAGGTCTCAGAGAGCGTGATAGTGAGAGGTATGTGCTCGGATTGCGAATAACGAAGCTAAACTTCTCCGTCAATAATAAGCTATAAGAAGATGATTTATGCAGCAGCAAGAAATCGCATTATCGTGCTACTGGGTATAAAAAGTGTATGTAGGTGTTGAACGGTGTTGAACATACATACGTTTGAACAGGCAAAACACTTAGATACATATGTGTTTAAGCCAAATTGCAAGATGAAGCGCTCTCGCCTTAGCTTCCCAACATGCAAGTTTGCGAATATCCTTAAACTGAATGCCGGATCATACACAATCGACACAATAGACACATGTGCGTTTATGAAAGTAAAAAGAACATGAATTGTATGTTTGCTTGTAGCACTACATTCGAAATGAAATGTATGACTGTATCTGTGTATGCACCCTGGGAATACACAGTGCGACGGTAAGATGGTGCAAGGGTCAGTGCGCTCTGGTGGCGAAGGCGGAAACTGCTGCTTTATTACGCCCGGCATTGAAGATGAATTTCTTGTATTTTTTCCTTTTCATTCCCTTACATCTTTTTTGCTGTGATTTCGCTTTTTATGTGCGATATTTTCTTGTTAATACACATTCTCTTTCATAAATACACGCATACCGGGCAGTTAAACCAATTGGCTGTAATCTAGTTCAAAACTTGTACGAATACCAAGTAAAACTAGTTAGACAACTCTATTTGTTCTATAAAATCAACTAGTATTTTTGACTTTTGCACATATTTACACGATTCCTATACTACTAGAATATAAATTCAATATTCAGCTACAAATTATCAACATTAAAGAACACAACGGAAGACCCCAGTAGACAACCTTTTGATTCAGATCCGACTAGCATCCAAACTAGGGAAAATCTCCTAGTAATCTATAACACAGCCATTTGATATGATGGCGAGCTTTCAATGGCATCCACGAAACCACTGTAATTCCTCTTCTTTGGTCCATTCCACAGAATCAGTAATCAATGCTCAATTTCCTCTTACAGAGAGATTCGAAACACTCTGCTGTAAGGAGTTTAACTATTGTATATACAGAAAACAGATCTAGTGCGGGATGAAAAGCCCAGTTTAACCGAAGCATTACTGTGCTCCAATCCTGTTACAAACTAAATGTTTTGTAAGAAGATGCTTATGTAAATTCCTGGTCATAGTACAATTACAACAACAACCGCCCGGGTGACAAAGTTGGACACTATTGTATTCACTAAAATGTTGGACTTGTAGATGGGATATATTTAAAACTTTAAGAACTACTTCGATTTCAGTTTCCGAATTCTATTTGCTAGCTACTTTCGTTGGCTATGGGTTGACTACTTCGTTATTTTATTGCGTGGTGTCGTAACGCCGACTCACATACTCGTATAATCCCATTGACGAATTGCAATCTTTAGCTTTGTGAATGTTTGCGAAAATAGAGTGCGCAGTTGTGCAATAAAAGAGCGCAGCTTGCAAAAATGCTATAAATGTATGAGCAAATGAATGAAAAAGTACATGAATGAGAGATGAGTTAATGAAAAAATGGCTTTTGGGAAAAGAATAGTTGGGTAAGTGTGATTCGGAGATTTACAACGTTTTTGTTGCAAGAGTAAAAGGCATTTATCCATGCAGCTCAATTAAGTGTTTGGGAATTTAAGAGCTTTTTTTATTTTAAAAATGGTTTAATGTTATCCATGAAAATGTATGTACGCCTTTTATACAAATCATCGCTTTTACCAAGTTATGTTGTTTTCTCCTAGAGAAAGCGGCAATATTTGATTTTCATGTTTTGAAATTTTTTTTGGTAGAAGCATGCAACTAAAACTATTTTGTTTTTAATAGTCATATAGAAGGATAACCAAGTAACTAATTCCAAGATCTGAAAAAGTCGGTAATTATATACCGCGTTGTGCGTCTGATTAAAAATGTTATGTGTTACATACATACGAAATGTGTTATATACACAGAATATCACAGACAAATTACAGACCTAGCCTAAAGCTGGAATACTGTTAATGAGTGTAGTTATGTTCATTTGATAAGTGCCTGGCCAATCCGAATAAACGTAATGATAACATCTCAATCGGTTGTTACCAGGCATGGGACTATTCGAATAAAAAATCCACAGGCTGTGAAAAATTCGAATAATATTTATTCGAATAATTAATACTTTTATTCGAATAGTATTATTGACAACTATTCGAATAATATGTAATATAATAATAATAATAATAATAATAATAATAATAATAATAATAATAATAATAATAATTGCCAACGGATTACCCACCATATCCCGGCCGACCGGCGCGAGGGGCGCATCCGCATAACGCGCGGATTATTCGTTCGTGCCGAGTCGTTGAAAGGCTTTGGTTTGTTAATCGTCGAGATCTAAAACTGCTCAGCTACAGAGAAAACCTTATCAGCTAAGTAAAGTAGAGATAGGATAGATTATACATTAAGAAATAACTAGTTAACAGAATAAAATTATTATTAAAAGTTAAAATAGAAGTCAAAGAATAAAGAACAATTAGTAGCTATGAATTTAGGATAGAAAGAATTGATTTTTTTATGCTGAAAAGCGAGTCTGAAATATCAAATCTACCACAAAGAGAGTTTTAATCTTGACACAAACAGCGAAAAGGCTCATCTAACTGAAAATTGGTTCGGCACTGTTTTAAGACTAGGGGTTTAAAACGCCTTGAAAGACGAGACGGTACATTGAAGTTCACTTCACTTGGAAGAAATGGGCTGGATAGTGAACCATTTAGCAATTTAATCATAAAAATAATTCCAAGCATTTCCCTCCGACTAGAAAGTGTGTGTAGATTAATGAGTTTTAAACGATTCGTATAGGGTGGCAGATTGTACGAGGGATCCCAATGAAAATCTCTTAAGGCAAATAGTAAAAATTGTTTTTGAACTGATTCAAGGCGATCTACATGAACCTGGTAACGCGGGTTCCAAATTATAGAACCATATTCAAGTATCGGTCTGACTAATGTAGTGAAGAGGGCTTTAGTTACATAAGGGGCGCTAAATTCTTTAGACCATCGTTTAACGAATGCTAGGACACCTCTAGCTTTATTGACTGTTGTGTTAATATGGCGGTTGAAACTGAGTTTATAGTCCATAGTAACCCCCAGGTCAACAAAATCATACACTTGCTCAAGACTAAAATTTTTAATTGTATAGGAAGCCGGCTGAGAAATTCCACGCAAAAAACCCATGTGTTTAAATTTTCTAAGGTTAATTGGCATTAATTTAAATCGCACCAAGTAACTAGTGTATCTAGATCTGATTGTAGCCTATTTCTATCTCGAAATGACGCGAATGACATGAAAAGCTTTACGTCGTCGGCATACATTAACATTTTTGAAAATTTTATTATTGTAGAAATATCATTTATAAACAACAAGAACAGAATCGGGCCAAAATGGCTTCCTTGAGGAACCCCCGAAGAGACATAAATGACATCGGATACTAAATTTTTAAACATTACTCTTTGTGTCCTGTCACTAAGGTAAGAAGAGATCCAGCGATTTAAACCCGGCTGGAAGTCCAACTGATCGATTTTATGAATAAGTAATGAGTGACACACTTTGTCAAAAGCTTTGCTGAAATCCGCATAAATAACGTCGGTGTACAGATTTTTTCTAAATGCATTTGAGACATGACTGGTAAACTCAAGTAAATTCGTAACTGACTTTCCCTTACTGAACCCGTGTTGGCAGTCAGCTATCAAAGTAGAGATCGGACCCGTAAGTTGATTTGTAACAATAGCTTCAAACAATTTTGGGATGGCAGAAAGCTTTGCGATGCCACGATAGTTCTCTATAGAAGACCTACTCCCGCTTTTATGCAGCGGTAGAAGAAACGATTCTTTCCACGCAGTTGGAAAAACACCACACTTTAGTGATAGATTGAACAAATTGGTAAGGGGTTGGTAAATATGGTTCGCACACTTTTTCAAGAAACATGTAGGAATCCTATCAGGACCGTATTTAACAGATTCTTTTAAGGTTTTAAGGGAAATTAGAACATCTTTGGCGCATATAGTTCGTGAATTAATTGAATTTGTCACGTGTAGCTTATAAGGATAGTTTTGAAAGTTTGAATTGGTGACAGCAGAATAGTTAGAAGTGAAAAATTGAGCAAACAAATTTGCGATATATTGATTATCGCTAGATATAATGTCTTGATATTTCATGGCTGAGGGAAACCCTGATACTTTACGTTTAGAATTTACGAAACCATAAAATGACTTTGGATTGAGAATAATGTCTCTTTTGGTTTTTGAGATATAAGCTTTATAGCACTTTTTATTTAAATCTATGTACTTCTGACGTAGACTGGAATACAGTAAGTAATGTTTATTTAATCCAGATTTCTTATATAAATTAAATGATCGCGTTTTCCTATTTTTAAGAGCCTTAAGCCCTTTAGTAAACCAAGCTTGCGTAGGATGATCATAAGTTAATTTACGTTTGGGAATAAACTTTTCAAATAGGCAGTAAATAGTTTGATTGAAATGTGAGACGTTTAGGTCGATATCACAACCAAATTCAGGCCAAGTTAATTTAGACAGTTCTTTATTTCATTTCTGTAGGTCCCACCAATTTGTAGGGAAAATTCAAATCGGCACACCACAAATTGGAAGAGAAGCTTGGCGCAAAAATCGCGCCATAGTGAGATAGAGATATATTATTTCTTGTAGTTTGCTTTGGAAAAGTTAAAATCAAAGCTACTACATGAGTAGCATTGAGTGCCTTGGCTATTACTTATGGTTTCGTAGACTATTTCCATAGAAGGATGGTAAAGGTCTTCTGGTAAAACCAACGGATCACAACGATTTACAGAAAATTGGTTTATATCATTAACATACACTAAATCTAAGACTTTCCCAAACTTGTTGGCGGTAACATTTATTTGATTAAGGCAAAGATCGGAAATTCCATCTAAAAAGTCATTGTACCCCAGTTTGGGCGGATTCGGAATAATGTTACCATCAGATATGTTCCACGATATATGAGGTAAGTTAAAATCATCCAAACCAATAATTGAATCTGAAGCTTTTGTCATAAAGTTAACAGTTTTGAGCAGAGAGACATGTTGCATGTAGACTGAAAAATGTGATGCTGGAGGGATGTAGCAAACATATAAGTATATAGAGACGTTGTCTAGTTGAAGGCGGATACATTTGAACTCAATGAAATCGATGTTAGGAATATTAACCTCTTCTGAAGGGATGGAGGAATGAGCGGCAAGTAGAACACCACCCCCGACTCTGTTCAAGCGATCATTTCTATATACTTGATATTCATTACAAAAAAACTCTGAATTGAAAACATGAGGTTTTAGCCAAGTTTCGGTAAAAGCAATTACGTTATATTTACAATGAAAAGATTTCAAAAAGAGATCAGTTAATTTGGTATTTAAACCTCTGACATTTTGATAAAAGATATTCACGGATTTAGTGCTCAGTTTTTTGACTCAACGTTATTACGAGAAATTTTCGCTACATTTTGAACATTCCTATTCGGTCTGTATTCAAACTCCCGCACAAGAGCCCCGGGAGGCCAAAAAGAGCTCTCCAAAAGAGTATCGAAATCTTTCCCAGATACATCAATCTTAAACGAATACATACTTCTTTGATATGTGAAATTAAATTTTCTTACAGTTACGCTTTGATCTTTAACTTTAGAAGAAATATGGTACATCAGATCATCCTCGGTAGTGTCTGGATGGAACCTAGACACAAAAATAGATTTTTTGCGAGGAACCACAACCAGCTTACCAACGATTGGTTCAGACTCCATTGCAATAGTTGGAGGTTCCGGGTTTTTCCTAGTGGACGTTTTTGAAGGGGCGTTCTTCGACGTTGCTCGGACAACCGTACTAGGAATTGGAGAACCCAAATCGATAAGTTCAAGGGGTTGAGGAAAGTTCGGCACTGTTGAGGTAGTAGGCCGATCATCCGTACGCCTGCGCTTGTTTTCGCGATTATCAGGGCATTCCAAATAAGACGAATTCTCCAAAGTTTACAGGGTTTTGAAAATATTTTCATATTTTTGGAATTTTTCGGTCAGCAATGAAAAATCTTTGCTTATTTCAGAAAACCCGTTTCTGATATGCCTAAAGATTTTACAGAGATCAACTTCCGTCGACCGGCATTTGGAACAAGACCAGCGCAGGCCTTTTCCTTCGTTAAGCAGGTCAGCTATTCTACCGGTTAACCCAGTGCACTTGGCGTGGACAAGTCCATCACACAACCAGCATGCCACAAAGCGTTCGGACTCGCTTTTTACCTGGCAGTTTGCTATCATGCACGACATTTTCGTATAAATACTAATAGAAATTTATAAGAAAAATTATACGTTAGAAAAAATTTAGCGGATTAAAGAAAAAACAACCCTGACAGTTTAAGTGACACAGTACTGAGCGAACAGTTTTAAACACACTGTGTCTGACGTTTAACAAACCACGCAAAACAGCTGTAACGAAAAAGAAATAGGAAAAGCAAGTCAGAGCACAACAACAATTGCAATATGAAATAAAGCCTATCAATAGCAACAAATAAAATATGCAAAAAACTCGGCACACACAAATTCAACAAAATGAATTTATAATAATGAATAACTATTGAAACTTTTTAACACTTTTCACACCAAGTAGTGAAGCACATTAAGTATTTAACTCTATCCACTTTAATTATAACTTTAAAATATCAAAGATATTATTAATTTATTAAATATAATAACAGAGAAAAATATAGACAGAACTACACAGCTTGACGTTTGCGTTAGATCTAATATGTAATATTTTTATGAAAGCTGTCTGATGCACCGACGTTATTGACGTTGGTCAAAAATCGGCCCAAGTGTCAAGTCAGCAGTTGTTGGTTAAAAATTAACAAAGCTCGTGTTAACCTGCACACAAAACATAAATACATGGTCATGGGTACAAGTGATAAAGACAGTGAATTTCCCCTCCGACATCTACTATCAACTATTCGAATACCACTATTCGAATAATGCTATTCGAATAAACGGATAAACTATTCGAATAAATACTGTTCGAACTTTTTTAAACAAATTTTTTTTTCGTTTATTCGAATAGTATTTATCCGAATATTATTCGAAAATAGTTCACTATTAGTTGCTGTTTATAGTGCATCTCAACAGACTCAAACAACAACCCACCAGGCAGGCGAAAACAAGTCCTACATGCATTGACATTACCCCCAAAGGGATGGACGAAGCCATCAGAAAAGTAAAGAGTTATATATCCTTTCACCCAGTCAGTATCCCAAATGATTTTGAAATAGAGGAGCATAACCTTTCGTTCTTAGAAATTTGAAATTGTCTTCAATTATCGCTAAAGTATGTTAAAGCCAAAATAAATGTTGATGATGACAATGTAAGACACCGAAGATTCTTACGGAAGTAGATCCACAAAGACGAAACAGTTCACTAAAAACTTGGTTAGTCTTATTTCTTAACCCATATACGGCAAGCGCCCCATTTTCAAAACGTTTTTTGTTTAGAAATTATTACTTTTTATAGCAACAATTTTTGTTCTCTGATGAAGAAGCTTAGCAGCTTCCAAAATGGATCTATAAGAAAAGCTATGGCGTATGTCTCTAAACATTTTTCCTAATCTATTCAATTAAAAAACTTTTAATAATTAATTAAAAATGATTTTTAAAAAAAATAAAATCAGTAATAATTTTCATAAAAATTCAAAAAGTGAAAAATTATTGTTCTTGGTCTTGAGCTCGTTTCATGAATATTTAGAAATTATTTTATAACATATTTGGGCTTTTTCGGCAAGAAGTTCATAACCCTAACATGCAATAGGTTATTTCTCAAAATTAAGTAAGTTTAAATAAATAAAATAATTGAGATACAGAGTTCCATATAGAAAATTTGTAAGAGTGAAAAGAGGAATCGATTGAGCGATGCCCATCCAGTAGGCCCTCCATCCATGCACACCATAGCTTGAGTTCAATAAAATTTGGCACACACTTTACTTTCCGGTTAAGCTATTTGAAACGCGCGAAATCATATCAAAAAACGTGTAAAACAACGAATCTAAGTGGATGACTTTTATATAAAAGTTGATTGTAAAGGAGTTTAAAGACAGAACACGAATTATCTCATTTGGTAGCTACTTGTTCATTTTTTTTAAGCAGTTTTTAAAAATTGTTAAAGCTCGTGAGGCACCGACCGAAAGACATTTACTACAGAACCGTTTAGAGTAGAATGACGAAACTTGGTAAGTAACATATTGCTGCGAAATGAGCAAAAACGAAAAAATCTCTAGCCGACCATGCTTACTTTTTCACAAAAATTTACGGAAAATGAGGTAGGAAGACAGCACATAAAAATTATATCTGATTATATCTATTTTATACTGTTGGTATTTTTTTTTTTTTCAAAATAATAATGTTATATACAGACTAGGCCAGATAAAAAAATATTTTTTTTTTTTAAATTTTATTGATATTATTTTTCAAAATACTGTAAAAGTAACGGAACTTAATATTCATTTCTAGAGGTCTGTAATTGCTAATCTAGATTTTTTAGGACTGATCTCAGTTTTGAATTATTGAAGCGAAAAAGTGTAGCAGCACATAGTTTCGTAGGAATTTGCATTCTCCACGAAAACATTCTGAATGAAAATTCTGAGAAGAAGAGGACATGGACCCATCAATGAGTATACTCCACTGATCAGGACGATAAGCTCAGTCGATTTAGCCATGTAAGTCTGTCCATGCTCCCATCTGTCCCTCTACCTGTTTGAAAGCAAACTAGTCCCTAAGTTTTGCAATATATTAATAAGTTATCGAAAAAAATAAAATCGGTACAATATCTTACAAATCCCACATAAAATCGATTAATCCCCTAAACGGGGTTTCAACTATCACTTGTTTTTTGTTGTTTGTAACAACAAAAACACTCCCCGAAGGTTTTGGAGAGTTTTGTCGAAAGTGGCAGTCCTTTGCGGTACTGCCCGGCTGTCGTGGTAGCGATTTGGTCTGACCAGTACGACCATCTAGGTCACGTCAGCCTTAAGGAATACGAAATTGGGTAAAGAGAGGCATCGTATCCGTAGATCAACCAACAAGTTGTACGTCATTACATTTTTGCATATTAGTCGCCTCTTACGACCGGTATGCCTACATCGTTCTTATTCTAAACCCCTAACCCGCATTTAAAAAGCTACGAACTTAAAACTTTGCACTTACTACATATTAGGGTTGGCCGATTTCGTTCAATTTAAAGATCGAATGAACTAGTTCTTTTTTCAAAAGTGAACTAGGTCGTTCACTTCGTTCAGTCGTTCTATACTACTTTTTCTTTTCAATCATTTGTTGCGTACGTGAACATATGAAACAAGAGAAGAAGCGTGGACACAAACGACGGTTTGGAACTAGGGTAGGAGTTCAACGTTCGGGAAGTAAAATTTATTGAGGTAAAATAAGAAAATGTCCACTTACTTTAGCCGTTTTTCCAAACCAATATTCAGTTGGTACCTGGGTACCCCAGTCGTGAGAAGTCGTAATAAGAAATGCAAAATTTTGGTTCAGCTTTGGTTGTTATTGCTCGCTGCAAGAGCTACGTACGTTAACATCGTACACAAAGATTGTGCAACACTATCAATCACTGAACGAGCTTGAAAACATTTGAACGAAGTTGTTCGTTCGTTCAGTGAACTGAGTCGTTTTGAATTCGTTCATTCGCTAACTACACAACCCTGCTATATATGTAATGTGTCTACTGAAAATCTGTAAGATTGGACCAATGTTAGATATAGCCCCAATATAACCAGCTTTTCCGATAAATCACCTTTCGCCAATATATATTCCAACTGACAAGGTAAGAACGTAAATTTACACACAATTTGTACTTATTGTAAATAAGAGCCATGCAGTGAAAATAGTAATTCGTGTTCATGAAAGATATAAAGCCTTCTGCAAAGACGAAGACAGTATTCTCTTTACTTGTTTTTGTTCTTCATAGTTTCATTTTCTCAAAAACTACGAAAACCACTTCCAAAATCATTTGAGCACAAAAGCTATTACAGCTACCCACTGGATTCATTAAGTGTATGTTTTTGATTATTTTGTTAAACTAAATCAAAATATTTGTTATTTGTGTTATCTGCACTTACCGGGTAATGCAATGCAAAACAACAAAGCAAGAATAGCGTACATCCTTTGCTGCCAACTAAATACATCGAATTTTCTATATAACCTTGTTGTTGTTGTGGCTGTGGTAGACGTTTTATGCGACGCAGCAGCTGCATTTGAGGAGTTCTTACTGTTTCTAATCACTACGGAATGTTTGTAATCTTTCTCAAGAACACTTTCACTTGCCACAAAATTATCTTTACGCTTCAGTGCTGCATGTTGTCGTTGTTTTTGCTGTTGTTGTTGCATGTGCTGATAGTTGTTCTTCTTATGGTTTTTATTAAGGCTGTCTTCTTTGCTGTTTTCTTGCTGCTTGCAACAATGTGCGGAATTTGTTGGCGTTGAATGTAGTACATCAGCGCTGCACATACACAACGTTGCATTACAACATTTGCAACAACAACAACTCCACCCACTGTCATCTGTCATTGTTGCTGTAGCTGGGATTGTGGCAGTTGCCATCCTGCTGGTGACTTCATACGTTGCAGTTGTTGTTGCTGCTGATTTTGTGTGGAGCTGTGTATTATTGTTGTTGTTGTTGTTGCTTTTGTAGCAAATGCACTTCACTTCCGCATTTGGTGTAATTTGCATTTTTTGTTGCGCGTTTTGATGTTGCACACAAAGTTGTTGTTGTTCGTGGTGTTGCTGCTGCTGCGGTGCGAGTTGTAGTTGCGAATAGTGAAGCGCGAAATCACGACACTTTGTGACAATTTTAGCGTTGTTGTTGTAGTTACTGCTGCCGTTAATGCTCGCGCTATAATTGTTGGGGTTAATATTTTTGTTGTTGTTACTTCCAGTACTACTGTTGCTGGTGTTGCTGCGAGTTGTCGCCTTAAATTGCATAATGCGCGTGATGCCCACTTGACATTAATTAAGTGCGAAGAACACGGAAAGCAGACGCACAGAGCGACAGCTCGTCAGAAAATCACACACTCATAAAGATGTGTGCACGCCGAAAGTTGCTTCAACCGCAAGCCGGTATAAAAAATTGAATGCGAGTGTTGTATGGTGTGAGTGTGGATGTGTGCGCACTTTCACACTTTTTGCACACTTAACAGACAAAGTGTCACCAGCATTGTTGTCACCATGTCACTTTTCACAATTTGATTTAATTTATTTTTGTTGTTTTACTTTCTACTTTTTGTTTATCTCGCCTTTAACGCAACTTCACATGTGTGTACGGTCATCCATACGTCTTTTGCTTCGAGTTATTTTTGAGATAAGTTTAAAATTTTTTTTTTAATATTTTTCAATCACTGCAATTATAAAAAAAAATTTTACTTTTTATTTTTGAAAAAAGTAAATATTTTTTTTGGTATGTATTATATTATTATATAAGACATTAGCGGTATACCTCCTGAGGAGATTAAGGTCGAGCTTCTCTACCAACTTGTGGTGTGATGCTTCTAATTTATTCCTACGAATTGGCGGGACCTAGAGTTTTTTGCCGACTCCGAATGACATCTGAATTTTTGCTGAGATCCCTTTCAGGGCAGAAATACATTCGGAGAGTTTGCCAAACCACTGCCGAGGGGTGACCCTGTTTTGGAAAAACTTTCCAACCCACTTTTGATGTGACCTATACCAGTATATGAAAAGCGTTGGCGGTTGACTCTAAATGTTCCTTCTATGATCTATAAAAATCTTTTAATAATTAACTCAAATTAAATATTTAAAAATAAAAACAATAATAATTTAAAACGATGCCGCACTTCGGCAATGAATAGGCAAACTCTCCGAGTGTATTTCTGCCATGGAGTGTTTCTCAGCAAAAATTAATCTGCGTGCAGATGTCGTTCGGAGTCGGCAAAAAACTCTAGGTCCCGCCAATTTGTAATAAGAATTAGAACCAGCACACCCCAAATTGGTAGAGAAGTTTGGCCTTATGGGGAAATCGAACCAAACCAAACCACGTTGTCTGAAAAGGAACGATAAATACTGAACTGGCCATATCACATTGACTTATACAGGCAGAATGATATAATTTGGCGGTTACATACATTTTCTTATTGTTTATACGAGTTACGCAAAATTTTGGAAAGTGGGTGTGGCACCGTCCACTTATAAGACTGTTAACAACTTCAGAACCGAATTACAAAACTTGATACGAGGTATACTATGAACCAACTCATAAATATTGGTGATACAATTTGGAAGTAAGTAAAGCACAAACAACTGACAAAATATGTGGGCGTGCCACCGCCCACTTTTCTGAAATTGTGTAAGTGCTGACTAAAGGACACATACCTTCAAACATCATTAATTTAAACCAAGTGCATTCATAGTTATGACGAATTGTAATTTTATATAAAGGGTGTTTTTTTAGGGGTATAGAACTTCGAATTGAAATAAAACCCAAGAAAATCGTCTTAAGGTCCATCAATTTGGCTTTATTGGAAGGATAATTTTATGCCATTAATGTTTAAATATGATTTCGGGCATGTGGCCGCCGTGGCTGGCTCGAATAAAGCCAATTCTACAGGTCCAATTTTCAACCACTTTTTCTAGCATATGGGGCCGTATGTCGGCAATAACGCCACGAATGTTGGCTTCCAATTCCCCTAACGTTTCTGGTTTGTTGGTGTAGACGAGCGACTTCACATATCCCCAAAGAAAATAATCCAATGGTGTCAAATCACACGACCTTGGTGGCCAATTGACAGGTCCATTCCGCGAAATTATGCGCTCATCGAATGTTTCCTTCAATAAATCGATTGTGACGTGCGCTGTGTGGCATGTAGCGCCGTCTTGTTGGACCCAAAACTCATCCACATTCATGCCATCCAATTCGGGAACAAAATAGTCGGTTATCATGGCTCTATACCGGTCTCCATTAACGGTAGCTGCCTCTCCAGCATTATTGCGGAAGAAGTATGGCCCAATGACTCCACCAGCCCATAGAGCACACCAAACAGTCAGTTTTTGTGGATGTAATGGCGTTTCAAGGGTCTCATGTGGATTCTCTTCACTCCAAATGCGGCAATTTTGCTTGTTGACGTAGCCATTCAACCAAAAATGAGCCTCATCACTGAACAAAATTTTGCGATGAAAATCAGCATCGAAATCAATCTCATTTTCGGCCCATACACCAAAATCACGACGCATTGCATGGTCTCGCGGCTTTAATTCTTGCACAAGCTGGATCTTGTAAGGTCGCAAGCCAAGATCTTTGCGCAAAATCTTCCATAAAGTTGATGGACAAAGCTCCAATTGCTGTGCACGGTGGCGAATCGATTCATTCGGGTCCTCTTCAACACTTTGCTCTACAGCGGCAATTGTTTCTTCGGTGCGCACTGTTCGACGTCTCTGCGGATGCGTATTATCACATAGAGTAAACGTAGTGCGAAAACGATCCATGGGTAACCGAATTAATTGCTCTGATGGACGATTATGTCGACCATAAAATGGACGGAGCTCACGGTAAACTTCGCGAACTGAACCATTATTTTCGAAATAAATTTGCACGATTTGCAAGCGTTGTTCTTTTGTCAACCTGTTCATGATGAAATGGCAAACCAAACTGAACATAAATGACATTAGAGTTGCCAGATTTGACCACAAAATGCCAGTTTTATCTCTATTCGAAAAACAAACCTGTAAAAAAAACACCCTGTAGCTTGGTGGCGTGGCACCACCCACTTTTTGAAAATTATTAACAGCCTATGCTGTACCCAGTGAATGCGAGAAAAGATGGGTTGAGTACTTTGGACGCCACACATTCATTTTTACTTATAAGATATGCCCACATGGTAGTAGAAAATGTTTATAGCCTTTAGCGGTCATAACTTCACAACAATTTACTACGACTGCATTTACAAAGCTGGGTATTTAATGTTCGGTCCCACCCGAACTTAGATTTCCTTATTTGTTTTCATTTAAATATGATGATGATATGAGCTATTTTTAACTGTTCTTGAGCTAGTGGCACATTGAAAAAGCACGGCATCCTTTTTGATTATTACTCTTATCCTGTACCAACATTTTTCTATTTCTTTTCTTTATTACAAATATTCTTTTTTCCCGTTTTTTGCTTACCACACTCGAATTGGTTTGAATTTTAATTATACTGTACCGCATAAGCGGCATGCGTCAAATCAAAAGTTTGTTATCAGTTGACGCAAAGTGCTCACATTCGTTTTATATAAGTTTAGACATATTTTTATTAAGACAATAAACATTTTTATTCAGTTTTTAAAAAAAATTTCATATATTTTTGATTTTGAATTAATTTTCTTGACTTTTTATTTAAAATTATTTTATTATAAAATTTCTTGTAATCAAAACCTTTCTTTACTTCTCTTACCCGTTATTTAATGTTTTTATTAAGTTTGTTTCTTTTTTATTGAATCACTTTTAATTTCTCAAGTTTCCTTTAATTGTTCTCACACTGTATAAATTTGTTCTTTTATTATTTAATTGCTAAAATTTGTTGCTTTTCGTACACGTTAGTTTTCCAAGCTTTTCGTGTAGTTTTGAATCTACGAACTATCTTCATTTAAACTTTTGAGCTCTTCCGTTGACATAAACGCGCGCCGGAACCGTCAAATGTACGACTAACTCCACGAACAAGTACGAATGCCACTTTACTGCCAGTTTTTTTTGCTCCACCATGCTCCATACAACAAAACACTCTCAATGACAGCAGCTAACTTCTATGGCCGAGTGTGTTTTGGCTGTTTGTTGCTTGGCGCACACCCTCAAATTGTTGTCACTTCACAGCTGCTGCTGCACTGCTGTTGCCTCACATCCATGTGGACTGTGTGCTTGTGTGTATGTAGGTTTTCCTGTCAGTTGCTTGTGATTTTTACTTCGCTACGCACGACGAAGTCGCAGTTGTTGGCATGGTTGCTTTTGCTGCTGTGATTATATGTTTAGCAACATGTTGCAAGCACATGTTGCACTGGAAGTTTGAGTTTAAGTTTATACTTTTTCGCTTCCAGCGTCGGTAATGGGAATTGTTGAGCTAATTTCCTTTAAACGCTGTGCTTTCTAGATGTTGACTTTTGATTTTGCTTTCACTTTTGTTTATGTTTCCCTTTGTGGATGTGGGTGTGTGTGAAAGAGTGTGCGTGGCACAACTGCGTAAGGGTATTGTTAGCTGTTTAAGTTTGCGTATTTGTTTGTGCAGTTGCTGGTGCTTTATCAGCTTATGTATGGCAATTTCGATTGGCAATTTAGCATGGGACTCCTGTGTTTCGTGATAGTTTACTGAAAATAAATGCAAAAGTTCGAAATAAGTATTACAAATAAATTTTTATACATGAGGTATTACATAAATATGTACATATAAATGTATAAAATTATACTAGGTAAAAAAAAGATATTCTCCGATACATATATGATATATTTCAATATTCACTGCAACCGCAGCTTTCGTGTAACCGAGCAAACTGTTCGGTTCTGAGTTTTCCTTTGCAGATGTCGTTCGCGTCGGCATAAAATATATATCCCAACGATTTGTAGGAAAATTTAAAATATCACTCCTTAAACTTGGCTGAAAAGCCAGTATTAATAGACAAACGAGTATTATAATTATTTAAATCCGATGCCAAAGTCTTCGTGTTAAATTTCCATGACCCAGTCTAGAATCCATTCAAAAAACTAGTTTCTACAAACAAAAAACAGAAATAATTTTTGACTTAACTTTTTTTTATCCAAACAGGTATGAGTAACTGAGGAAAAAATATCTACGTTGCTAAATTTATTTCATTCTCCATTTATATTTAGTGTAGCAACGAAAAATCAGTATTTTCTTAATGTCAATAATGAGCCCAAGTGTTGCTCTAATATTAATAAGAACTAGTAATTTTGCAACTTTCAATATAAATTAAGCAAAAAAGCAATTTTAATCTAAAGTTAAAACCGAAAAGCCAGTATTCCCAAAAATTAATAACGAAATACCAAAAGGGTCCAAGAAAATGGAGAAAAACCAGTATTTTAGGTTTTTTTGTTATTTAATGCCGAACATCAATGGTAGGCCTATATTTTACGCATGCATGTCTTAGTTTGAGGTTAAAAAAGGCTATGAACAATTGCGTATAATTATTATTTGGATCCAATGCTGTACTCCTCGTCTTAAATTTACATGACCCAGTCTACAACGTAATAAAAACAAGAAAAGCCGAGATAATGTTTCACTTGACTCATTTTCATTTAAGCAGATATTGAATTATTTTTTCGATATACATTTGGAGGAAAACGTTTTTTTGTGTAGCAACAAAAAAACGAGAATTTTCCAAAACACCAATAAAAAACCAGTATTTTCCAAAACATCAATAATGACATTAAGTAACTATTACTCTTAGATTAGTAAGAACTAGTTTTTCTGCAATAAATAGTAAAAAAAAATATTGCTCTACAGTTAAGCCTTGAGTTTTCAGATCCACGAAAAAAACGTTAAAACTCAATACTTAATTTTTATTCTCGAGGAATAAAATATCGCTAAGGAGTAAGTTTTATTTTATATCAAAAATATAGAACTCAAAAATTAGTTTTATATGTATTTGACCAAAACAATAAAACTTAAAGAAATGAAAAAATTAAACTTGGAGATACTTTTTATTAATGATTTTTATTAAAAAAAATCAAAAAATAATGATCAAGTATCATAACAGTTACGGTCCCTGGTTCTTCCACAACGGCAGATAAAGCTTTTCAGTGCATTACTACAATCACAGCGGATCGTAGGGCTTATGTAGACATTTCCTCATTTTCTGTTCAGCCTCACTATGAGGATGATATTCTGATATCAGGAGGGGCAGTCCTGAGCGGGGTGTTGTTACAGGCTTGCAATTCCTACTATTTCTATCAAAGACACAAGTTCTGACATTTTGTTCATAAGATCTTTATTTTATAAAAAATATATTTCACTAAAAGGGTTATCAATCAATCATTATAATTTCACTTCCTGCAAAGCTGATCAAGAAATTAACATCAAAAAAATATTAATCGCTCACTTACACAGACGTACCTATTCCATGTGCAAATACCAACAACGTCAGCAATAATAATATTAAGTACGACCAGCCACCAATCGCCAATATTTCACCCCTCCTTTTTGCATGCCGCTTTCAATGCATTTCCTGCTCATTTAAGAGCAATCAAAAGTACGAAAACATTAATGATGCATTTTCCATGCTCGCTTACCACAATGAGGCTACTCATGCACTCACAACCGAACAAACAGATAAACGAGCAAACAGAATTGCAGCCTGTTGCAAGCAGTCTGGGGGTGCTTATATCAATTTTTTGTTATGCTTGTAAAAAAATGAAATGAGAAAAAATCCCAATAAGCAAATAAACAAACCAACGTTTAAAGAGTAAACAAAAGGCAATCAAATTGAAGTGGATGCTGAACAAGTAGAAGAAGATGAACAAAAGTTATTGGGTTACAGAGGGTTGAGAAGAGCAAACAACAAAATATGATGACTGTTTGCTATAAATGTTTACATTTCTGTAGACATACGTGCCTGCATATATATTATCTAGATGTACTTACTCGTACTTGTATAGTATAATATTTGAAGGAGGCAATCTCGTACATACTTAGAAAGCGCAAGACAGCATCTAAACATACATACGAGTACATCGTTTACGAGGCGGAAGGAAGAACAAGAATACATATGCAGCTGGAAAGCAGCAACAAAATAGGATCTAATAACAGATGTGGCCAAATTGCGTTTGTCCAAGAAGAACTGTAATAAACATTTACTGTATATTGTTGCAGTCAACAACTCGGCCCATTTGAATTCAATAATTTCTGAGAGACGAAGATTTAGCATCCTTCTGAAAAGTTTAAGGCCGAGCTTCACCTGCATTACCCATAAACTCAACTAATTGCATAAGTGAGAGAAAGCGGATCTTGGTAGAAGTTTTTAAGCTACGTCTTGAAAAACGTTTTTAAAAAAACATTATTTTGCATTTTTTTTTTGTCGCTTTTAAATCTTCAATAAAGTACCAAATACATACCTTACCGCGTTACATTCTCAACTTCTAAGCAGCTGAAAAAACTTGCAGTCTTTCAAATAATTCAAGATCAATTTCTTAGCCTAAAGAGAATACATTAGTTCACTCTTAACTGTTTAAATGATTTTGGCCGCATAGCATAATGACCAAGTTGCTCTTCTCACTGGCGCCCAATGAATAGCCCAAATCATCTCAAATCGTTCACCATTTGCTTTTCATCGAAGTAGAGGTATCCCTCTTACTATGCATCTACTGGTAGGTACCAAAAAGCACACTTTCTCAGTCGAAGCATCTTCGTACATTCGCAAAATATGACCTAGCCAAAGCAGGCGATACAATTTAATTTGTTGAACTATGCCGATGTCTGCATACGGCTAGTAAATCTTTCAAAGGATCTTTCTCTTGAATACTCTCTGAGAAACCTGATCAGATGTGGTTTCATTCAAGGTGTTTGTCGTTGTGCTCAAGCAGGGTCACTTCCCATTCTGAACGGAAGGATAACTTGCTACGTACTTAACCGGCCGCGCATGCATATTTATTAGTGTTTGTTAGTCGAAAACTAAACGCAGAAAACAGGATATATACCAGGCGCAGCTACTCCCTCTCTTAACAATAGCAGCACTTTCTGACGGCTGAAAATCAGATAACAATCTCTTTTCAAACTCAATAACGACTCAGAAGAGGCAAGTACACCTAGCCACTGCTATCGGTACCCTTAACATTTTTATAGATGCGTCTGAAGTAGCCGTGGGGAAAGGGGGCTGATTCTCTTCTAGTATTTAGAAATATCTGGGTCGTGAAGGAACTGGAATATCCTACGAATATTGAAGGTATCTATCGGTGAGAAAATTTAAGCGGTCCATGGTTGACGACTTCAATTCGAAAAGATGTTATATGAGTTTTATCTACAACTACTCCAAAAAAAACGGCCGATAAAGGCAATCGGGGCATGTCACCTCCCATACAAATGGTTTTTCATGATATATTTTCTTGGAAGTGTTCATTCTATATGACTAAAATTCGAGGTTAATCTTAAACAACTCTCGAAAAATATGGGAGAAAGGAAAAGGAACGTATCACCTCAAATACAAATCAAATTTTTTATATTGCATGACTGTGGAAGGGCTGCCACCGCGGTTTGGAAGATCACGAAACCTACAATTTCTTGTCTAAAAGTTAGAAGCGGGAGACCTCAAATCGGCGGTATATTTCAACAAATTTTTATCTTTCTTGTTACTTTAAACGAGCTATTCTTGTATATTTGTATATCCAGACTATCTCGAAAACGGCTCAACCGCTTTGGATGAAATTGGGTATGTAGATAGTGTACCACATTATAAGAATTTTTACCTAGGTGTTGCCACATTTTTTGGGGTTGCCACTTATCTGAATTTTTTATATGAAATAAAATATGCTAATATGGACATCATACGAAAGATATTTTCATTCGTATTTCAAAAAAAGGATTTCGCAATGGGGTTGCCACTTACTGAGGTTTTTATATACACTTTTTGTTTAGGGTAACTACTTAACAACTATCTCGAAAACCGCTCAATCGATTTCGATCAAATTATGTTGATAATGTACCACATTCTAAGAATTTTTACGTTGGTGTTGCCATTTAAGTTACTTTTATGGGGTTGCCACCTAGCTAAATTTTTTTTATATAGAATCAAATATGCCAATATGGATATCATACGAAAGATATTTTCATTCGTATTTCAAAAAAAAGATTTCAATTTGGGGTTGCCACTTATTGAGGTTTTTATATACATTTTTTGTTTACGGTAACTATCTGAATTTTTTTTTATATGAAATAAAATATACCAATATGGGTATCAAAAGAAAGGCTTTTTCTGCGTTTTGAAAAAAAAAATACATTTCTAAGTAGGATTGCCACTTATTGTTGCCATTTGAGCTTATTATATCCTTGAACTTTTAACGAGCTATTCCTATATATTTGTATATTCGAATATCTCGCAAATAGCTTAACCGATTTGGATGAAATTTGGTATGTGCATAAGGTACCACATTCTAAGAATTCCTTTCTAGGTGCTACCTTTTAGGAGTTTTTACGGAGTTGCTACCTATCAGATTTTTTTTAAAAGAAATGAAATATGCCAATATGGGTCTCAAACGAAAGGTATTTTCCTGCGTATTGAAAAAACAATATTTCTAAGTAGGGCTGCCACTTTTGTTCGACAAGAAAAATCTGGCAAAGAAGTTCATATACCTTGCAGCTTCCAGTAAGGCCAAAATTTGCCATGACTGCGCATAAAGATCAGGGATAAACTTTTAAGTTAGTCGGAGTGAAGCTAAATTCATCGATGTTCATCCATGGTATGTTATATGTGGCATTTTAAGAGTTTAGTGACCAAATACATTTAAATTAATGTTTCCGGAAAAAAGTAACGTACTCGGCACATGGTATGGAAGGAAGTGTTGCAATAGATTTCATATGTATTGGATGTAAAAAGTGTTGCATAGTTCTATCACTAAAAATAAAGAAGAAATCACAGAATGTTGACCGATATACACAGCTCTAACCCACATATATACCCATGTGACCCTAATCTTTCTCGATTATTAGATAACAGTCGACAGCTGCTAACCATACAATTCAGCAAGGAATCTTGTAAAGACTTGTCGAAAATTTGTTTGAGCAGCCACCAAGGAGTAATTATGTGTATTCAAACTTTGTTACTAATAAAAAAATGTTAACATATTTTTATTATCAAGATATGTCTTTAGAACGCTTCACTGCTGGTAAGTAAAACTATTCATCTAAACAACCAGAATATCTTTATTGATGATTATCTAAATAAATTAAATTGTATGGCAACCTATGAAAATGCCGAGCAAAGCTCTGTAGAAGTAACCACGCTAGACCACTGAAATGAGGCAAATAAATGAAGTGAGACTTCAACAACTCCACAAAAATGACGATAATTGTAATGTGGGCATGAAACCATACAAACGGGATGGGAACGGAAGGAGTTATTTACTAGTAGTGGGATTCGACAAACCAATAAGGAATGGTCCGAAAAGCTTACTGAATCTATTGCGTTTAAGTCTATTGCGCCTGGACTATTATCTTTTTATCAGATTTATTTTGTTTTGTTGTTTTTCCGACAGGGTGAATAATTGATGTATATTGGAACGATTTTTCGTCATCCCTTGTCAAATTTGGTTTTGAGACAAACCGGTTTCGGCGTTGTGCCATCATCAGTGTCGATTTTCGTTCTCTGTTAAATTCCTGTTAAAATTGAGTTATCAATTGATTAAATAGCTTTTTCAATCATTAATGATTATTTCAATAGGTTTTAGAAATTTTGAATTACTAATTGATTAGAATTGAAAAAAAAATAAAAAATAATCAAAACTAATCAAATGTAATAAAAAAAAAATGTTCACTACTTTTAATTCTTTTTTTTTTTGGATTTTTTTTGATTATTTTGCTATAATCGTTGTAAGAAACATCACAGTATATTGCACGCACATTCTAATATGTATATAACAGTATTTGGGAGTGTTTTTAAGATGTAGTCGTGAACCGTGGCAGCCTTCGTGATGTGGTTGTATGAAGCCTACCACACCGAAGATCCCACGTTCAAATACGGGACAGCAAACATCAAAATGTTTGGAAAAGGTGGTTTTAGAGCAGGGTCGCCCTCGGCAGTGGTCGGAAAACCCTCCAATTGATTTCTTCCGTGCCACATTTATTATTATGATTACTAGTAGCACCTGGTCACATGTTATAGAAAAAGCTAAATCGGTAAAAAAAAGGTTAGAAAAGGCTAAAATTAAGAAAAAAAAAGCTTAAAAAAAAGTCAGAAATTTTTCTACGAACTTCTTTTACATTTTTTATTTTAGTTTAATCTATTTGTATATAAGGCTGTATACATAACTTAAAGGAACTATTCTTGTTTCAACACATATCAGGCACATTTTCCTTGACTAGGAATTTTTTCAAAGAAATACATACTATAGAAAAATCATTACAAACTAATAAATTTTATAATATTTTATTCGTCTGATGAATCAGTAGAGCTAGAGTCTGCGTACAAAGTTTGGGTATTTATCATAGAGATGAGATCACGGTAATTTAAAAATTAGTGCAACATTTGGGTAAGCGTTTTAACGAACATCTAATTTTAATTAAATTGAGAAAATACATCCGGCTTTGTAGCTTTCAAAGACTTATAAACTGGAAGATTGTAAAGAGATCATATTATCAGGTAGGCGATGTCGCAATTGGGTTATCAACTCCATTAAAAATAGTTGACAATTTTCACGAATAATTTTCGTTATTTCGTCATCAATACTACCTTTATCAAAATAAACTTGAACTAAAACGCAAAAAGATCGGTTACTAGTAACCAAAGCAAATTTGTGAATTTTAGACAAATATTCAAGGACTTCTTAATAATTTTAATGAGTTGGAAGTATTAGCTGATAGCGGGATAAACGACTTTTTGGTTCTAACTGAAACACACGTCACGAGCGATATCGAAGGACCTGAATAAAGGAAATGTTATTTTATTTTAAAATTTTTATTTTGTTTTTTAAGATTTGAATTTAAAATTGTAAAAAGAGTATTCAATGATACCAATAAATACTACTACTATTACTACTACTACTATTCAACTTTGATTTTATATATTTCTCTAAGTTGTTTGAAAAATATGGTGTTGGGACCAAAAAAAGGTTTGGAGTAAAAAAGGCTAGAAAAAAGCCATGAAGCTAAAACCAAAATTATGAGGCTAAAGGACAAAAAAAGCAAAAACTAGCCTAGAAAATGCTCACCTGGTCACACTGACTAGTAGTACTGAACCGTGACGCTGCGAAAATCGTTGGCTCCTCTATTATTTTTTTGTTATTGGAGTGCTCGTATAGTACTCCTTTGCAATGCATTAGCGGGCCACCTCAGCTTATTACAGCCCAATCATTGCGAATGCTATTAGGCTGAGTTGTCAAGAAATATAAAATTGATTATAAAAATAATGAAATCGCGCAAATGGTTCTATGTAGAATAGATAGCAGTACTTTCCTGTAGATACTCCATGGAGTAAAAACTTTAGAAGTACTCTATCGAAGGCAAATCATTACTTAACAGGTCTGCTTTTTATGTATTATTTGTGTATGCGCCTGTGATGAATGGACTTTCTGGGCCTCTATAAATTCCAAAACCCAATAAGTCAACTAGTCAATCCAGTCTATCACTTTCCGTATTGTTATTACAACAGACCACCTTAGAATTTACCAACCGTGGCGCTAAGATAATAGGTCATGTAGAGTCATCAATATTATCACTTAAGTCTCAAGATCACCCATATCAGCATTTAATTTAAAAATTACAGCATAACTTATATAGCTAGCTATATGAATCTCCACAGCATCATCATCATCGTCATTATCATCACCATATTTTTCAAAAATGTTCTCATCGAATCTTTTTTAATTTTAAATAGAAACATACATACATATATCATGTGTCTGCTTTTGACTGTCTGGACTAAAAAAATTACTTTCGGGCTGTCAAATGCACTAAATTGCATAGACAATAAAGTTATGGTGTTTTTAATTAAGAACCATTAGGATATATTTAGAGCACATAGTTTTTCAAAAATAAACAGAAGAAAATAGTTTTGCAGTGACTAATGAAAAAATTAAGATAAATACTTACAAAAACATATGTGTTTTGTGCATGCATATACATACCTACATACACACGTACATTTATATGTAAAAATTATTCCTTGATGTGTTGAAAGCACATAGACAAAATGTCCATAAATTATAAATAAGACACAAAATTGTCAAACGGAAATCGTGAGAAAACTTAAAAATTTTCGGAGAAAGTTGATAAATATTTCGCAGTTCAAAAATAAAACCAAAATTTCTTCAAAAGAAAATACACAGATGTGCTCATACGTGGCTGCAATGCAGCGGAAACCTAAAACAAGACAGCAAACCATTTAGCTAGCAATTGTAATAAACTAGCAAACTACTTAATTACTAGAGCTATACTAGTTCTAATGTAATAAATTAACTAAAATTCGACGTGGTATTTAAAAAAGTGAGGAAGCCATGCCCCTACAAAGCAAATGCTAATGCTTTTTATATCTACAGTAGAGATGCCACGAATATTCGGTAACTGTTCTATATTCGGCCATTTTTTTGGGCCTCAGCTCCGAAACCGGTCGAGTTATCGAAATAGGGATATCTATCTTAAATTTTAAGTTAAACGTAAATTAATGCGGCTGGAGTGCCTATAAATTTTTCTTAAATATCTGCAACGTACGGGCATCGATCTATTAGAATTTTATTATATGTAGAGATGACGATATATAACTTCTAACCCGTGAAAAGTACTAAGTGCTGACAAATATTCGGCTGCCTAATATTATGCGCCGAATATTCGTTGTTTGGTATTCGGCCAAATAAGTATTCGTGGCTTCTATAATCTAGAGCTATTCAGATATATCATTTTTGTTTTAGATATACCATACATGAAGTCGTAGAATCTCGACAGATAACAGAGAGAAATGTAAGAATATTTGAGAGACTGAAATCGGGTGGAAGAAGAATAAGAAGTGAGATGGAAACAGAAGCGAAAGTGAAGAGGAAACGAGAGAAGAGGTAACTTAGTAACATTTTCCAAATGTAAATTTTTGCCGAACCCGCTTTGATCAAAGTTATTAGACAAACCGTTAATTGTCGAATTTTTGATTCTTTTCGATTTGGGTTTGTTGCATCGTATGTTGGCTGGGCTAAGCTGAAGGTCGCGGGTCCCATTCGCTCGCCCTTCTGCGTTGACTTATTGTGGAACTGGGTACATTTGCTTTTCAGCAGAGGTTTCGTTCGATCGCATGGAAAGATTTCTTGATTTCGGCTTTGATGAAATCTCTATCACACGAGTCTCGGGGTTTTAAACCTTATTCCAGAAACATTCTACTAGCACTCATGAATTTTCCTATTCTTCTGGCAGGGCAGTAATATATCTAAAAGACCGATTCTTTAAATGAAATTTTTTGAGAGGTAAATGGTATTAACGAATATGTTTATTAACTGTTATTTGCTCCTGGTACCGCTTTCTGTCGCCAGGGTTTTTATGATGTATAGAACAGATATCTATATATAAAATAGCATTAAGTTGAACCAAATATATTCCTAGCTATGCCGAGATCGACCATAAATTTTAGACATTAATGAAGAACAAAGAAAACACAAAAGATGTGCCCGTGGCCCCGCCCACTTTTCCAAAATTATGTAAATCTTGACTAATGACGCATATATCCAAATACCATTGATTTAGACCAAATAAGTTCAGAGTTATGACGAATTGAAATTTTATATAGCCTGGGAGCGTGGCACCGCCCACTTTTCCAAAACTATATATAGCCTATGCTTTAACCCATGCTACCAAGAATATACTGTGAAAATTTCATAAAAATCGGTTGAGTACTTTGGAGGCTTATAAAGGACATACAGACACACAGACACACATTCATTATACCTAGTAGTGCTACGCCCACAAGGTACATTAACTTTAGTGGCGTTACGGTGTTATGTAACGGCATAAACGGATCGAGATAGATATTGACTTATATATATCAAAATGTTCAGGACGAAAAGAGAAATTGATTAAGCCAAGTCCGTCCATCCGTCTGTTAACACGATAACTTGAGTGAATTTTGAGATATCTTAATGAAATTTGGTATGCAGGTTCCCTGGCACTTATCTCCGAGCGCTATTTAAAATGGGTGAGATCGCATGATAGCCACGCCCACTTTTTATACATAGACTATTTTTGAAAATACAAAAAAAGTGGCTATTCATTACATAACACACTTATAAGGATAAAATTTGGTGTGTTCATTAACTTTAAGGCAGAAAATAAATTTTTTTTAAAATTTTTGTAAATGGGCATGGTACTGCCCACTTTTGATTAAGTCAAATTTAAAAATATTATCAATCATAAATCAAAAACCGCTCAAAATATCGGAACTAAATTTAGCACACATATTTATATTAATACAAGGTATATTCCGCAAAAAAATGGGGGCAATCGGTTAAGGTTCACGTGCACTTTTACACGAAAGATTTTGAAAAGGATCATAGATAAATTTAATAGGCAGTAACTATGCGTACAAAAGCTTTATATCATTTGTATTTCACTTTCAAAGTTTCCGTGAACGACAAAAGTAGAAAAATATAAATTTTTTAAAATGGGCGTGGCCCCGCCCCTTTTATAATGAATTATTCCACAAAACTTTTTATGCCATAACTCCGGCAAAAATTGATTACCGCTTTTCAGCATAAAAATTCTGCTATTTTCAAAAGCAATTGCTTGTAGCTTCAATTAGATACTTCAATCAAAATTTGTCAGCTGCTTCTCTATGTAGTATCCTCCTGCCAAAATTTGCCAAATCGGATAACACAAGTAAACTATCTGGGCAAGTCGTTAATACCCCACTGCAATATGGACGTTATATACCTAGTTTGATTATCATACCATTAATGAACATGAAAGATTTGTAAGTATGAGAAGAAGAAGAAGCATACTGAAATAATAAGGACGATGAGCTGAGTTCATTTAGCAATGTCAGTCTCTCCGTCCGTCTGTCTGTCTGCCCGCCTGTCTATTTGAACGCATGTTTTTCAAATATAAAATGTGCATGTATTGATATTTTGGAAAAATGTGGTTAGCAGTTGTTGGTAGGGAAGCTATTTATATATAAATGAATTAGTGGCGGCCGCCGTGGTGTGGCGGTAGTGTTGCCGGCCTACCACATCGAAGGTCCAAGGTTCGAGTCCTGAGACTGGCAACGTCAAAAGGGGTTTGAAACAGTTTTTCAAAACGGGAACGCCCCTCTGCAGTGGTTTGGCAACCTCTCCGAGTGGTTTTCTGCTATGGAAGGCTTCTCAGCAAAAATTTATCTCCTTTGTAGATGCCGTTCGAAGTCGGCAAAAATCTGTAGGTCCCGCCAATTTGCTTTATAATATAATACGAACTGAACCTGTGTAAATTGATATGCCATAATAGATCACTACTAGGTATATAATGTTCGGTTCCACCCGAACTTAGACTTCCTTATTTGTTTTTATTTATAAGATAAATTTTAGTTGAAACTCTATGCATTGGAGGCCGTTTGCAATTCGAACATTTGTGATTAGAGTGCACCAATCAAAACATAAATTGCTCTATAATCTTCTCTTCTTTGTTGATCAGATAGAGAAGTAGAAACCAAAGCAATGATTTTTACAAAGTTTGTCTTGTTGTATGTATGTTTGTATGTATGTTTGTATGAGTATCAGTAAAAAAGTGTTCGGTGGAATTGCATGAAATTTTTAACGGTATATTGCTAGATGTCCTACTTAAAGTTTTTAAACCATGTTTCGGCAATCATATATTTCATTCAAGCTGTATACAATCACAAACATCACAAATTGCACTAGTCAATCATGATCTTCTATGGCTTTTATTGCCCGTGTCAAATAAACATTGAAAGGAAACTACTTCCATCCTTATTTCGTACTAGTTTTCAGATTGTTTACACCCTGTTAGCTTCACTGCAGGACTTTAAGATGCATGTATCTCACTCATTCTTCCATAAACGCACCTATGTATTCTATATGTGTGTGTAAATATGTAATCATGTGTAAAATCGACATGAATTCATGTCAAGTGATTTATGCGATAAAAATTGCGTTACAAATTAGAAACAAAAACAGGAAAAAGAAAACAAAACAGAAGATAAATTGCATGTGTGTGAACCAACAATAATAGCACATCGAAAGCGGAACAAATGAAGACAAAAGTGAAATTCAAGCGAAAGTGAAAATTATTAAAACTCATATCGATGATGTTGTGGTGGACTAAGTTAGATGGTAGGTGGCTAAATAAAATTGATGCCAACGGAAGGCAAAAGTTTTGTTGTTCGAAAGTTGGAAGTTAAGCGTGTTCATATGTCAACAAAGTGTGTTATTATGTTCGATTTTGGTTTTTGATATTGAATTTTCAATGCTTTTTAAGTGTCAAGCACAACGAGTTCTGTCTTCGATATCGTTACAAGTGTGCCATAGGAAAATGTGGGGGAAAAATACTTGAAGCTAAAATCCTTAAAGTTTTAGTAAAAAATTTGATTTTATACAAAAAATGCTCATAAGCATTATATTATAAGTGCATTTTCTAAAACAGTAAACAAAAGC
The DNA here is from genome assembly GCA_949987695.1 of Merzomyia westermanni. NCBI lineage: Eukaryota > Metazoa > Arthropoda > Insecta > Diptera > Tephritidae > Merzomyia > Merzomyia westermanni. The sequence continues at coordinate 158,336,825 of OX465288.1, read as the reverse complement.
TTTAAGAATTATTGAAATTTTCTTCCTAACACCTTTTAATAAAATTTTAACAAGTCGATGTCTGTAAAGCGGTAGTATTTATAAGAATAATCTAAGGAAAACAATAGCTTTTATTAGAATATTTGTCCGACTCTCTGTATGCTTGTAAACACATCTATGTTTGTAGGAATTTCACTAGCTAACTGCTTTAATGGTTTCTTTACCAATGTTTGAATGGAGATCTTTCTTCGGGTATAGACTATATTTGTTCGGTGCTTGAATTTATCATAAACGCCTAATTCGATATAATCGATTAGTAATCTTTCAACGTTTGCAACTTTTTTTCGTAATCACTTAGCGATATATGAATAAAATAACAACATAATAAAAATTTTTTTTTGAGAGTGAAATTTGAGGTTTTTGTAGCAGAGAATTTAAGTTGAATTTAGGTAGTATAGCATTTAGGAAATAGCTTACTGTAGCAGAATTAGACAGGGTTCGGATGATTTCGGGATAGTTTTCGGGGACCTTTCAGAATCATTTCGGAATTATTTTGGGATCTTTTCTGCATCTTTTGCGGAAGTATTTTGGAGTTATTTCGTGATTGTTTATTGACTTTTTCAGGACCATTTAGGGACTTTTTCAGGAATATGTGGAAAAGTTTTCGATACTTTTTTGGGATCATTTGGAATCATTACAGGATCAATGCAGGAATCTTTTCGGGACTTTTGTTTATCATTTCTAAACTATTTTCGTGTCTCTTCGGGATCATTTCTTGACATTTTTTGCGTATTTTTCGGGATAAATTTGGGGTTGTCGTAGTGATAGTTTATGGATCATTCGGAATTGTGTTTGGGACTTTTTTGAAACCACTAATAATAATATATAATGGCTCTTTCGAGATCACTTTTGAAAAATTTTGAAATGACTTCGAGCAGTCGGCGAAAAGGGTATCGAAATTGTTTTGAAAAAGTCTTTGAAAAGTCTTGAAAAATCCCGAAAAAGGTAAGAATTTAACTTCTACCACGTGTACAGGTTTTATTTGTTGCTTTCAATTCAAACATTTTTTAGGCGAGTAGAAAAAGTTGTTGCTAGCATCGACGCATGACGTACCAAAACTCCCAACATAACCAGCAGCGCCCTCGAAAACCAAATTTAATAATCCGCTCCATAGATTCAGTAGTAAATACTCGTTAAGTGTTAAATTTAAACAGCAGCATCACCTCGTGGCATGCTTAACTACTTTAATAGATTGAGGAGCCAATGCAGAGCACTTCGTTGCAATGTACCAAAATTAAGTAAATGAGCCTAAGTGAAGTTGGTAACTAAATTCTCACTTTGTTCATTGTTGGCACTATGCTTAGGTGCCCATTAATTTAGTGAAGTGCGAAACATTCCCCTTGATCGATTTTAGCGAATTAGTGAACATTGAATTGCAATGTGTTTATGTAAGCGATGTATGTGTAAATTCGTGCTAGTTTGTGTAGTACATGCAGCTGGAATGCAGAACTTTACATACAAACAGCCGCAGTTTTATGGTGGTAGCGTGCTAACATACCACATAGAAAGGTCCAAACTTCAGGTAAATTGATCAGAATTGTTAGCACGCCTCCAGGAAAGATAAAGTTAAAACTCGTCAAAGCTACAAAACTGCTAGTATTGGGAAAGCTATAGAAAAATAAATTCGCTATACCATTGCAGCTATTCTTAGCATCTAACCAATATTTAATCTTAAAGTTCTATGAATAAGGGAGTGGGGGTGTGGAAAAGGAAAGTGTGAGGAAGGGAATAGTCTGGGGAACGGGAATGGTAATAAAGAATGATAAGGAAAATGCAAAGGGATAAAAATAGGGGAAAAAGTTAAAAAGAAAAGTTTGGGGATGTTAGATGTAGAGGAAGAAGAATAGGAAAGCGATTTTCCATGAATAATATTCAAAAACCACTGTAACACAATAATAGGATAGACATTCCAGCAGAGAGATTAAATATGAGGTAGAGAGAGGGGGTAGAAAAAGAAGGGAATGAGGAAGGTGAGGAGGCTCTTCTTCTTTAAATGGTCATCTAACCGCCTGGGCGATTTTGACCGTAAAAAAGGGGTTCTCATATCCGAGGCTTTGTTGTTGAATTTCATTGGAACGTTGTTTTATGTGGTGGGTCCTAAACCCAACGCACAACCCGTTTAACGGGAGGTTGAATTCTATTACACGTTTGTATAGCGAGCCGCTTGATCCAAGACAGACGCCCGCTTGCAGCCGCACCACCTGGTGATCAGACGCTGCTGTTTGAACAACCCAGCAAGCCCTTAAACCGATTATGTAGGAGTGGCCTTACCAGGTTGTCGCCTTCTCACGTTTAGCTCACCACCAAACGGGTGTTCGGTGGTTACCCAGAGGATACTTGGGCGCAAAGCCCGGAAGTAGTGAGCTGCTTGAACCGCATGCAAAAGAATCGCTCTGGCCATTCCCAGGTGAATGGCGATCAGAAACTTTCCCCACTTGCGTGGACTTCTGCACACGGCCCCACCCTCCGTGGGGTGAGGAGGTGAGGAGGTTCAGACTGAGGAATCTAAAGCGAATGACGTTGGTAGACATTGTTTAAGTGTTGAAAAGCGGTACATTTTCCCTCATATACTGTCTTTCAGCACTGTCCATGAGCCATACATCAGGACATGTGTTTATAACTACCGATGCCTCATTACCAAACTTCTACTTACTTATGGGAGGATGGGGTGAGATGATCTTAAAGGTGTCACTGTGCATACCAAATAGCTTCTGCGACAGTTGTTGATAGCGTTTACATTTGACAAAGGTCTGCCACATTCGACAACACTCCCCAAAACCTTTGGGAAACAACGACAGACTCATAGAGCATTATATTTATTAGTCGAGAGATGGCCTAGTCCAAAGATTGATTATCCGTAAAATTTTGAAATGAGATTACAGTGACTGTTAATGCGCAGGTAATCTAACTTTTTATTTGATGACAAAACATACTTTGTTCATCCAAGCAAGAGAAGAGATAAATTAAGATGCGGGAACAATTGCGCCCTCTCATACTAGATTCTGACAGTGTGGTGTAGTTTTAGTTGGAAGAATTTTTCCTAATATGAGCTTAAAGAAATCGCAGATACGAAGTTTCTCTGTCTGTAGAATCCCAATTCTGCTGTAGCTGTTTTTGCTCTCTTCAGTACTACAGACGCAACAGCATTGGTTTAGTAGGCTGTTACATTTCTATAACTAACAGACAAGATGGAATGGTTGTGGGTTCTGGCATAATTCATGTCGACATAAGTAGCAACACAGAACACCAACACCATAATGGCTAACTGAGGCCACACACATGCCTATGAGCCTACTCTCATACCTCAGCGGTTGCAAGTTTATCTCGGTTCTCGTTAAAGTTTACAAGGTATTTGAATGTGATTTTATATAATTCCCCGAAAAGTTAAATCCAAAATATTTCAGCTCGTTGGTTTCGTAATTACTTATATTCGAAAAAATGTATAGAAAGTCACTTTGTTATTTAGTCAACAGCGGCATTTTTATTCGTTAAATGTGGATTAGAGGCGCGTGAGGGGTGTGTGAGTGTGTGTGGAGTAGAGATGTTGTAGTTAAGCACCAAACAAGTCAAAATCATAGCACTATACAACTTTAACTGGTATCGAGGTAGTCGGAAAAGCACTAAACTTTGAAAGTGAAAATTTAAAGTAAAGCAAACTGGTTAAATAAAGAAAAGAGTTCGAAAAATCTGACGACAGCTTTTTATTTAATTTTGTTGTTTACTGCACTAGGAATCGAACCTGTGGCGTCGCATTTGTGGACCGAATACCTATCACTGTGCACGACAGCATTGTGATAATTTTTGGTAACGGTTTTTTTGTTTATTTTTAACTAGTTTGGGACAAACATATCGGTCCGAAATCTTACAATTAAAAATATAAATTGCTTATATGGAAAAACGAAAGTTGACTGACTAGTTGGGCTTGGTGTATATGATGAATTTCTTATCAAAATCGTTATAGATTGAACCAGACCCAAGAAACAACATTTACCTTTACAAATACAACCTCATTTTTAGCAAATTTTACTATTGACTGTACGTAATATGACTATAGTAGGTATATATGAGCAAAGTACGGCGAACAATCAAACGCTATGGCACAGAATGTTTTCCTACAGACAACCGATTTTAGCAACGGATTAAAGTCGGTTTTTCGGAGTAGCGGGAATTATATCTCAAGACGGAAGACTGCCGCACTTTGTTGGGCAATGGCCAAAAGCGCTCTGGTGTTTAAGCTGTAAATAATTATGATGATGATAAGGGCATAGGTATGGAAAAATGGCAGTTCGAAATAGCTTACAACTATGTAGTTGGTTTGACTTGAGGGCGGTTTCAAACTCTTTCAAAAGAAACCAATAAATAAAAGCAATATTTTCATTAAAGTCTTAATTGTTAAGAGAAAATAGTTTACTTGCCTCCGGGCATGATTGATAAGTTCTTGCCTCACACAGATGAAATCATGGGTTTGAATAAAAACTTCTAGTAGGATTTTTCCAACTTCAGTTAACCTAGTATTCTTCAAAAATTTTAACATTTACTGCCAAAAGTTTGATATTTTTCCAATAGTTTGATATCAGAAAAAAAAAATTATAGTTGTAAACTAGTGCTTGTTCTGACTAGTTTGCTTTTTCACTGCAAGGTGGTTTCAAGTCAACATACAAACTTATGAAAACACGAACGTCACATACCTTCATACATAACTGTTCTTATGTGATTACTGAGGTGACTGAATTCGTGCAGTGAATTGTATGACTAACAAATGGGCACATATTTTTCAATCAATATACAAATATTAAAAATATAACAAATAGCTGCAAATTATTAAAGAAACATAGCAAACAGTGAATGCATACAGCTGCTGTATCAGCATAACAAACAAGAGCAACAACAAAAACAACAATAAATGAATCGTAACTTGGAAAAAAAAAATCATAAAGTATAGTAAATAAAAATATAAACGAAAGTAAAAATAATATCGAGAGTTATATACCCAGTTGTGGCGTTCGACAAACAAAAAAAGGAGATCTATAGAAAACTAAGTACTAAATTTCATCATTATATGTTGAACGATTTAACAGTTATGAGTAGTAGATATATTAAAAGTATATCGCAAAATTTTAGGCTGTGCGATAATCATTTTCCCAAAATTCTACAAAAATCATTAATAAAATTACCAAGATAACAAACTAACCCAAAGTAATCATTTAATGTATTGCAGTTCTGATATAACGAACGAAAGAACAAACGATTTCGCATAATTTAAACAGCAAACATTTTGGGTTAGAAGGTAGAGTTATCTAAGCTTTGTCTTTGAAAAAGCTGAGCAGCATAGCATGAAGTGACTTGATGACAGCTAAGACATAGAAAAGCATTAGTGTTCTACCGATACTACAATCGCAATAGAGAGAAGTGCCTTAGTTGTTGTTGTTGCCAACGCAAAACATTCCACTAAAGTTTAGGAAGTTAAAGGAATGAATCCAGTAGGCTCTGGTAGTAGCACCTTCTTGGACCATCGGGTAGTATATTTGAGTTCCCTTTAATGATAGGTGTGCCTACTGTGAGTATATTCTAAGCACCTGCATCGGTACAGCTCTTGTTACAGCGGAAGGTCTCGCACCTCATAATCTGCCTGTTCAAGCTCCTAAGATAAAACGCAACTACCACAACAATGTCGGCTTGTATCCATTTCTAATTGCTTCACTAGACCCCTACACCAAATGTGTTGCTCACTCTATGTCTCATAAGAGGTTGTATAAATGGTTAAGTCAGAAATTTTAGCTAAGGCAGGTGCACAGTTGTCTAACCTGTTGCGGATAATGTAGAAGCTTAATAGCATACTAGAGTGTCTATGGTACCGCTATATCGAACAGCCATTGCAGCACCGTTGAAGAGAGCTTTTCGCCCCCACAACACTAGTACTAGGCAACCGAAACATTCTTAGCTTTGCTCTCTATATTATGTTTGCATGAAAGGTTACTGCCAAGAACAATTCCGAGCTAGCCAAAGCTGTAAGATAGTAACGCGGTACTTTAATTTACATGCATAGGGCTAAAAAATTGCTCCTCTTATATATATTTCCAATTTTCCGCACTCTACCACGAATACTTGCAGAGATATGCTCTACGAGGAAATAAAAAACCTATGGGTCGATAGCTCTGTGTATCTTAAATTTTAGCTTAGACGTCTAGTAATGCAAGTTTTTGAATGATACACGTCCAAACATATAGACATACAGACACAAATTCTAAAAACTGTTGATTTTTATTATATTGGCTTAATAATGATCCCTACTATAAATTTTTGTTGAATTGCTGCAATGTACAGACATCGACCTGCTACAATTTTATTACATGCAGAGAAGATATAAATATATTACTTACACATACGTGCAACTGGGTATACAAAAATATATATACATGTTAAAAAACACAAAAAACCAAATATCATATGAATAACTAAACGAGTGCAATGGCACATTTCGTTGCATGCCGCTTGTTAGTGGGAAAACTTGGTGTGTGGGTAAGACTAGGAGAGGGGGGAGGTCGTAAAACCTAGAGGCACGGTGCTCGCTCCACTGGCAAAAACTCCATTGACTGTACGCGCTTGGTTGCACTCAAATTTAAATGAATTGCGTTGCCAATGAATATGAATGATGCACACTGACTGAGCGACTAATCGTCAACAACATACAACCATTGTGTACGTGTGGGGGGCAGATGAAGGTTGTTGCAGCAGCAATGTATAAGGGACTAACTGTTATGACAGCTCATGTCAATCCAACAACAACTGCATCACCTTTGATTGCTCTCCTGAGCTTGATTGTCTGTGAATGTGCAAGTAGGGTGTATGTATGTATGAGTGTGTGGGCTGCCGCATATGCCATTCAATATAAATATTTAGATACTTTGCGGCATTTTTAATTACGAGCGACACGTGAACATGTCAAAACGCAAAAAACCAACAACAAAACTAAACAAAATTCAATGGAGACTTTCAAAAACCTGGTAATCAATTGAGCATAATAAAAAGTCGAATAGACAAAGATGAATGCAGCTTAACGAGTTGTTAAACAAATAAAAAATGCGAGGAAGCGTACAAATGAATACAAAATTTCTGTATATGTATGGATGTGAATATATTGAATGGGAATCCAGAATACCTCAAGGCTAACAGAAAATTTTTTTTTTTTACAATAAAGCTTGGAGATAAACTTATTAACACCCGACACCCGAACTTGCCATAGCAACAAAACTTATACGGCAGTACCAATAGCTCTATGGGTATTGCGAATGCCCATCTGAGTTTTTTGCAATCAAATTAAGAGAGGCGAATCTTCACCTGAACAGGGTGAGAGTGAAACCTTTAGTAAACCAGCACAAGACGAGATTCTGCTCTAATCAAAGAAAGAATCGGTGCGGTATTTTACACGCCCGCAATTTTGGACTGCGTCCAAAAAATATGGGATGGCATAACCATCAATCGATAAACTGCAAATTTTAGTGAATTTTAACTCCCACTCAACAGCACTTGATGCAGCAATGCCTCTTTTATGAAATGAAATGTTGGATGCAGACAAAAGTGGAAGTGAACCTCAACGAAATCGTTTGAAATTCATATTGACCCATAGATACTTAACAACAAAAGGCAAACCCCCCTTTGATGTTTTATTTCATCAAGACGAGCTAAGCCCTTCCTGGATTTACCAAGTTTCAGACCAGAAAGGAAATACTGTTGAATAATGTTAAGAAATGCAAGCTGTTTTTCCAAAATATTGTTTACCTTCTCAAAAAAATTTGTACAGTACCATCGAAAGGTTCCTTCCAAACTAGAAAAATTATTCTTTTTTCAAACTTATTTGTAACAAAGTTTGTAAAAAAGTATTTTCATAAACGGCCATAATCAATAAAAATAAAAAAAACTAGTTATTTATCCTCGCTTTTAGAGCAATAACCGAAATTTCAATAATTTTTTTTGCCATCGATAGTGGAGGACAACTTTTGGGAAAAGGGATAACTGGTATGCTTTGTTGTGAAGCGCCAGAATCCCCTAAAGAGCGTGAATGAATTTACCAGTTGTACAGCAGATCGCTGGCTAGATCATACTATGCTAGTGAAACAAGACGCTCTTGGTACATATGTATTCAAATCTTCAGCCAACTGTGATAACAGAAGAGGGGGAGAGCTCTCAATAAGTTGAAAACAGGTGAAGAATGACTAGATCTTCTTTCATATTTTCTTATGGTTAACGAGGACGTACTGCGATAAAGTCAAAACAATCTGGGCTATTTAGCTTCAAAATTCGTCAGCAATGGCTTAGAGCCATAATAAATAAATTAGTATGTAAATATTGTCTCCTCCCCAAGAAGGCATGTTTTCGTGCAAACCAATGCCAGTCTGGTAGTCAAAAATGCTGCTCTGTAAGACTTCGTGAGCCTTTTCAACCTGGCTCTTTGAGTTTATTTTATCACGGACCAAGATTCTGTGTTCTGCTCATTGAACTAGATTCGCTCAAAGAGAAATTGCTATGGTCTGGTAATTAGAACCTACTAAAATGATAACTAACTATTCTACGAAAACATAGATGGCATAGACCTAAGGATGTGACCTCAAGTTGAAAAAATCGATTATCCAGGTATTTTGTTTGAAGATAAATGGGCGGGTTTTAAAAAAAAATCTTATTTTATTCATAAATCGATTTTTTTACGAAACCGGATTATTCGATGTATTAGCAAAAATGTGTTATGATTAATTAATTCAACGAAAAATCATAAATGAAATGAAAAGAACTAAAAGAACGATTTTCAGATTTTATTGCATCAGACAACATTACAAACCCGGAACAGTTTTATAATTTTGGATACACTGCGAGAACATAATACAATGATGTTTCGTTGTCATCAGATCTACCTATAAAGTAGCAAGATACTTTGAAAATAAGTGTTGCTCGTTATGTTCACAAACGGCAACGATATCGTGAATTTACCCCTCTTAACGCGCTTGTATGTCTATATTTTGTTTGTGGCCATAAAGTAGCCTTTATTACCTTCACTTCCTAAAGGCTTAAATGATAGTGCTTTTTTTTCTGTTTTTATTGTTTATGACTCATTAAAAAATTTCCAAAATTTCGGTGTGGATTTCAGGTTTGCCTGTCTTTCACAGCTGTTACGAATTTAATTTATTTTCTAAAAAAAAAAGTATTAGCATGGCATCTAAACTAGCCAACATCCTTAACCCTTTTAGTGCCGGGCGGAAAAGAAGTGCTATGCGATAAATGCCGAGCGATTTTCAGAGTTTTTCTAGGGTTCGGGAAAATGCCCATTATACCCAACGCGATAGAATTTTTACGTGATTCGAAAATCAGTATATTTGGGATGAAATACAGAACAAAACACTGATACTAGTTTTTATATAGACATTAATATATTGTCATAAATATAGTTGTGATATAATTTTGCATAATAGTTCATTTATAACGTATTATAAATTTATTTTGAGATAAAGTTCTCCCTGAGCGAAAAGTCAAGCGCTAAAATGCACTCGCGAAAAGTGCCAGAGCAGATATATCGGCCCCCGGCACTAAAAAGGGTTAAGCAGATAATTTGAATGTAATGTGGCGCCCACCGCAGTAGTTTAATGACGATATGGCATGAGCAAGATTAAGTAAGTGGAAAATAAATCAATGAAGAATTTGAGTAAAGAGTCTCTTAAAGTACTTTAATTCGGTTTTCACAGAGAAGGTACCGAGCTATTCTCAATAAAATATTAAACTTCTGTATATTAAATGTTGGTAAGAAATGCTCAGCTGTGATGAATTGAACGTCAAGGTAGTCAGAAAAGCGAAACATGGCACAAAGGCCCGAAATAAATAAAAAGTTGAAGCATGCATCAGAAGCTCCGTAAAATCGCTGATGAAGTCACTGGATACTAGCTACCTCGCGAAAACACATCGAACGATAAGAATATCGACCAGAAAAACGTTGAAGACCCAGGCAAAATCTTGTATCGACTACAGAGTTCTAAGATAGCTACGCTTAGGCAGGTTTTCACCGGGTGCCCTTTCGTATAGTTTAGGGATACTTCTGGTTTTGGATGAGTAATTATCGGTATTCGATATTTCAAAGTGTCTTTTAATTGACACTTTTGCAAACGGTACAGAATGCTTCAAGAAGTGTGTAACTCAAGACCGTTTTCGCAATTTTACTTCAGAGTATGTTCCTCAACCTGAGTAAAACCCAAAAAACTGAGTTGCATTGGCTTTCAAGTGCATGACGAAAGTCTAAAACAAGACCATCGGATGAAGGGCTATGTTGGCTAGGTCTTGTTCTGTGTATGAATAACGAAAGGAAGATATTAAATAAATTAAATGAAAGAATCAAGATTTTAGAGTCAAAGGGAAAGCTTTGATTATGGTTATATTTAGGTACATACATTCATATATGTACAATATTCTTGAGGTGACAAAGTTATGGTGATTTGAATTTATTGTATCAACGCTGGGTTATATAATGTGAAGGTTGTGGTGTTATTGTAGTCTAGTTGTGGCGTGTTAAAATGCGCAAGGGAGAAGATGTGGAGCACAGTTAGTCGGTAAAGTAAGTCAACAGCTAAACAACTGCCAGATGCGTTAAGTAGGTATGTAAGATTAGATATGTACTGTAGGAAATTTTAGATTTTTATGATTTCAGCGGAACGCTAACTGGGATTCTGTGACAATTGCACTTCAAATTGTCAAAATGTCAACTTCGTGTCTGATATAGGGGTCGAGTAAACAAAAGACAATTCCCATATGCGGTCTGTATATGCATACATAAACGTAATGTTACATGTTTGCATATATGCATGTACATACTTGGAATGCCAAAAACCCCGAGATTTCTTTCTTACAATCCCGGAATTCAGGATTTTTAAAAACATAACAAATCGGTAATTTGCTCAAGCCAATTTTAAGGTTATCGAAATTCCAAAATTCAAAACTATGAGAAAAAAAATAGCAAACCGGCTTTCATGAAAACGCATCACGGTTTTCTGTGTTCTATTTTAACTTAAAATACGTACGATCTGTGCAAAATTTGACGATCTTAACCCAAATTTTAGCGAGATATCTGCAAAACTAAAGGAGTTGAGTTTTCGTTCAAACTGACAGTTGGGCGGACCAACGGACATGGCGAAATCGACTCAGCTCATAGCCCAGATCATTTCGGTATACTGATTTATGAATCTATCTCTTCTTCTTCTCATACTTACAAATGTCCGACTAAAGTTATAAAACCATTTCATGTTCAATAAAGTTATTAAAACATTTGTACTAAGTACCTTTATTATATTAATAAATTAAATTGTGTCTTACATTAAAAAATACATATATATATTTGAGTGTCTTACACATAGTTTCTCAAACAATTTTTTTAATTTTTTTCAAACTAAACTCTTAAAGAACAGCGAATACCCAAGTCTTGTGACTAGTCCCGATATTATAACACCATATACTGAAAATTCTGGGATTGGTAACATCCAAAAAGTGGCATCTCTGTTACATACCTACGTATACCTGTTCACTCCATACTCTCAACGCATTACGGAGAAGTTCTTGAGTGCCTCCAGGGCTGCGTTCTATTTGCATGTTTACAAAGTCAATTAAATTCTGAGAAAATTTTTTGATTTGATGGCAAGCCGAATTAGCAATTGATGAGTAGAAGAAAATTAGCTATGTATACAAGGTGGCGCAAAAGTAATCCTCCTATCAGAAAATGCTATAAATTTTGCGATTGGCCCCTAAAGTCAGTTCTGTTTTGACATTTGTGTAGTAAACACATGCGAAATACACGTTAATAAACAATGGTTCTCTACACTGCTCCAGAACGCGGAATATTGCTGATTATTTATTTGACCAATAATCGGTCGGGGCCAAACGGTTACTGTGAATGGTGAGCGCTAAAGAGCAATGATCAACGAGTTCTTTTTGCCGCAACTTGATAAATTGGGATTGGAAAACATGTGGTTCCAACAAGACGGTGCAACAGCACACACTGCACGTGCCACAACCGATATGCTGAACATCGGAAGCTTACTTATGCGCCACCTTGTACATATGTATTTGTAACATTCAACGTAACATTCAAGGTAGTTCATTTCCGAAGATTCGTTTGAAGATGAAAAAACTGTGATCTATATCAGTATGTAGGACAATGAAGCAGAACCCGTCATCTTTGCTAATTAGGTTATGTCTAATTTTATACTCAACTTTTAAGAAACATTTTAAAAAAATTCGGAAATTTCCTTTTATTTCGTTGCACACAATTTAATTGAATTAAAACTCCTCTTTTTGCTACAAAAGACCTCACGATCAAGTTGTACTTAATATGTCAGATACCTTCTGACCTAAAATCACATTCACTTGACTAAAAATCAGGCTCGCTCTGACTAAAAATCAGAGACCTGCTGACTAGAAATCGTATGTCTTCTGACTAGAAATCACATTCACTTAACTAAAAATCTACCTCGCTCTGACTAAAAATCAGAGACCTTCTGACTTAAAATCAAATTCACTTGACTAAAAATCATATCTCTTCCGACTACAAATCACATTCACTTGACCAAAAATCAGGCTCGTTCTGACTAAAAATCAGATACCTTCTGACTATAAATTAGATTCACTTGACTATTTTTTATATATTGCGTAATTTCGCAACTCGACTCTCACATCTGCTCTCTGAGACCACAATTGAACCTATTGGGATGTGCGAGCATTGGGAGCGGCGTATAGGGCTAAGTTGAGGACACATGCAATGCGAGGAGTATGCGACCGCTATTGAAAGTGGAAGAAGAAAGCAAAATATATAACAAGAGCGTGCAATTGCTGGCGTATGCAGATCACATTGACCACGTCGCAAGTTCTACATACTGCAAATCATACAAAGAAGCGAAAAAAGTTTGTACGAAGGTGAAAATAGACAAAACGAAGTCCTTTATGTCATCTTTCAAAGAGTCAGCTCATTCGCGCCTTGGGCCCCACGCCATGGCTGGCAGCTTTAAGTTTGAAATAGTAAAGGACTCCGTTATACATGGGAACCAGCATTAACAATAATGTCAACTTAGAAATTCAGGAAAGAATTACCCTTGACAATATATGTTACTTTAGACTGAGTAAGCAATTGAGAAGCAAAGTCCTTTCTCGACGAACCAAAACTACGCTCTACAAGTCGCTCATAAAAGCCGTCCTGAAATATGGAGCAGAAGAATGGACGGTGACAGGTCCAAATGATTCGGCCTTGGGGTAATGGAGTGAAAGGTTCTTCGAAGGATTTATGGGTCTCTACGCGATGCCGACGGTGTCCAATGAATCAAAGGCTGCAGACCTATATATGTATGTATATGCAAGACTGCTGTGTGGAATGAAATAACTACTTTGTGAAGCAAAGGTTTGTAGTTGCCAGAAATCGCATCGAAAGACTTTACTGCTATCGACCGAGTTCTATATGAAACTAGAAGAAAGGCAAAAATATGTTTAAGATAGTTCGAATTTGAAAGTTTTATATTCCGATCCAAGTTATAGTCCGAATATCTAGATTATCCAATTTTTGGATGACTAAGTCTTGATAATGGCAAGAACTTATACGAATTGCAATCCACGATCTCTTAGTTTTTTAGGCATACTAAAACCAAACCTTCATTACTGAACTTTTCGGCGTTTCAGGAACTTCGGAATTTCAATATTTCATAGAGCTATTTAGTTTACACAGCTATTTCAGATCGATAATTGGAAGTTTCAAGCATCCCTGATACTGATGCACTGCCAAACAATCTGACATCCGGCAGCATCATTTTTAATTATAAGATAAGAACCGCACCAGGGCAACTGCAAAGCAGTCAAGAAAATTTTGAAAACAATGGGGATGGTGAATATTTGAAAATAGCATCATCACTTGCCTTGTTTGAGGAATGCTGAAGGCATAGCGCAGTTGAATTAGTCAGAAATTTGGTAAAATATGTAGACAGATGTACTGCGAATAGCCCATGTACTTTCGTAATTCCTTGATAAGGTTCTCAAATGTATAAATAAGGTTGTGAAGGAGAGTTGGCCCCCACATACAACTATCACCCTCTTGTTGATATGTCCCGACACCAGTTAAATAAAGTTACATAAAAGCACAAGTGCCGCTTCTTATTGATGTGGATGCACTACAACTCTCATTAGGTTAAAACTTGAACTTATGTGACATATTTCTTTTGTGCAAATCCTCTTTTAAAGTAAGCGTTTCAGCACAGCATAACTTTGAGCTCAAATCCAGGGCATTACTTATCTCAAATTGTGCACCCACTATGGTATGCACGTGATTTTCATTTCGACCTAAAGATAGATATTTTTACTCGCTGCTTTAAAATGCCACACTTGCTACGCATGCCTTATGTATTTGGCATGTAATGATCTCCAAAGCTCGTTACTCGCCATATCAGTCATTCTTAACTTGACATGTGTGCATCACATCGTTGTATGAACTGCTTTGCTCATTTTAAAGCTTTAAATTTCTTTCAAAAGGCCAACTGCTCATTTCCAAGCACACCTCAAGAAATTTTAACTTAAATTTGAAACTCTAAACAAGCCAAATTTTGTTTGAGATTTAAATTATACTAGTTTTCAAGAAAATTGGTTTTATGAAGAGGGTTTCAGTATTATATTTTCACAATAAAAGAACGAGAACAATATAAAAAATGCTTTCCATTATCTGCACTTTAACATATCTTTTAAATCCAAACCGAAAAAAATTTAATTTTGGAGTGGTTATTTGGGAGCTTTGAAATTCACACAAAAGAATTTTCTGAACTTGTGTTCTAACCTGAAATTTTCTTGCCCACAGGTAAGCTACTTAAATTTCTAAATCAGAACGAAATCAAGCACTGAAGATGGCGGTTCGCCGAAACCGGTTTGTTACAAAACCAAAACTGACAAGGAATGACGAAAATTCGTTCCAATATAAATCCAGTATCCACCCTGTCGGAAAAACACAAAGCCAAATCAACTCAATCAGAATCCAGAATTTGTAGCGAATTAAATATCTAGCCCACCAGTCTAAAACCATCGGGTCTCCAATAATATCGAAAGACCACAAACATCACAAGGTAGAAGAGTTTTCAATCGACTTTGCAGGTATATACACTATCGAATCTAAAACCATTGAAAGTCAAAGAAAAATTGTATGACTTATACGGACCTGCGGTCCTCGTGTTACACCTGCTTGCATTCGACTTTCGTCGCGTCTCTGCCGGCGTTGATTGGCTAAACTCTGAAATATTGGATTTGTTAAGTTGACGCATAGTGAATTTGATTGTCTCGGGTTATGATTGAGGAGCAGGGTACTAATGTTGTGCTCCGTTAGGCAATTGCGCCTACAGCGCAAGCGGAAGTTATTGCGTTAGAGCAATATATTCTGCTGAAATTCTTATAAAAGGACAAATTGTATTATTTCATTATATATAATAGAAATAAGTTATGTAGATAAAATGAAATTATAAATAAATACAACTCAAATGTTTCACAAAGTATTAAGCAATATAAAATATAACATTGGAAAAAATTAAAGAACATAAAATATAGGTCATGCATTCGCAATTTTTTACTTGCGTAAAATTATTCACCTTCAACCAACAAAATTAAAGTCCTAAACAATATAGGAGTGATTACTTACATGAGTTACGAACCCTTTAATTTTGTTGGTTGAAGGTCAAGAATTTTACGCTAGTAAAAAATTTTGAATGCATGGCCTATTTTTTATATTCTAACATTTCTTCCCATTTGTTATAACCAAAACATCAAATTTCTAATGCTAATACAGATCAGTAGACGTCGAGGTAAATCCAAAACGTTTATGGGGTTGGCAGCGAAAATAAAAATAAATTGGCGCTATTTTTGTCATTCAAGAGCAGCAATTAGGTTGTAAAGGCGTCGTCACTTATGTATGTAAATAGATGTGCAAATACATATAGACAAACATACGTATGAAAATATGAAGACGTTCATATAGAAACATTGCACCCTTCGTTTGTTCCACACTGTCGCATGATCTTCGCTTCGCTTCTTGAAAGTTGTCACAAATCGTTGAAATATTCTGTGTACATATGTTTGAGTATATATGTATGTATGTAGAAGGCATTATCAGTACTTTTCGTATGTTTGTGTACATAGCAATTTTACAGTAGGTCCCTATGATGCATTATATAAATAGCAACAACATGTGTCACCCACCGGTACTGCCACGTGCTTCTCTTGAGCCTACAGCAAGCGACAGAGACCAAGCAATTCAAAGTGTCACATCACAAAACACTTAGATAGAAGTATGTAGGCAGAGGAGAGATAATATATATGTATATCTGTATACGTGGTGATGTGTTTATAAATATACGAATGCACTCTTATTCATATACACTGCCGTTCATTTGAATAGGTTTAACATTTCGTATTTATAAATACCGTCTGCAAAAACGAATGTTTCGTACAAATTACCTGAGTTGAAACAACCTTTTATGAATATATTCATGGTCTCCCTAATTTCTTATTTGACTGCAAAACTTTGAACTAGCGCAAAACTTTTAGACGAAAATTTAGTGATCTTGGGGACTAATGTGGTTTTGTTGCTGGTTTTTGTAACGGCAAAAAACTGACCGAAGTCTAATGTTAGCGATACTGTAATACATTCCAACGTTTGGCAATGTTTACGAATTTCCTTCTAGCTTTGTTCTGCGAAAGTAATGTGTGTGAGGAGCATACATTACCGTCTGCATTACTTTTCTACCAGTTTGCTTGCTTATGGCTTACAATTTTCCTCCCACTACCTTTCTACGTATTATCTTATGAGAAAAAATAATACATTCCAGTTTTCCCACTCGGTATTAACATTTTACTTCTCTTTAAATGTTTTGAGTAAATCACATTCAAACCAAATAATTATGGTAGCTCTTCATATGACGGGTAGTGTATGTTGCTTACCTTGGTGTGAAGACTTTCCTTCTCTTACAGGAAAAATATATTCTGTGTTTGTGCTGAGGGAGCGTGTGAATGTCCTGCTTCCGACAGAGTGTGACTAGCAACATTAGTGCGGAATGTTGCTCCGTCAAATTACCGAGTGGTGTGTGACGGTAATTAGCTGACAAGCAAAATGCTTATACGTATACACTGCCAGAAATATGCTATGAAAATAAGTTATGTATGTAAATGATAATATAAACATGTTCTACACAACGAGGCCCTTATTTCGCTGCACGATTCACCGGGTTGTGGTGTTAGTGTACAGCCTATCAGAGCGGAGATGACACGTTCAAGTATCGGGCAGGTAACATGAAAAATAGTTTGAAGAAGTTATTTTTAAGACAGCTTCGACCATGGGAAGTGGTTGGCAACCCTTCAATTGTATATCTCTCATGAAAGACCCGGTAATTTGTAGGACTTATTATTATTATTATTATTTATTTAGACTTAATATAAATTTTAGGACAAACATATAAAGAAAATAGCACTAGCTGCTATGGCTATCGGCTAAATTTGTAAGAAGTAATTTGGAGCAGCACATTAAAATTTTTAAGAGAAGTTCTAACCTAGTACTTGGATGTTTAATATTATTAAATTATTACTTTACCATACCGCTAATATTCAGAGAAGGGCCCTGGATCTAAGGAGCCGCTTTGGAATTGTTCTTTAGTGACATTATTTTCGCAAAATGTATGAGGTGCCTCCCAGTCTAAAATCTATAAACAGTGCGTAACTGCTGTCGGGTGTGTCGATTTATTATTTGATGACAAGAACTGTTTTGTCTTGTTCACAGGGAAGCAAACTCCATACTTGTCTGAAGCATAGTTCCAAATCGAATATCTCCCAATTAAAACGGTGCTATTGATATTACCCAAAGTCATGTGGTTAAATCGTATAAACTTCACATGGCAGATAATATAACACATGACAGCATAGACGCAACTTCTTTTCATGCTTTGAAAATCTGCTTTGTAAGCTCCAAAGAGATGATGTGTTTGTCATGAACATTTTCAAAGATTTGTAACATCGCGGAGATCTGTTTGATGGTGGAGTCACCATTTCTGAAGCCTAAATTCAAAGCTTTAGTATGATTGTCAAATATATTCTTCTCGCACTATATACTTTTTAGAACCTCAGCCTTAAGCATGCTGATTCCACTGTAGTTTGAGCT
Organism: Merzomyia westermanni; assembly: GCA_949987695.1. Lineage (NCBI taxonomy): Eukaryota > Metazoa > Arthropoda > Insecta > Diptera > Tephritidae > Merzomyia > Merzomyia westermanni. The sequence continues at coordinate 158,318,596 of OX465288.1, read as the reverse complement.
GTTTATGGAATCATCTTTTGTTGTGGATTGCTCTTACTTTTTATCTTATCTTCACCTTACGGCATTGACAATAAATATAAATAAACAAAACAAACACTTTCTAATAATCTAATAATAATATCTAAGGTTATTCGATATAAAGAGTCAAAGAAACATCATATAAATTATTAAATTATTTACCTTGATGTATAGAAATAGATACGAACTTTTTTTGGAGAAATGCTTAATTGATACTTTATAGCCAAATTCAACAAAATTTTGTCTGAAAAACACATATAGATTGTTCAGAGTTAAGCTCGCACTGAAAACCTAAACCTAAGCTAACGGTATATCTTTACTTCTCCTTACCAGAATAGTTAATTCAATTCATATAATTCTACACCTCAATCATCGCCTATGTAAATATAACAAAACTAATTTTTAAACCAAAGCGAACTGAGTGGAAAGATTTCCGACTCATCCAATTCCCTGCAGCCATACACACATACAGTCATATTCATTTATATATATATATTACGAATACAAACGTACATTTGATGCATATCACTTTTGATATGCGACATATGACATGCGCCAGACAACAATTTAATTACCTACTCATGTTGTTCAAAATTACCGCCAGCAACAACAAATAAATGAAGATACTATATGAGTCAGTGATAATAATCAAAGGACGATTGTACTTTTCTTGGTACTTTTGGTATGTTGATATATTTATACTTTGTTTATAACTTGATGTAATGACTCATTTTCGTTTATTAGTTCAGTTTATTTGCTTAATAACGCCAAATCTTCTTTATTTTGATGCATATTTAAGTACGAAATTAGATGTTCCATTAGTACTACTCTAAAAGGAATAAGGACCCTAACTCATATAGTAGTTTTTTAAGATTAGGGTGGCTGTTCCTATGCACACTTAAGGTAAGTTGCATAATGGGCTGACCCATTGTAATGCTATTCATCCCTTAGAAGTGCAGCAAATTGAACCCTTTGACCAAAATCTGGTTTCTCTAAATAGGCGTTGAAGTACTTGTCACGCAGGGGAAATGTTCTCACTGCCAAGCTAGAATTAGCTCTACTTTGGCCTGGAAACTACAATACTGATGTGGTGGTGGCGTAATCGATTGCTAACTTCGATGTATTATTCCTTACCTGCATTGCATTAGGAATTAATAAAAGCGAAAGATCTTTCGAGTAGAGCTTGTTAATGGAAGCTGTTCCTCGTATAGACAGGTCCCGTATACTTACAGGGGCTTAGGGATTTAACAGATCCTGCAATTTTATCTGTGCTAATTATATTCCAAATGTAGTAGTAGTATCGAAACAGGTCTTCAATCATCCGCTCTATATCGGATTTCGGAATTATAAAGCGGAATATCACAACAAGCAATCAGGGCAGTAAAAGAGGCAGATAGGAGTCCGAAATCATAACTTGCTTAGGAGTGTTTTCCTACCTACCAACATATGATACATACTTTCTGGATTTATACACAGCTCGTTTGGTTTCTTGTTGGACTCAAAAATACTCCGATTAGCAATCTTTTCGCAGTCATTTGTGAATCTCAAATTCTTTGAAACTTATAAATACAAATTTTTGTGCATTGAGTCCTTATTATCATCGCATCGTAATGATACAATACTCTTAGAGGATTGTATATATGCGCCGCATATTTCACATATATTTGCGACAGATTTAGTACTCTTAAGGTCTGATTATATAAGTCACCGTGTCACTTTGTGTTGAAGCCACTCACGTTAACATTCGCCACTTCCATCTATTGCCAGTGAGTAAATGCCCTTATTTTAAACGAACGAAAAAGTGACTAGTTGTGTTTTACATAATCAGCTCATTATATTATGAGTGTTTTTAGAATGATAAAAATCCAACAAACATTTGGAGCTATAAAAGAATCAAAAATGAGTCCTAAATCGGAGCGTTTATACTCTTTATGGTCTCATTTAATTTCCAGGTTCTCACATCATATGAGCTTAAATATGAGTCATGAATCCTATTAACTCTATGAACAGTACTTAGTGACCTTCTTAAGAAATTTTTTGGAGCAATTTAAGAAGTCTATTTTGCTCTGAAATTCTGAGTGTGGGGCCTACAAACATCAAACTAATTTATGAATATGCGCATGTGTATGCACATATGTATGTACACTACACTTTTACTTGTTTTATCATATCTTACTAAATGTAAATTCTTTTTTATCATCACTGATTTAACTGCAGAGTAGCGTGATTTGAATATTTCGAGAAATGACTGTACGAGTTGATGTAAATGCAATTAAATATGTACAAATGTACTTCTTCGACAAACATAAGTATATCCATAGAGTCTTATACAGATGGGCAAATGCGCATAAGGTTGTTGTTGGTGACGATGGCAAAATGATTGTGGCATGCAAAAAGGTGTCGCTTGCCACCATTAATGTTCACACCACGTCAATATATCCGGTGAACATATCTGAGATACATACAAAGATACTACAAAACATATGGTATTCACACAGAAATAAAGCGACAAACATGGCTAGGTGCACTAAGACTGCTGACATATGTACGCATATGTGTCTAGAAATTAATATTAGGCTAGATCAAAGAGGAATAGAAAAATATATTTTGGAATTTATGTAGAGAGCGGATGGGGAGCTTATAATGTAAAACTTTAACCTTCGTTGAATGCTTTGAAACAGAAAAATTAAGAAACTGAAAACGAGAAAAAGGCGAGGAATTAGAGCAAGTATAAGCAAAATATAAACACAAAGGACAGCAGTGAAACTAGATCAAATGCATTATCATGACTGCCAATATTCAAGAAGGACTGTATGTCCTATACGAAGGGGCTTGTCAGCAATCCCACATTTTAATGCATTCCTTTTGAGAGTGATGACATCATGAGTTTAGTGCACCTACAGCCCCGCTGCACCCCAGTACCGACTGAGCGATATGTTCAAAAATCTTCTGAATATGTCTTCCATGGCGCACTCCAAAAAAAAATTGTATTCACTCAAAGGACCCCTCCGAGCAAGTGGTCAACCATCTAAAAGTCAAGTGCTGCCATAAGAACCATCAACGACGAGTACAATAATCGGGTTATATTGGGAAAAGTTATTATACTCGTATTGCTGTACCAGTTTTCAAATATCTGGTGTCCTACCCAAAAACTTTAGTTTTGACTGACAGCCACTGTACTTAATCTACGTAAAAAAGTCTCTAGTCTTGACAACAACGAATCCCGCAGCATAAAAGAGTAAGTAATATTACCCTAGAAAAGAGTGATTTAGTAACTATTGGCTTCAACATATATCAAAGAGCCTGAACGAGTATCAGTTTAGAGCCCTGCTGGAAGTCTCCAGAATATGTGAGCATGAGCAGGTTTTGGAATTAAGCCAACATTTCAACCCAGGAAAATCAGCAGTGAAGAATATCCTTAGTTAGCTCGGTATTATACCACAATCCGTTACTCACAATCTTGCAGATGGCCTAAAAAGTAAGCAAACGTATAAAGGATGAAACGGACGATAGGTGCCACATTGCCTTCAAAGCGTATTATTGTCGATATGTTTCTGTTTAGCGGACAGTGATCGTTTTTTGTATTGAATGGAAAGTAAACTAACGCCCGACTTAACTAAATTAGTTTAGAACATGCGAATAAATGGAACACGTAGTATATTTACAGATTTTAAACTCAATTTGAAAGCATTATAAGCTCATTCACACGAAGGATTTTCTCTAGAAAATACCTACCGCCTAATGTGCATGCAGCTATTATATAAGTATTTATGTGGAATCAGTCACCATAAGTATAACGATTAGCTCGCTTAAGTGCATGCTTATACGAGTGTGGTACTGGTGTGTGAGTGCCTTTGTCTCGCTGACATTGAGACACGTGTATCAGTTTAATCTCTTGAGATCTGTGCTATCAGCGATTGTAGTAAATGTGAAGGCCAAAATGACCCAGGGGATGTGAGTGCGTTGAGTGCTCTATGTGTGGGGCCTACAAATATCAAACTAATTTATGACTATGCATATGCTTGTGTTCATATGTATCTTGATGTTTACTTGTATAATTCTAAGTAGAACATTTCCTACTAACGTCTCAAAACAATAGCTATTCTCACAGTGCCTTTTGAGGCTTTCCCTTGAAGCAAGACAATTTATTTGTCTTTTCTGCTTTCTATATACATATGCAGATATTTATGAACTTAGATATGTATGTATGCGTTTATGTGCGTACTACCCTGCAAAAAACGGAAATACTCCGTTTCATACTCCATAGAATACTCCTATAGGAGTATCAGAGTACTCCAACACATATCCTCATTCATATAAAAAAGGTGGTCCAATTTACATGGCAATGTCCGGTGATTGGATCACCTAATCCATCTCGGAGTACTCCGTTTCTTTGCTTTTGAATACTCTATAGACCACCTACGTGAGAGTACTCTCAAAATACTCCCATGGGATTACTCTATAGAGTATTCAACAGCAAAGCGAGAGCGGGAGTAGGTGGTCCTCAGAAGAACACATACTCCCATTCTCGCTTTTGTCTAGAGTACTCTATAGAGTAATCTTTTGGCAGCATTTTCAAAGTACTCCAACGTAGGTGCTCTATAGACTATTCAGAAGCAAAGTAAATGGTACTCCGAATAGGATTAGGTGATCCAATCACCGGACATCGCTATGTAAATTGGACCACCTTTTTTATATAAATGAGGATAAGTGTTGGAGTACTCTGATGCTCCAACGTTTTTTACAGGGTATTTACAAGTACATTGCGATTAGTCTAGGATGCGTCCGTGTTTTCCCTACTAGACAGGTACCAGTTAAATGGTTGGTCAGATAACCCCTCGGCCTGACTTGCGTTTGCGTTATTTTTGCTTATTTTTCTCAATTAGTTTCTGAAGAGCAGTGTGCCAAATCTAACCATGTGTTTGCTGTCCGTGTGCACACGTACAGTATACGGCATCCCTTTCTTGCGCATGTAAAACCACATCTGTCTGCACTCTTCACTCTCATTATCCGTAATGAAAAGTTGGGTTAGCGCTAACAGTCAGGTATAATGCAAACGCACGCAATCGCTAATGGTTATGAGTACGGCAAACATGCGCCAGGCCTAATGGTTATAAATAATGGAAACTTCATATACAGCTAACAATGAAAATACAATTGGGTTTATTATTAGATTTGGTTTTTAATGTTTAATATAATTTAAAATTACACAATTTTCACGTTCACAACAGTCAATTAGATCTATAAATACATATTTATGCCACTAAACGTTTACAAAATATAATTTCACTCCATTTGCCGCAAGTTGAAAATTCCTTTGCTCGTCCACCTGAAAATACGAAAATTTTTGTGCATAAAAATATAAACCAGGACTTTACTTGTTTAATAACAATAATAAGCACTATATACTTGCCTTATCTAGGCGTATTAGTTGCAATTTCTTTGCAAAACTCCTTATTAAATATTTTATAAATTCTTTTACGACGCACTAACATTTCGCTCACAATACCAAAGAAGAAGATACACAAAGAAAAAAAAAACTTCACAGAAGGCTTTGTGTGTGTTAGTAATTTACAATTTTCGCTTGCATGTATTAGTGAGTGTGGTTAGGTCCGTCTAGTAGGGTTATTAAGAGATCATTTATACCCAAATGGATCCGAAAGGATTAATCCACTTTCTACCCAAACGACTGCTTCTACCTCCTATGAGTATGCTACAAGAACTAAAATTGAGCTGAAAGAGACAGCGCGTCAGCGGATATTATAGTTTGCGCCAGGCAGATAGTGGAAGGAGACGGTATAGACACTTAATAGGAAAAAACTACTAATTGGAATGAAAACCGTTAAATAGTAAAAGGGTAACCAGAGGGATATTAAAACTCAGCGATATTCGCGTTACCTAAATGCGATATATGCACTGCATCAAATCAACCGTTGTTCCTGGAAATTCGACTTGTTTAGTTGGCTTCTTAAAAAAAAAAATACTTAAGAAAAAAACCTCTTGAAAAAGCATTTATTTCCTACCTTTTTTGTTGTCTGTTTCATAAGATGCTAGTACTAGAACGCACCGGATCCATATCCGGTATTGCACTGTTCACATCTGTAATATATCCCCAAACCATCATAGAGTGAAGAACAACAAGTGGAGTTAATTCAAGCCATGAAGCGCCACTCCACTACTAAACAACAGTTGAATTTTCTATTGTTTCCTGGGAACGTTTGTTTATGAATTTTCTGTTACTACTTCTTAATTATTACTTAACTGCTTCAACCGCCTTACAAAGCAAAAACATTCGTTTCTTATTCTCTGAAGCTCCAAGGTAACCTATATCAATCCTTTCAGCGGAGCGGAATACTCTCTTGGTCGGAGCATTTTTATCAATTCGCATAACATGATCTAGCCATCGTATCCGCCGGGTCTCAATTTGCTGAACTAAATCTCCTTATTTACTCGGCATCGTAAACGCTTGGAGGTCCATAAATCCTTCGGAGTATTTTTCTCTCGAACACTCCCATAGCCGTCTGATCTGTTATTGTATCCAGACTTCTGCACAATATAGCATCACTAAGAAGGTTAGTGACTTGTGAAGCTTTATTTCGTTTGCCTAGAGATAATTTTACTTCTAATTGTTTTCGAGTATTTTCCGTTACCGTATGTTATTTCGCTGCGGGAGACGAAATAATTCTGCAATGGAGAAACATTTTCTCGCAAATATTTTCAAAAAGATACCGCAATGCTACTGTAGTTATCCGGAAAGTATGCGAACTGAACGCCAAAAGATACGGAACTCCTTATTAAAAAAAATAAATAATTGACCTCCTGAGGAGACTAAGGCCGAGCTTCTCTACCACACTGTGTGCTTCTTCTTTCTTTTCTTTTCCTACATTTTGTTTTGCCGATTTCGAACAGCATCTGCAAAACAGATGAAATTTTGGTGAGAAGCTTTCCATGGCAGGAATACACTCGGAGAGTTTGCCAAGCCACTGCAGAGGGGCGACCTGGTTTTGAAAAAACTTTTCAAACCACTTTTGGTGTTGCCTGTACCAGTTCTCGCACCTTGGGCCTTCAGTGTGTTAGGCCAACAACACTACCGTCACACCACAGCGGCCACTCTTAGTTTAGGATCCCAAAAAGAATATTGAGTGATACAGAAAAGTAGGCAGATTTTTAAACTTCCTACAAAATGATCACGAAATCGTGCAAAAATTATCCCAAAAACAATTTCAAAATGGTTCGCAAATGAACGCCAATACTAGTAAGCTAATCCCGCAATGCCAAAGCTAATTGCGAAAAGATGTGGTACATTTACCCGTGTATCACAAGGTTAAATGTTCCCGTCGTACTAATGGTCGAGAAATAAAACTTGAGGTTTTCTCAGAGGACTCTTTGAAACCGAGTAGGTATGTGTATTTGAATGATATATTGTTAAAAATTACCTAACCCTGTGTATATATTATTATATATACCCTATTGCACGCCATAATTAATTAATTTAATTTTAGGAGTTAAATATTCAAGTAATTTCCCATGCCAAACACTTGCCCTGGATAAATCCATACTAGCCACAATCCTTGCTATACTTTGCTTGTATGACATATAAAGTGTTGGCAGACTTAAACCTAAAAACACGTCACCATAACAAAAGCGTAATTTAACAATGAAACTCTCTGTTCATTTATTTATTTGACTTACTCGATTGCTTTGATGCTGCTTGTGTTGCTTATCTGTCTGTCGGCATGTCGGGTTAGTTGAATTGCAGTTAAAGCGGTTTGAATATCTCTGCATGCCGAACACAGATGTAAGCACACAAATGTAGGAATCTCTATTTGTTTTATTTTTACTAAAGTGAATTTTTTGCATTTACATATATGTAGGCATGTTTCCTCCGCACTAGTTTATCATACATTGAAATGAAAGAAAATTTATTCATAAACGGCGGTTATAATATAATCTGTTTGTTGAGCGCCTGTGCCTGATGTTGAAATAAGCAAAATTTGCTTTCACTTATTTGCATTGCTCATATAGTTTCTGCTTGTTTGGCCTCTTCTTCTGTTGCAATTTTTCAATTAAGTACCTATTCAGAAATAATTTTTTTAATCACATAGCTCCCACCAAAAATTCGTGTTAGCAATTGTAATAAGAAATATGGGAATTCCTTTGTGCTTTAATTTTGGATACTTAGTAAGTTTGACGAGCTCAATACCAGTGATAATTGAATAACAATTAAATTTTTAGATATTTTGGATTTTAATGGGATTTCGAAAATAACCACGACTTCCAGTCAGACTATTAATTTTCAACCACATATGCAATGCTGCATGTTGTTTTGCATGCTGTTTAGAGCCACTGCGTCTTTAATTGTTGTTGTTATTTATAAGCCAACAAATATACAAGATTTTTAGACATTCTGCCTATATGTAAATCATGTTTGATTTTGTAAATTATTCTTTCTATTTCTAAAATATGCTTATTGTAGGTGTAACCTGTGCTCTGGTTTCATGGTATTTCAATATTGGTTTTACGGCCTGCCATGTCACATGTTTTGTAAATTTGAAAAGCTTTAGATCAGTGATCCTAATTATTATTTCCCAATAAGCAAAATACATTTACTATAAGCTAACGATAAACTTACTTTAGCAAGCTTTTCGTTTGAAAAACGTTTACTTGTTAAACGTTTGGAAAAAAATTGTCGAATCAACCAACGCGATTTAAGTTTGCAAAATAACTTTTAATTAACGTTTTATTCAACGTACAGTAAATGTTTGTTGAAAAGAGATTGATAAAACTCTAATTTAGGCGCCAAAAGTGAAAACTGGTCAATAGCCTAATGAATATGTACTTGACCTTTGATGCGAAGGTTGCTGCTTCGAATCCCGACAATTTGCTCAACTTTTTTTTATTAAATAAATTATTATAAATATTTTAAAAAATTTAAAAAATATTTGGTGCGAGCTTTTTATTACCAATTTGTGGCGTGCTGTTTCCAATTTTTTATACAAATTGACAGGAGCTACTGGGTTTTGCCGACTCCGGACGTCATCTGCAAAGCAAAGCAGATGAATTCTTGCTAAGAAGCCTGCCATGGCAGAAATACCTTCGAACGGCGTTTTGAAAAACCTTTTTCAAACCACTTTTGATGTTACCTATCCCATGACTCGAACTTTGGGCCTTTCAGTGTGGTAGGCCAGCAAAACTACCTCTACACCACGTCGGTCATATAATAAAGTTCATATAAATCAAGTAGGTAAATTATTTAGCATTATTTACAATTACAATACAATTCGTCATACCTCCGAACTTATTTGTTCTAAATTGATGATATTTGGATTTACATAATTTTGGAAAAGTGGGAGTTGCCACGTTCAAATTTTGTATGTATTGTTTGTGCTTCAGTAATGTCCAAAATTTATTTTCGATCTCTTTGAAAAGAGATTTTATTTAGTTTTTGGCAAAGCCTCCAGGCTATATAAAGTAGCAATTCGGCATAGCTAGGAATTTATATGGTTCAAGTTAATGATATTTTAGATGTAGATATGTGTACTATATATCAAAAAACCAGGATCAAATAAAAGTTAGTTCGATATATCTTTGAAAGTATGTACATATCAGTACCCGCAAAGGAAATTGGAGAAGAAGAGGAGTAGGAATAGAAATTTATTTATTTGTTTATTAATTAAATCCACAAACAATATGCTTACAGACAGTAATATATACATACCTACAAAATGTGTTTATTTAAATTACAAAAAAAAATTTAGGAAGCTATTATGACAAAAGTCTTAAAAGATAACTCTTTAAAGTAAGCTTAGAATACCAAATCAATATCTAAGAATGAAGAGAAGGCACTAAATTGTGATAGTGTTCTCCTAAGAGGAGCATTCATCGCGTAAACAGTTCTAACAACACCAACAAAAAACATTTCGTTACTACCAAAAACACGTGGTGGTACGTTAAATCGAATTACGAGCAGTCAATTGAGCGAGTAATTATATAAAAAATAACACACATCGAACACAGAGTGCTTCTAGACTCCACAGACATGAGATGTATTAGTAAACACCGAGAACGATAAGACGGGATAGGGTGTACAAAGTGCATCGACCGCAATGCAAACCGAACAAAGGCCTTCTGTACGGACTCCAGTCTTTTAATATACACCGAGTGGAAGAGCCTCCATATAAAGACCGCATACTCCAGCCTTAAGCGTACTAAAGATGAGTACAAGAGTTTTAGAGTATAAGGATCCGAAACTGAAGAACAATTACGACGAATAAAAGCCAACATCGCGTAAGCCTTCAAAATAATGAAGTTAATATGAGTGCAGAAGCTAAGTTTTGGGTCAAAGTAAACACCCAAGTCCTTGAATTCACTAAATTTTTTAGGGTAACGTTTGATATACTGTACGACATAGGAGTAATACCAGAAACTCTAGCATAAGCTGTATAATGGCACTTATTCAGCAATAAGCGATTACGGACGCACCAAAGGTATACGTTTTCAAGCTCATTCTGTATAATGAAAAAGTCTTCTAAGCATTTGATTTCATATTAATTTTTTATGTAATATAATTATTTATAATTATATTTCATGTAAATAAATAAATAAATAATTTCCAAGTCATCGGCATAAAGAAGAAAGTTTTACTTAGAAAAGCATGAGGATGTGTAGATAGGACGAAATACACTTTACAAAACTAGATTGAAAGCTTAAGCCTTCAATAGATATAGATTTGGTATTAGAGGAAAATTAATAGGGTAAAGAAGAGTAATGGTAAGCAAAAGTTGAAAGAAAAAGGAGGAGATAAGGATAAATGTAGAAGAAGCGAAAAGTGGGGAGGGACAAGGGTACAATTTGTTGAATGTGAGCAAGTAAAATTTTAGGGAGGACAACTTCTGTCGGGTCTGCTAGTTTGTATATAAAGCTCTAGACATAACTTATCAGGCACATTTTCCTTGAATAGGGATTTTTTCAAAGAAACACATACTATAGAAAAATCGCTACAAACTTATTAATTTTATAATATTTTCTTCGTCTGATGAATCAGAAGAGTTTGAGTCTGCGTACAAAGTTTGGGCATTTATCATAGAGATGACATCACGGTAATTTAAAAATTAGTGCAACATTTGAATAAGCGTTTGAACGAACATCTTATAATATGCAGCGAGTTAAGCATATTAATTTTTAATCTGTTTCTTAATTGAGTTCTTAAAAGGTTCATGGCACTAAAAATTCTTTCACCCTCCGGATTACTGAAAGGTAATACCAAAAAGTTAAATATGAATTCGACCAGTCCTAAATAAGAGGGTTCGTTTGATGAACTTTTATGTTCTCGGACTTCCGCCTAAAATTCAATGGTAGAGGTCACACTTGTCGTCACTGCAGATCAATCAATGATACTTGACTTGGAGAATACCTAGACTTTTCGTTTTGAAAGTGGGAAAATACATCCGGCTTTGTAACTTTCAAAGAATTATCAACTGAAAAAAAACTTTTCTATTGTAAAGAGCTCATAATATCAGGTAGGCGATGTCGCAATTGGGTTATCAACTCCATTAAAAATAGTTGACAATTTTTATGAATAATTTTCCATATTTCGTCATCAATACTAGCTTCATTTAACTCTAAATTTATATATTCCTCGAAGTTGTATGAAAAATATGTTGTTGGGACCAGATAAGGTTTGGAGTAAAAAAAGGCTAGAAAAAAGCCCGAAGCTAAAACCGAAATTATGAGGCTAAAGGACAAAAAAAAAAGGCTAAATCTAACCTCGAAAAGGCTAATCTGGTCACATTGATTTTGACTATATGTTGTTATTTTCATAGCATTGCTTCGGAATGTCTAGTGTCAATGCCATGAAACCAGCAGTTTCAACTGTGCTGGACAGCAATGAGGTTTATTTTAGAAGAGTCGGCTCGGTACTCAAAACTGATACAATGGTCGCCGTTGATGTGATATAAAAATGTTGGTCCCGATTGGAGACGATTAAGGCGTGTCACACAGGAGGGCAAATTTAATTTATTTAAATTAATACTTTGACCTTGACTCTAGTGAAATCTCACTTATCCGTCTGCAATAGGGAAAACCGTATAACTGATATCTTCGACTATAGTTTGACCTATTTTGAATATTAAATAAAAAAATAAAATTTTTATTTTTTGAGCTTTCATGATTTATTCTAAACTTTAACTTCTGTGAGGCACGACTGTCTCCTATCGGAGCTTAAACTCAAGTGTGATCTCTTATAACGTGGTATTACTGATTGAAGGGGTGCGACGGAAAGAAAAACTGTACTTTATTTTATGAACAACCCTAGTGTGAAAGTTCCTGCAAGTCTATCGGTGCACGTTTGGATCCACAAGTTAAGTTATATGTATGGTGTCGAATTTTATTTGTGATGTTTTCCTTCAGAGCTGGAATTGGAGCTCCATAACATTCCCAATGCAACCCGGTAGACGCGCCGGTCGCTGATATTTATAGATATACTCGTATATTGCTAATATGTTCTTTTGTTAGTTTGAGAACAATGCTGTTGTTTTGTTTCGCAACATGTCAAACAAGCTTTCGAGCAAACCAAACAACACAAATGTACTTGAATACATAGTAATATAGATATGTATATACGTACGTAAAATAAACATTCTTGTGAGCATTTCATGCTGACAGACAGACATTGACAATGTCATTCGTAATTCTTAATTAATTTGCAGCGCAACGTTTGGCTTGATTGCTGCACGTTGCAGCCAATTAAGAAATCATAACCGAGAAGGGCTTTGCGCCGTTGCCGGCAACAAGTGGTTGCTTTTGTTGATATTAAAAATGAACACTCAAGCGAATATGTACAAATATACATATATACATACAAGAAGATAGTTTTGCTACAATAAAGTTGTGGTTTTGTGGTTTTAAGTACTTAATTAATTCACGCTAAGCAAGAAATTTTCATTTTAAACCAAGTTCTAGGAAACGAAAGCGTGGACAATTTATCCGATTCCGAGAACGGTTGCTTTCAAATATTTGTGTAATAGAAAGTAATTATAATTGACTAGGCATAGCAATATAGTACAGGCGCTTCCGCTATTTTTCATTTGAAATTAAAGATATTCACCCACTCTAAGCTCACTATGACCCATTAACATGAAGAACAACTTCAAAGGGTTGCTTTAGTGGCAGACATAGCAGGAGATTTCCATTCATCGTCAGCTGCCGCAAAAGTGCCAAAATCGCCAAGGAAAAAAGACATACTCGTATATTAAAGAAAAAAAAAAAGAAGATAAAGATGTTGATTTATATTGGACAGATTTTCCGTCATCGCTTGTCAATTTTTTTTTCTAACAAACCGGTTTCGGAGTTCCACCATCTGCAGTGTTTAGTTTCGTTCTCTAAAACTAAACCCTGAGGATGGCGGAACGCCGAACCCGGTTGGTTACAAACTAAATTTGATAAGGGATGACGGAAAATCTTTCCAGTATATATTAACTTTCCCCCCTGTCGGAAAATCAACCAAGCAAATCAAGATAAGGATATGTTAAAATGAGACCCATATAACTGCTATGAGGGGCTTGTTATGCTGACGTAAAAGTAAAAACAAGATAAGCTTTGGATGAGAGCTCTCTTTACTGTTGACAACAAAAGCAAAGTTTAAAGAATTATATCTAAAGTATATCTGTATCTCGATGGCCGCAGCCTTCTAAGGGAAAGTACTGCTGTTCGGTTGCTAGATGCCCACCTCAATGCAACGGTTGCGATGAAAGCTTTCCAAGTGCGATGACTGGCAAAACTGTATATCAAGCGGTCCTTGCGACGTCTACTACACAGGTTAGGCAAGAAAAAAATTCAGACAAATTCAAGGATGCGTGGTCGGAAAGAGATCAAGTGCTTACTCCCCATAAGCAACATAGCGAAGTTCTTCATTATAACGTGCAACTATGTTATTGTAACAACAGCGGAGATCTGTCACGTAGATAAGGACAATGTCTGTGAAAAAGTGGAACAAAAGCACCATCCCTACAGCCAACAGGAGATGAAATCATACTTTACGACGCCATGTCGTGCGGTCAAAGAAGCAGTCCTTCTTCTCACTATCGGGAAATTCTATTTTCATGATGCAACATCTACTAACGAGACTGACTTGAGTGAAAATCCTGGACGATCGTTCTCTATGGTCCAACAATATCGACAGGGACCATGTTCCTGTATGAGACAAGATAACCACACGGGAGCACGGTAATTCAGAAGAGTTAAATGTGAGTATCTTGAGATATTTACTTACAAGAATAATTCCCGAAAATGCTACCAAGTGTCGTGAATTATTGAGGTCGATCAGGTGGTCTATAATAAGAAGCGAAAGTGGACGTAGCCTACGGCTTTTTGTAATTAATAGAAAATTTTCCTTTTCCCTTAACTACCTATTTCAAGTGTAACCTTTGTTAGGATAAACCAAATTCTACATTGCTTTCTTTTATGATTATTAAAATTTCACTAAAAGCATATAAAAAATACCACCTAAATAACAAGGATCATTGCTGAATTAAAATGTTCCACTCGCCCTTAACATTTGTTGAACATAATTAAACTTTTTTATAATTGAGCTACCGCGCTACGCTGCCCATGACTTCCGCTCTTGATTTGAATGTTATTCGCCACAATTAACTGCCTTGTGATAGAAAATTAAGTTGGCTAAAAAAATTCACTTCACTCCAAATAAAAGCATCTTTGAACATCACTGAAATGTAGCAATGTATTAAAATCCAAGGATATTCTACTAAGTTTCACCGTTCAACAGAAATTTGCAACAGGAAATTGTTTTTATGCAGATAAGAGAAATCGTATAGTCCGATACAGGCTTTTTATAACTTTTGGAAAAGTGGACGGTGCCACGCTCACAAAGTTGCAATTCATCATAACTCAGTTCTTAAATTAGATTAGATTAGACTATGAATATTAGAATACTCGTATATGGGTCATTTTATCAAGATATATGCAACTTTTGAAAAGTGGGTGGGGCAACACGTGAAAAGTTTATTACTGATCTTTATAAAAGGAACAGGAACAGATATGAAGAAAAGAAAATCAGAGCGAAGTTGTTAGAGAAGGGGAGACAATAAGAAGCACTGGAAATTGAAAGGGAAGATAAAGCATGGGGCATAGGAGGAAGAGGAGATAGAAAGAGGAAAAGTAAGAGGATCTGCGAGAGAAAGAGTGTGAATGAAAACATACGAAAAGAGATGGAAATTTAGTGCCATAAAAAGATTATACGAGAGATGAGGGGTCTGACAGCTCAATATATTTTGAATTTTCAGTCAAATTTTCAAAAAAAGTGATGACCGCCTTTCTTTCCACAAAAATAATATGTCTTGAACGAGTGTTCGTCATTCCATTGTAAACGGTTCTGAAGTGATATTATGATTTTACAAAAATGATTAATGAGCCGATCAGTAGCGTGTCTCTGTATCCTTTTGATAAGAATTTTAATGCAAAGTGCAACCCTGTTAGTGTTTCTATAAGTGTGATAAAACTGTATTTTCATTATGGATTTCGATAAAAGTAACGAAGCCTATAATGACAACGATAATAACGCGCTAATTCTAGTGTGGTAACAACATTCGTTTTACCGGCAAATTAATAATTTGTAGACTTTTACACCCTTTTGGTGTTCTGCCGACTTTAATTGCATTTCAATTTCGTAACCACCAAAATAGGTGGTTACGTCACGTAACCGCGAAAAATTGCACCTGTTTTGTTAATATTTTTGTGGACAGAAAATACTACAAATTTTGTACACATACAACTAGTTCACAATAATTAATAAACAATATAAGCACTTTTTTACACGAAGTATCGTTTGCGTTCGCATTTTACTCTCTATTGCGCATTGTTTGTTGTTGACACCTTTGCCATGTACGCTAGAATCGCGGTTACATAAACTGCATTGCCAATGGTTACAATTTTTGGTTAGATAATTTTCCAGGTACAAAATTACCGGGTACGTACAGAATTGACACGTAAGTGTAAGATTCAAAATAATTGCAAATGTACAAATTTTTAATTTTATTAATGTTTATTAAAAATAATTATTATAAAAAAATTAAAACAAATATATTATATAAAAAAAGTTAGTTTACTCATATGTGGGCGGTACCACGCCCTTTTCCAATATCTAAAATTATCAAGTCAAAAATTTACCAAATTTTATTGCTAAAGCTGATTCTGTTAACTAATTATTTTGTTTTATTTATTTACCGAAATTTCGATATCGAAAAAAGGGTACGATTTCGCCCATTTTAAATAGTAATCTACCATTTTCCGGAAAGTGAACTGTGTGCCGAATTTCATTCAAATATCTAAATTTTTACTTGAGTTATCGTGTGCGAGGCCTGTAAGACTTACAGACATAGCTTCATCGATTTCTTTATTCATTCTAAAAACATTAATATGTAGAACTCTGTATCGATCTCGATTGTTTTGCTGTTTTTCTGGCGAATACTGTTGAACCAATATAGAGCGAATATAAGTGGGCAAGGTTCTGAATAAGAAACCTTCATTTATTCCCATGTTTCAACAAAATTTCAATTCTAAAACTGTCTTGTGAAAATGTAACATTATCCTATCCTTTTGTCATCTTTTGTCAAGCAAAAAATCGCTTCAAATCATGTTAACCTTGATGAAGAGAATTTTGTTACATGGTGTCATTGAAAATTAAGGAAAAAATATCCTCCTAATTCATTGCACGTGTCCTAAAACTTCACAAAAGCACAGCATCATCTTCATTTTCTGCGCTGCTACCACCAGCTGACCAAAATAAGCATTCGTAAGCGCTGAAAATGCTTTTGTTTTTGTTTTTCTTTGTAAATGTAAAGAAGTGTTTGGGTCTGTGGGTATTTTTTTGTAGTTAAGAGAATAGAAACTCTTTTTTAGAGTACTGAGGGTCCCCGTGGTGTAGTGGATAGTTTTCAAACACGACGAAACCCCTAGGTTGAAGTCCCGGGAAAAATAATATAAAAACAACTTTTGGCGATAGTTTTTCAAAAACTCAGTTTTTCCACCGATGGCCAGTATTCGATACTCAGAAAACTTCCTCAATAAAAATATTATCTGCTTCATTATGGTAAAGGAAACTAAATTGCCCACAAAAAGGGTTTCAAATAAACTTGTCGGATCTGGTAACTTGATACCCGAATTTCCATGTATTTTGACACTGATCAGATTTTGCCTAGCGGGTCGCGGTTAGCCCGTAGCATCAAGAAGCGCAAGCAAAAAACTGGGCCCTTACTCTGTATTTCCATTATTTCATTTAAAAAGGTTGCTCTAATCGAGCACAAAAATCAATTCTAATACACATCGGTACTCTGTAGTTCATTCGAATTTACTCCAGAAGTTATTGGATAATAGTAGGCAGCCTTGCATAAATCTCAAGTACAGTATTAGCCAGCGATGCTCTAAGTGTCGCAGCAGCGCAGTTGATAAACGTTTCGGCTACCGCGCGTGTGGTCGCAGATTCGAAGTTAAATCCGCTGATGAATAATTTTTTTTTACTTTATTTTTATTAAATGAAATAAATTTTTTTTGTAAATTTATTAATACTTCTTATCTCAAAATGTTTTAGTTTTTTTTATTTTTCCAACCTAAAAACCTAATGTTGTTCAATTATCTTCTGCCAACAGCCATTGCTTAACTCTTTCTGCGACAACAAAAGATTTTTTGGTGAAAAAGACATTACTTCTTTACGATCATAGTAAGAAATAGCATTTTTATGTATTTCCGTTTGCTAAATTGTTGTCGAATATAAGTTTCTACCTTTCGAAAATTTTGCCAAATTTTTCGAAATAGGGAGTACCATATTTTCTACTATTGAACAACGAATGGAGTCTACTCGAAAATTTCTTACAGAATTCGTATCACATGAAAGCGAACAAATTTTCCTCCAAATAGAACTACAGAGTAAGGGCCCTGTATTTCAACCAGGACTTTCGGCGGTTTAGCGCAGCTGTTAAAGTCGAAAGAATTTTGCAGTGCTTTCAAGCTACCAGACCCAGATATCATATTTCTTAAAATAGTGTCAATATTGAACTCAAACATCGATAACTTTGAAGATCATAAGTAGGTTAAGAATATCAAATTAATTTAACCATTTTTGTTTCTCTTTTTTAATTTTGCATATTCAATATTTCGTCCACTCAAAAGTGCAAGGAGGCAGACTAACTTTCTAAGTATCGCTTAATTTTTGGCAATTGTAAATGTAGAGTGTTCGGTTTGTGTATATTAACTTTATGGACCACACAGCTGATTTCTGCCGTTATTTCAACTCACACTCGCATCGCTGATGTTGGTAGTGCCTTTGCCTTTAATTTCTTCTACATATTGAGAGCATGGATGTTTGTGTTTTAGTTGCTGGTGCCTGGCTTTTAGCTTTTTGTTCGCAACGGCTATTTGGTCTGGCCTACTGCAATTGTTTGTTTTGTGCTGCGCTACAAATTTTTGCTGTTGATGTTACTGATGTGGCTGTCGCGCAACGCAACACTGACCAAACCAACGATCAAAAACGAAACGTGGTCAGAAAGTTGAAACTAATTTTACTAAAAGCTTTTAACGCTATCCGCGGACTCACCCTAAGCAATAATGAACAGCTGCCATGAATGTAACAGCAACATTCAGTGCACGCACATGAATGGCGCAAAAACAACTGAAACTCCATACATTGTAGTGGAAAAAACAATGAACTATTCAAACAACATTTTTTTGTAATGAGTCTGTGGAGGGTGAAGCAATTAAGTGCTGGCGAAGTGCGAACAAAATGTGAGTAATGTCAAAGTACAAAAGCATTTTTGGGTGCGAAATGATTCCTAGTAATAGCTTTGACCACATAACTAAAATGTATTTTCCTTTTCAAAGCCAAGTATAAATTTTTAGATCATGCTGCCATTAATATTTCTTACCTCAGTGAGTGTAATCTGTTCATCATCGTACTCTGCCCGCTTTCTCTATATCAGTCGGGGACTCCTCCTTTCTTTGCTACCGAATCCCGGTGTCGTTTGAAAAACCTTCTGTGCCGCAACTTCTCTGTTGACTCGCCAACATAATCCAGCCAAGTCATTGAGCTTCAATTACCACACTGTGTACAGGTCACAATCAAACTTATCTCGATTCTCACTGTTGGAATTGCGGAAGTTACAATTATTCTTCCGGCGAAATTTTCTCACATACTCTTTCGACAATGTCCAGGTTTACGAGAAGTTCATAAGGACAAGTATGATAAGAAACCTGTAGAAAGTAATCATTGACATAGATATGGTACGTTGATTCTTTTATCAGCGGTTTCCATCAGTGATTGCAGTTTCGTTAAGATCTGGTTCATCTTAGACATCCCTAGTCCAATCTGCTTGTCTACGATTGACTTCAGTGTTCGCACAATGCCATAAATAAAACCTTATATGCGAAATGATTCTGCGGTAGCTAGTGCGATATGCTGGATCGAATCTCTCAGTACTCAGTCAATTCACTTTGCTTTATTATGTATGAGCAGGGATACTGCCATTCACATTTAATCATATGCTTGTGCTGGTACGTTTTTTCCATCCTCTGGCATTGGGATATCGGGTTCAAGCAATAATTAGGAGTATTACCTCTTTAACTTAAGTACGCTTGGTACGTCGGCTACCAGGTCTCCATTATTGTCAATGCATGAATTCGGTTCTTCGAAAAATCTTTTGGTAGAATTTGTGAGCAGTATTCTTGACGGCAAGGACTCTTAATAGAGATAACACTTTCCTAAGCATGTAGGGAGTGCATCTCCTCAAGAAAGAAAATATGCCTATGTTTTTCTGTATAGTCGGAATTATATATTCCATATCCACATATGCAGCATTAATAGCTTCATTACAATGTATGTATGTATGTTTGTATGTAGGAATGTGATTATACATAAATGCCATCAAAACATTGTTATTTTAGGCTATGAACACGCTGCATTAATCAGACTCCCACCAGTGATAATTAAATTTTCAGCCAACATATTCAACAAGTAATTCCACTGCTTATTATTTATAGTGTGTAGGGAATTGAGAGGCACTAAATGAAAAAGGTGGGATGTGATGGATTGTATCAGCAAGAGATAGGTATGCGATATATGATTCAGCATTTCAGCAACTTACGATGCCAATGAATACAATAAATAAAACAACAAGAGGCAATTATACTAATAAATCGTTAACAGATAGAAGCTTTAAGATAAATTCCAAAACATTGGTTTCAACGCGAGGTGTTTCAGTGTATGTTCCGTTATAGCTGTAAGCATAAGTAACAAAAAGGAATTTTATTGAAATACTAGTAAAGCCAGCTTGCTTCGCTGCATCTCAGAACTAATAACAGATTAAGTCCGATTTTAATCATTATATCCCAAACCAGACTTAATCCCATCGCTTATTGCAGCACTCATTATTACCTTTCGGTTGATACCCGTATTGTACAAAACACATTTTTTGTCACCTTGGTCCATATATTGGTCGATATCTCCCAAACTGGTCGAGCTATCAGAACAGGAGGTATCTTAAATTTGAAGTTAAACAGTTAGTAATACAACGCTAAAAGTTTGATTCAATACCAAAAAGCAGCTTTTGAGTGATGCGCGCTCAAACATACAGACAGACAGACAAAAATTCTAAAAAGAGTTGGTTTGGCTTCTATTGATTTAATAATGATCCCTGCTATCGGTTTTTCTAAAATATCTGCTTTGTACAGACATCGATCTTTTACAATTTTACTATATGTAGAGCTATGCGATGCCGAAAGGAGTAACGGAACTGTGAGAAACGATACTCACTGTATACTGATTCAGCGGTAACAAATCCCTACAGAAACTACACAACTGAACTGTAACCAAAATGCTGGATATCAAAACAAAACATGCAGCGCTAGCTGAGTAACGAAACGTTCAAGTATAGAACGAGAACTTGTAAGGAACTTGATTTTATAAAAAAAAAATTGATTTTGTATGATAAACCATAGAATTACATTGAAATTTCGCTAGGAATAGGTTATAAATTTATTTCAGATGGGTTCTCATAAGTTCTCCGAGTATTTTTAGAAGAAAAATTGTTTCGATATATTTAAAAAAATGATTACTTGATAACGCGGAATCAGACTAAATAAAACCGATAGACTGCTAAATTTCTAGAATATATGTTATAGATATGTTGCAAATGACTGATAAACATAGAATTTTCAAACTTTGTCAGGTACGAACATCGTATGTAAAGAATTGCTCAACTCCTTGCTTCGATTAAAGTTCCATAAGCTTTGCAAATTTTTCATTAAATCGGCTTTAAGGTCACTGTCTTTAAAATGATTCTGTTTATTGGTTGGGAATATTCGCGAGAGTTAACTAAAAGTATCCTCATGCAACGACTATCCTAGTAGGAAAGTTTCCTTTCGCTATCATTAATGGAGATTTTGAAAAATTCATTTACACATAAATATTGGCAGGCTGAATGAATATAATGAAAGCATTATTACGTGAAGTGCCTTTCGTAGTATCCAACGTAGGCAGGATCTAACGTATGTTCGAAATATTAAAGGCCAAATATATATTCAGAAGCATTAAAGATGCATTACATTGGTTGAATTTACAACTTTAGCTGGTATTTGAGGCACGAGCTTCAAAAAACCGATAGCAAAATTACCTGCCTCACTTTATTTTAAAGAGGTATGTTTATTTAAAGGCAGAGTCTAGCAGAATTTTTGAATGTTCTCACGTCCTTAATAATCTGAGAGCCAAAGAAAATGGTTTTGTTGTAATGGATTTCCTTTCAAGAAAGGGTAGAAGGTGCTGATGACCTTTACAAGCAATATCGCAACTGACACCAAATAATCCAAGGGACAAAAGCATAGACCATATATGCTGAATTCCCACACTCCAAGTCATTAGTGAGTACTAGAAAGTCTGAATAGACAAGATTGCTTGATTCTTACTAAGCAAATAATCGATAATCTTTATTTCAAAACGTTCTACTGTTTGACTGTTAGACTTCTTTCTACTTGGGGTTTAAGTAAATTGCATAGAAAGTATCACAGTCGGTGAAAGTTACTAAGCTAAGGCACTTAGCATTTTTCTTCGTTTTTAATTTTTGTCTAAGTGGCTAAAATAAAACATATCTTGCAGTTTGCGTCTATTTATATAACACTCAAATATTTTTTATGTAATTTGAACACACACTTGAAACCTTCAGACGATTGTCATGGGCTAGAATTAATTTCGATATATTAAGGGAAGTAAGAGAAAAAGGAATTTCACCTCCAATATAAATCAATTTTTTTTACACTGCATATCTCTAGAAGTATTCACCTCTGAAATTCCATACAATTAAATTTTTCTGGTAAGCATTTAAGCCAGACTGCTTAAATCCGATAAAGACTTATATGCGGTTAATCTCCAGCAACTACAGAAAAATGGGTGTTAAGAGCAAAGCAACCCTCCCATACAAATCACATTTTTCATAGTGCAAATCTCTGTGCCAGTAGCCAATACCACTCACACATGTATAGTCTGGGGTAATACTAACATGTAGCTTACTTAAATGATACCTTTTAGAACATGAAATGGTGTAATAACCTTGGTTCGATGTTTGTAAGTATGAGAAGAAGAGATAGTCCCACAAATAAGTATACCGAAATGATCAAGGCGATGAGTTGAGTCGATTTAGCTATATCCGTCTCTCCGTCTGTCTGCTTAAACGCAAAGAAGTCCCTCAGTTGTTGAGATATCTCGCGGAAATTTGGTACGGAGCCGCAATTTTATAAAACATTAATCATTTGTCGGAACCAGCAAGATAGAATGAATACAACGCATAGCTCCCATACAATCGATTGTTCCGATAAATGGGGTTTGGGCTATGTATCTTTAAATTATCAGTTTTACAGAGTTTTTACTGATTGTGAGTAAGGAGCCGACACTTTAAACCGTGATGCGTATTTATGAAAGGTATAAAGTCTTCGGCACAGTCGCAGACATCCCTTTCCTTACTTGTTTTTGATAACCTTCATTCCTCAAATTTAAGCTATTTAACTACATTCCGTTATTGTTCGACTACATATTGATTTTGTACACCGGCTTTTCATGCCTATTCTATCGTAAAGCTTAAGTGTTTTTATTTCCCAGAAGGTGTTCTCACATTCTTTCTTTAAAGTGGCTTAAAGTTCTGTATATGTATGTGCAGATGAATTAAGAAACGGTCGGCCAACGTATGTATATACATCTGTATTTCGGCAATCTGTTGCGTAGCCATGTAAGATACGTCTTTTGTTGTCCTAAGTTCAACCCTAAAATCAATATACGTTGAAAAATGACTTTGAGCTCACAAAAGTCTAAAGGTTTTCTATGTACAGCTGTCTTCAATACAGTAGTAGTGAAATTAAAATGAATATCGTTCGACGAAATAAGAAGAAGCTGTGGTTTTAATAATTTTCATTTAAAACATAGCAAATTCCATACATAAACCACATAAAAAGCGACTTCAAAGTTTACACAAAGTTCAGGAAAGTTAATTAAACTTAAAAACAAGACATCAGAGTCTTCAAATTTTTTGGCAGAGTTTTGAGTACACAGTTTTGCAGACCTATCAATTTTAGGGTAATATTGTGCAAGTTAGAACTAACTCAAAAATTTCCCTGAATTTTAAGAATATTTTCGTCAAGTGATTTCTTTTATACAACACATACAACAAATGTATCTTGTATGGAAAAAAATACATAACACATAAAAAATCTGAAAATTCAGGGGAAATTTTGAGGTACTTCTATTTTGCACATTGTTGTGGTTAAATTGAATAACCTAAAAAAACTGCTTACTCAAAAATTTTTTAAAAATTCTTCCCAAAAGTATAGAAAATTTTGATGTAATTTTTTAAAAGTTTAATTACCTTTATTTAACTTTGTGTAAACTATGAAATATCTTTTTATGTGGTTTCTGTTATGGAACTCGCTATATTTTAAATAAAAATTATTAAAAACAGAGCTTCTTTTTATTTCGTAGCACGATATCCAATTTAATTTAACTACTTTTATATTGAACTTAACTGTATATAGCTAGGAAAGTTTTCTGATAATTCATTTTATTCAGGCATTTCTTGTTTCCATTCTTTGTCTGCGTATTTGATGTTTTTGTTACGCTCTACTGATCAGTTCCTTTCTATTCAGGATGTGAGTTTATTCTGTACTTTCTTATCTCTCACTAGTTTCGTCTGAGCCAACTCATGATCATTGTTTTATTTACTTTGTTGTGTCGATCTCCCGACAGGGTAGTAAGCTGATTTTTGTTGGAAAGATTTTCCGTCATCCGTTATCAAGTTTGGTTTTGTGACAAACCGGTATCGACGTTCTGCCATTTTTAATGCCTAGTTTCGTTCTTGTTCATTGTTTTATTGCTTTTCCTTTTTGTCTATCTTCCAACTGAAACATAAACATTCTTGCCGAGGCAGAGGACAAATTGTTTGCCCGATCTTCAGTTTCCTTTTCATTATGTTTACCCTATTTCTGAATTCAATGATTAGTAGCGAAATGTCAAATTTTGGGTGTGATTTCCTTAATGTGTGTGTTTATGCGTTTACCTTTCCTAAATATATCGATACTTTACATTTTCACACATGCACAAATGAGTATGGCATACGCTCAGGAGCGCACATAGTTCTTTCAAATGGCTGAGTGAGCAAATCCACCAAGAGTACCTTTTATATACGAGGTGTGTTCAAAAAGTATCGCGAATTTTGTGTTTTTTCAAAAATTATTTATTTATTCATGAATATCTATTTTGTCCCCTTCAAAGTAATCCCCATGAAATATTATACACTTGTTCCAACGGGTTTTCCAATCTGCGAAGCACTTCAAAAAATCATTTTTTTGTATCTTGTTCAGCTCCTCCTTCGATGCCGTCTTTATCTCGTCAAGAGAAGCGTAACGTCGTCCTTTCATGGGCCTCTTCAGTTTAGGGAACAAGAAAAAGTCACAGGGGGCCAGATCTGGGGAATACGGTGGCTGCGGCATCATTAGTGTGTTGTTTTTGGCCAAAAAGTCGCGCACAAGCAACGATGCGTGAGCAGGGGCGTTATCGTGGTACAAAAGCCAATTTTTGTTCTTCCACAAATCCGGGCGTTTCTGGCGGATTGCTTCGCGCAAATTGCGCATAACTTGCAGGTAATATTCCTTATTGGCCGTTCTTCCCTGTGGAAAGAACTCATGATGCACCACGCCCCTGCAATCGAAGAAAACTGTCAGCAAAACTTTCACATTCGACCGAACTTGGCGCGCTTTTTTCGGTCTTGGTTCGTGCGGCAGCTTCCATTGAGATGATTGAGCTTTGGTTTCCACGTCATAACCATAAACTCACGATTCGTCACCAGTTATGACCCTCTGGAGCAAATTTGGGTCGTCGCGGACAGAGTTTAACATCTCATTAGCAATGTTCATGCGATGCTGTTTTTGGTCACAATTGAGCAATTTTGGTACGAATTTCGCGTAAAAATCGAAGACGATCCAAAACACGTGCAAGCAAAGCAGCTGTCAACAATTAACTGAACATTCAAAATGGCCGAGCTTGTCGGCATAAGTGAGAGACATGAGTACCAACATAACACCACAAAAAATTCGAAATTCGAATATACGTAACCAGCGAAAATTCAAAATTCGCGATACTTTTTGAACACACCTCGTATGCAAGCTAAGAGAGTGGAAAGCATTAACAAAGCCTATAAACATTTAGGACGACCTCTTGGCTATCCAACTTAATGACATCATCATCATCTTTAATAGTCGCTTAACTGCTTAGGTAATTTTAACCATTGCGTATGGAAGCACGCCAATCAGCTTTCCGAACCAAATCTGATGTAAATTGAAGCAATAAGTGAAGTAAATTCAACCTCCACTTGTTTTACCATTAAACTCAGGAAATGTGCTGTTTCTTTCTTATATTGTAACAGGGCCCTAAGAAAGGCTGAAATCTCTAAGTTCATATAAGTACTAACTGGGCATTGCCTTATTGTCAAGGACTTGATGGCCTTCATCAGTCTTCAAAATGGTTCAAAAAAGAGAAGTGGTATCACAACGGGCATCCTGATACTGGCCTAAGTGTGCCCCTGAGGCAGTCACCTCAACCTAATAAGTAAACAAGAATTTCAGCTATTCTTATGATGAAGCGACTATATTCCCTGCAGATTAATTAAGAACTGGAAGGTACGAGGTCACTTTAACATGACCTAAGCTAAAAAGTCTCTGTGCTGCATAATCAGGGCGTGAGTTTCAGGAATTGTGGTGATTATTTTCTAGCAGAAGGAAATAATCAGTTTGAACTGAGCTGGACCATATTGAGCTTTCTCTTAAAAGAGTCTGTTTGGTTGATCGGAATAAAATATGGCTTGCGGCTGGGGCACAAGACATGCTGAATATTTGCATACTTGACATGCTCAGGTTTAAAATTTTGTGAGCAAAACTGTTCAAATTCACGAAAAATCGGGACATAATCAGTAACTTTTGAGCACAGCGTTTCAATGGAAGAACTTGGACACGTTGCCGCTATCGCACAGTCACCTGCACATTAAACTATGCATACTCCTTTAGGTGGGGCTCAACAGTTGCTACCAAAATCGGGTGTACAAGTGAATCTGCTGCAAACTGGACTTTTCTCTTGAATATACCTGCTTTCTGGAAAATTCTCTGGTACGTTAGTGCAAACTCAATCCAAAGAAGAAATCTCCATAAACAATACTTTTCAGTTCGTATTATAAAGCCAGCTGATTGCTGTCAATTAAAACACCCCTGGTACGAGTTTTGAGGGGTAAATTAATTTAAAAAAAATATAAATATATTGCGCGAGATACGGCAGGTATATCATCATAAGAATCCTAGGGATTTTTGCGCCGAGCTTCCCTTCCAATTTGTGATGTGCCGTTTTGATTTTTTCCTACAAATTGGCGGGACCTACAGATTTTTGCCGACTTCAAACGGCATCTACAAAGTAGATGAATTTTTGCTGATAAGCCTTTCATAGCATTTTTTAACAACTTTTTCAAACAGCTTTTGATGTTACCTGTCCCAGGACTCTAACCTTAGACTTTCAGTGTGCTAGGCCGGCAACACTACCGCCACTTCCCTACCAACAACTGCTAACCACATTTTTTCAAAATATAAATACATGCACATTTTATATTTGAAAAATTTGCGTTCAACGGACAGACAGACGGACGGACAGACAGACGGACGGTGAAACGGACATGTCTAAACTGACTCAACCCATCGTGCTTATTATTTCAGTTTACTTATTGATAGGCTTATCTCTTCTTCTTCTCATACATACAAACATTTCATGTTCATGAAAGGTATGAAAATCAAAAAAGGTATATAACTTCGCTATTGGTGTGGCGTATTAACAACTTGCCCCGAAAATTTGCTTGTGTGTTATCCGATTTGCCTAATTTTTGGCAGAAGTATACTAGATGCTGTTGAGCTGCAGCTGACCAATTTTGATTGATATCTAATTGAAACTACCAGCAATCGCATAATAAACATATGCTGAAAAGTAGGCGACGCCACGCCTACCTTTCCAAAATCCACAACATTTTTTTGCGATCTAATTTTGCTTAAAAAGCTTATTACGCGTGCAAGATCTTATTGATACAGCTTTATTTTTCAGAACTATGTTAAAAACTGGGCGTGGCATTTGACCGATTTCGCCCATTTTAACAACAAACATCAACCTTTATATATTCAACATTTTATGTATTCAAATATTTCTTGAAAAATGTATTTTCTGTCGCAAAGTTTACGTACACACCAAATGTTATCCTTATAAGTGTATTTTGTACTGAATAATCACTTATTTTTTTAATTTTCGAAAATATTCTATATATAAAAAGTGGGCGTGGCTATCATCCAATTTCGCCCATTTTAAATAGCGCTCGAAGATGAGTGCCAAGGAACCTGCATACCAAGATATTAAGATATGTCAAAATTTACTCAAGTTATCGTGTTAACAGACGGACGGACATGGCTTAATCAATTTCTTTTTCCCTCCTGAGCATTTTGATATACATAAGTCAATATCTATGTCGATCCGTTTATGCCGTTACATACCACCGTTAGGTGACTAAAGTTAATATACCTTGTGTGCGTAGCATTACTAGGTATAAAAAAAAGTTAACAAATCTGCCATCTATCCAACTTTTTTTCGTTATTCTATTAAAGCTTATCAAAATAAATAAAACCATTAACAACACAACTTAACAAAAACATAAATTTCAATAAACCAAAGTTAATTTGATAAGGTTTAAAGTATAAGAAAGCAATTTTCGAGTTAATAATCACACAACCCGCACGCGATACAGCAATTGTGTAAGTCAATCTTAACTCGTAAATTAACTAAGCTTTTAAAAACGAATGTATAAAGGATATAGAGCGCCGCTATTATTTTCCGAATTTTTTTTTTTGGGTCAGACCTTCCTCGGCATTTGTTTTTATAGTCTTAGCATGTGAAGGCATTTACTTGAACAATAAGCCATTAAAAGGCGTAAAGTGGCATGCAATGCGTGAATTTAAAGTAAGCAATAAAAAGTTTAATGCGTATGTCTACATATGTTGAGTATATGCATATATTAGACCGGACCAAAAAAATTCAAAATTTTCCAAAATTAAATTAATAAAAAAGATTTAGTTTTTCGTTGCTTAAATTAATTTACAAACATTCGTAGTGATTTAACATTCTACGGAAATACAAAAAAAAAAATGACTTTTCCATAAAAAAATGATTTTGACACCTAACCTAACCAAATCGACTGCTGAGTGGAAGATCACCCTATTTCAAAATCTTTTTCAAAAACGCCTTATATCAAAATTTGTTTCAATAACGCCCTATTTCAAAATTTGATTCAAAAACGCCCTATCTCAGCTAAAAATGTATTGAATTTTCGTTCAGATAGGACGTTTTTGAAACTCATTCTGAGATAGGGCGTTCTTAAGCCAAATTTTGAAATAGGGCGTTATTGAACTAAATTTTGGGGTATGACCTTCTTCAAAGAAATTCTGAGATAGGGCGTTTTTTAAAAATATTTTGAAATAGGGTGATCTTCCACTCAGCAGTCGAAGTGCACTGCAAACCCAAATTGTTAGTATACTTTAGAAGTTATGCGGCTCTAACTCGAAAAATATCGCCTTTACGAAAAAAAAACATTTTCATTAGGCAATTTCGTCGTAAACAATGGCAGAAGATTATTTCTCTATAGATGGTACTTTAACAGAACTAATTGCGAAAAAGGAGGAGGGGCTAGGGGGGAAATGCATTTTAAATGGGAGCAGCAAAGTTTGCTCAACATATTTTTTGATCATTTTTTTAACATTTCATCATCACCTACTACTATTACTTTGATGAAAACAAGAGGACACTCGGAAAAACTTCCACAAAAAAACCTATCTCGTCTAATTTACTACAAAACTGTAAACAGCTACATTTTGTTTACTCATTACTTTGACAATTTTCAGGCAAAGCAAGTGAGATCAATTTTTAAAGCCAAACTAGCATACATAGCCCTCTAAATATTAGTATTACGGTTAGAAATTTTATAATTTGCATTTGCCCATTTTGAAAAAAAAACTCTCAAAAACAAAAAAAAAAATTTTTTTGGGCCAGTCTAACATATACAAAGAAACATATGTATTTATGTATATACAAATGTAGGTTACTATGAATAGCTTAAAATTTGGGGCTATTTGAAGATTGAGAATAATGCGAGTAAACGGATAAAATGCATGTTAGAACATCTTTGGCCGGGCGAAATAAAAGCTATGTACTTACCCTACAAAAAATGCGATTAGTCTAGGTTGCATCCGGGATGAGTTGCAAAGGAGGGTGCGACTAATGCCAGTTCTGATCACTTTCTATGGGTCGAACTGTTCACATTTGTTTGATCATGTCCTATGGAGAGACCAATTGTACCTATTTATAGCCAAACGGGTACGAAAGGACTAATTCACTTTCTACCCCAACGGGTACTTCTAACTCCTATAAGTATGCCCCAAAAACTAAAATTGATATACACCCCTATGAGTATGCTACACAAATAAAAATTTACTTAATAAATTGAATTATAGCCAACTAAAGACTAAAGAGATTAATCGCGGATCGCTCTCTTTCGAGATAAGTCTCACTACTTTTTGCAAGGTAGCTAAGCGTTATTGGTATTCTTCATTATATTTAGAAAGAGGCCACGCCAAGATTATTTTAATAGTTTCCAAGAAAAGTATAGCTTTTATAGTTAGGGGACGGCCGAATGATCCTTGGCTTAAGAAAAGGACCAGGTTACATTAAACGGGGTTGCCCCCAGACCTCCCTTAGATTATATTTCAGCCATGGAAAAGCTTCTCACTAAAAATTTATCTGAGACGGGGTCGGCATAAAACATGTAAGCGCTACGTGAATAATAGTACAAGATTCAAACTCAGAAATAAAAATAAAAATCGAGATTAATTAGATTCGATGGTATTGCTCTTAAGAAACTGAACCACCTTGACCACTTATCACATATTTATTTAGTTGCTCTTTTTAATCCTTCGCTCACCACCTTCATCAATCCTGGGATATGGAAACAGGCGATATTGGGCCTCCTTTTATAACCTGTGAAACCAACAAACATGGAGATTTTGAAAAGTTATTAGTGGCTATACTTTTCTGCTACTACAAGGTGGCGCAAAAGTAAGCTTCCGATGCTCAGCATATCGGTTGTGGCACGTGCAGTGTGTGCTGTTGCACCGTCTTGTTGGAACCACATGTTTTCCAATCCCAATTCATCAAGTTGCTCTGTAGCGCTCACCGTTCACAGTAACCGTTTGGCCCCGACCGATTATTGGTCAAATAAATAGTCAGCAATATTCCGCGTTCTGGAGCAGTGTAGCGTAACATTGTTTATTAACGTGTATTTCGCATGTGTTTACTACACAAATATCAAAACAGAACTGACTTTAGGGACCAATCGCAAAATTTATAGCATTTTCTGATAGGAGGATTACTTTTGCGCCACCCTGTATATTGCAAGTTTGCACTTGGAGAACCATTAACATGTTTTCCATAAACATCATTGCACGAACACCGTTTTGAACTACATAAATACCGAAATAAAGAGGGGTTTGAAACTACCTCAGCCGGTACACCCTGTTATTGCCAACCAACCACCTGAAACAGCTGAAGAGGAGAGCGTCTTTTAGAGGGAGACTAGAGTCACGCTAGCATAACTTTGATTTAGATAATGTAATATGTTAAACTCTTTCTTATCCAGACTCAACCCCCCAGCACCAAATACTGTTGAACAGCCGTTAGAACAGCTTGTTAACGATTCTCAGAGTGATTGTGGCCATTAGGCAGAGCGAAGCACTGGTAGCACAAACAACAAGGAAGTCTTTCAACATGTTGTGAACCTAGATACGGGAGAAAAAGAAGATGCCCATAATTTAACGCTACACCATATGAACACCAGCTTAAAAATTAAAATCATAGATTCTTTATCAGAACCTGAAATAATAAGAAACACTCCTCAAAACATCTTCCATTAATTCTTTCTTTTGAAAAACAAAAAAAATCGATCAAATATTGCGCTGAAATAAAATAACACCTTTTGAAACCTGCTACCCATGGAACGTGCGTCATAAGTAAAACCAACACGTTGTATTCAACCACTGGAATTGTATTCAACCACAGGAACACTTAGTATGTATAATATGGTACCTACATGCATACTCGTATATCCAAACCCAGAACAAATATATGTATTCTTATATAAATCCACATATGTGGATACTTAAACATGTTTCTGAAAATTCTTGGTAATCCTTTGATATGCTTTGATTACAATTTCTAACTAAAAATTTCTATTAATGCATGGCCCAAGAGAAAGCCCACACAAAATTTCATATTGTTTTGTATGTATGTGGGTGGGTGCAAATGTATGGATTTGTTAATGGTATTTTATATGGGCTGCTATTATTGTGATTTAGTTGACCATACGAATAAGCAAAGGGCAGATATCGTTAGATGAAAGCTTTGTTTTAGCTATACAAAATATATTTGCATACATATATGTGTATGTACAAATGTACGTGAGTAAATGTATGAGGCACATTCCAGCTTAAAATTAAAATCGAGAAGACTCTTTAAATATTGTGACGAATTCGATGATTCCTTAATTATCAATCCTGGGTTCGATCACTATAAAGTCAAATAAACACACGCACAGATATTGTAACTAATAGCTAGTTTTATTTACTAGTAATAAACGCAAAACAATTTTAAAAGTTTGGTAACTTTACAGTAGTTCACTGAACAACGCTTGAAAATAAACTGATCAACCTGCCTTGCTTGGTCACCGCCTTATATAGTCCAACAGGGTGCTTGCCTACGCACCGAGAACTTTCTTGGTTGTTCGCTTTTCGTGTTCTGGAAGGGTCGGTCTTATTTATTAGCATCTCCTCTTTGCATCGTATTCGCAAACACTCGCGCCATCTCTCTTCCTCTTCCTCGTTATACGCTTGCATGCATAAGCGTAGCCATCGTTATCTCGGTTGTGTTAACTAGTGGTGGGAGTGTTATTGAGTTAGGGATGGTACATGCTTGAGAATAATCGCCACAATATCATAGCGTCCAACAAATTTGTATCGATAAGTCTATTGATGCTGCATTGACAGGAGTTAAACATTTTTAAATAAGTTAAATACAATGCGAAACGATTAATTTTAACCACAAACTGCACTTATCACAAATAAAGGAGTCTGAGATAGAATGTAAGTATATGCTATATGATCAAATTGGAGCAGAAATTGAATGCAGAATCAAGATCGACTCGAGAACCACAACTGTAACTGCAGCTCAAACCACATTCGATAGAAGAAACTAAAACTGATAATGATAAACCGATATCGATGGATCCTAAACTACTACAAAAACCCAGAGCCAAAACCTTAACTCAAACTGCATCCAAACCAAACTAGTAAGAGAGTCTAAGTTCGGTGTAGCTGAAGCTGTAATTTGATCTGTGTTTCAGTGCTTAAGTAGTACTCCTTCAATATAAGCAGACAAAAATAGTTCAAGCTCTAACATAACGGTAACACTGACTCCTAAAATTGGTTTATCAAATTCTTTTGTAATATTTTAAAATTTACTTAGCGATCTGTTTGACAACTATTATCAACCGGTTTGCTCATAAAAAAAAACTTTCTCTTTCTTATCTTTGCCAACTGGCGCCAATTGGAAACACCACGGGATTGCAAATCGGTCTCCCATGGTCTTTCCAACGGGGTGGCGCTCTCTCTCTTATTACCTTCTGGGGAGAAGCATCTTCATTCATTCGCACAACATGGGCTAGCCAACGAAGCAGCTCGGTTTTATTTCGTTGAATTATATCGTTGTGTTCATGCAGCCAATTATTAAGTCTTTTACGTTACTCGCCGTCGCCAACTCGTAAGGGTCTATAAATCTCTCAAAGATGTTGTTAGTGGTCAAGCTTTTATTCCATACAGCAGGACAGTCAGATCGCAAAGGACTTACCGACTTAAGAATAATATTTAAAAAAATTAATTTTTTTATATTCAAAGTTTCCTTAAGAAAATAAAATGTGAACTTGTCGCTTGGGAGATAGGAACCAGAATTTTGAGTGCTTATAATTTTATCTGATCGTTTATTTTTAAGTTTTATCTAGCATCGAAATGATGAAACAAAGTCAATGAAATATAAAGTCATCTTTCGTTTTCTCATTCAGGCTCATGGGTATATGAAAAAAAAAACGCGTTTGAGAAATTTCTAAAAAATCAATTATTATACTAGAACAAAAACCCTATCTCCAGTTTTCTATTTTTATAAATATGCAGGTCGCTTCATAACTATAGTACGCACAGAATTGAGCTAGTTAAATCACTCATTCACTATCATTTGCACATAACAAAAAAAAATATTTTATGCAATGATTCAGTATTATTCTAAAATTTGTCAAACTCTGTAGTGATATGTGGGAAGTTGTACACGGAATAGCCCTTAAGTGAAAGCCTGTGGCTTGGTGAGGTTTTTGACTTTTTTTTCATACCTGAAAAAAATAATATGGTATAGATGTATAAAACAGATATTTCGATATAAAGACTAAATAAACGAAATATATTTATAACACATGTGTGGCACACGCACTAAATGCACTACGTGGTTAGCATAAAATGGAGTTTTAAAAAAGATTATAAACATATTTTTATATTTTCACAAATCAATGAAGAACTTAAACGCTAGTAAGCTGTGCTGCAATATAAAAAAATTACTCTGATTTCTAAAACAATTGATTTGTTTATGAGTAATATTTGTTTTCTCGTTTTCAATACTCTTGTTTACACTTTATACCTATTTATTTTGCTCTTTAAAAGGATCTTTGGTTGGGTTGCATTCTGTTTGATTGGGTAATGGACACCAATTGCTTTATTTATATAACCCTTTATGGGTTAATGCGTTTTGGATTGTGGTGGAAAATAATATGATTATCGTTAAGCCAATAAATATTTTCCAGGAAGTGAACAAATAAACGGGTGAGAGCATTGTTGAACAGTAAAAATTGATGTATGTAAGTATAAAGGCATGTGCGATGTTGTTCAGGTACCGAACCATGAACGCTAATTTAGTCAAAAGAAAAAATACTAGTTTACAACTCAAATTCTCTTCTAATACTTCTTAAGCTAGCTCAACTGCGACCAAGTTTGTAGGAAATGAAATACAACTTTTGGAGAATACTATTGTTTTCAGAATGGGAGAAGTCAAAGTTGAAATTGTGACCTCTCTTACATGGGTCTAACACTTATCCAGCATGCTGTTGGCCATTTAAATTGGTTTCACTTTATAATTACCACTCAAATTTAACTTTGATTATTTTGGTCCATCTTGAACTAGTTTGAGAGTCGTATACTTCTATAAGAAGTATAGCAATTGACAATGAGATACGGTGAAATTGAATGCAAAGGAAAGGTTAGAAAAAGAAACCAAAGGGAATGGTGAAGTAAAGCAAAAGGAAAAAAAAAAGAAATAAAAATAAAAAAAAAAATTGAAGAAAAGATAAGGAAACGAAAGAGGAATATTTAGAGAAAAATGAAAAGGAAAAGAAAAAGAAATATAAAAAGTAAAAGCAAAAGAAAATAAGAAGGAGAAAGAAAAATAAATAGAAAAGGATAGGGAAGAGAACGAAATGGAATTCAATTTATTATTTTATTTAAAAAATATCTTTTATTCAGTTTTTTTTAATGGTACTTTCCCAATGTGAGCAAAAGCGCTCTGTTAATATGTTTTTTCTAAATAACTCAACACAAGCGCCACCAATCTAGTTTTTTGAGCAAAAATTTCGTTCGCAGCCAGTAATATAAATGTCAAATAATAGCTAAATTTTAGCATAAATGCGATTTTTGCAAAAAAAACCAGCGATGCCTCACCTATTGTACACATATTTTTCGTTTATTGCATTGCTGTGTAAACCTGAGCCATGAAATAATTTCAACATCCTAGCGCAACGGGAAGTTAGTTGAAAAAAACGATTACAACGACCACTAAAACCGACATTTGAATTTTGTTAATAGAGCCAATAATGTCGGAATTTTTTCGCTCTCGGCTGTCATCGCGACCTGAAGAACGCTGAAAAATTCAAAACTCAACGCAGAGTTGGTTTAATATCGAATACAAAATCCAAGGAGAGATACCAGAAAAGCGACAAAATTTAAATAAAAGGCATGACGTCCAGTAAGTTTGTATGAAACATTGCAAATTTTTTTAATATTCGAAATCTACCTGGAGGTGGGAAGCTTCGTGAAAACTTAAATTTTATTCGCAGTCTTCTAATCACCTTTCAACATATCCTTAGTTTCTTCTGTGTCCATTTAATATTTATCGATAGCACATTTTATAACTTTAATGGGACTTGTTGTTTCAGAGATCAACTTCTTCAATTACCAGATGAGACGCTTGCCCATTTTCTCCTTATGCTTGGCAAGAACAACACTCTTTGCACCGCTTCAAGTTTGAGTGACACGGTTGACAAATAATTTATTTATAATTAATATATTTATGTTTATTTTTATTTTTATTGTGTCATGGTTGTGTTTAATAGTTTTGATAATGACTTCAGATTGAAGCCTAAATATCGACCTAATATATTTGAAAAATTTAAGAAAAAAAACACCGTGTTTTATTCAAATTAGGCCTTGAGCTCATTCAAATATATTTTTAAATAAATTTACCCACACAAATTTCTTTATTAAAAAGAAAGTGAGTTGTTCTTTGTTTGGAATTAGCATGCATTTTTTAATCGAAATATAACCAAAAAGCTCATATATGAATAGATTTCATGAGAAGAAGAAGAGTAGAGCCAATATAGTATGTAGCCCCATACAACCGATAGCTTCAATAGACGGGGTCTGGATCATATATCTTTCAGTTAAATAGCTGATAAAGATATGCCTAGAGCCTTCGGCACGGCCAAAGACAGCGCTGAACTAAATTTCTTATTCTTGGCCTTGAGCTCGTTTCATGAATACTTGAAAATGTACAGGCCGTAAATCAACAAAAATCAACAAAAATTGTTGGTATAAAATTGTTTTTATTTTTTCAACTGTCATTAAATTTTAAATACATGGGACCCTTTCAGAAAAGTTTAGAAACGTGCTTAATTTGTTTATATGAAAATCATTTTACATACATACATACATCATTTTGAATGCGGGAGTAAACAGCCACCCACACGTATGTCTTTAAGTATGAGTATGTAAGCACGCTTTAGTAACAGCAAGCACTCCTGCGTAGTGCTTTGATTTGTTCATAAAGTAAAATTTACATTTTTATGGAAAAAGTTTATAAGGAATCGAAATGAGAGGAAAATAAATATGGAGAACTGGTACGGCGTTGG
The DNA here is from genome assembly GCA_949987695.1 of Merzomyia westermanni. Classification (NCBI taxonomy): domain Eukaryota; kingdom Metazoa; phylum Arthropoda; class Insecta; order Diptera; family Tephritidae; genus Merzomyia; species Merzomyia westermanni. The sequence goes on along the minus strand of OX465288.1, from coordinate 158,281,643 downwards.
AGCTAACATTGTATCCCAACAAACAAAGCAAAATATAAAGTAAATTTCTGAAAAGTTGATTGAAGTAAACATTATTTTAACAAAACGCTGATTTTTTGTATGCAAAATGTTTGAAAATAAACATTTTATAATCGAAACGGCTTTGATTGGAAAATTGTAAATGTAAAGTTATATAAATTTTTGAGAGGAATCTTAATGTAAATTCTTATCTTAACCTTTAAAATTTTCCTTTTCTCTTTAAATAAAAACTTTAGTTGAATAATTAAATTCTTGAAAAATAAAACAATAATAATTTTCATATAAAAAAATGTATTCTTAACCTTGAGCTCATTTAGAGTCATGTATTCTTTATCTAATTATTTTATTTTTATTCGTTTAGTAAATTCTCTAAAAAAAGTTCCTATTTTCAAATATGTATATTATAACTACAATTTTAAGGGAGGGGTAAGGTACTAGATTTTTTATTTGTGCATTTTTTTTTTTCGAAATTGAATCCGTAATATCTGAAAAATATTGTGTCAAAATTTCAAGTCAATTGAAGCAAAATTTACGAAGTTATGAGTATTTTTATACCTGCCGGATTTTTGTACCTATACCTGGGGCCGAATAACGTTATACGTTCCGTAAACGAAAACGAATTTTTAAATCTTAATTGAGCTAAGCCCGTAATTCGGAATGACGTCATACGTGAGGAATTGGTTGAAAGTACCAGTCGGTTCAATTATCCATTATAAATTTTTTTAAAAGTTTCAAAGTTTCGAAGTTATTGTGACTTAAAAAACAGTTTACGATCACGGAACGTATGTCGTAATACCACCCCTGGACTGAACTAGATTTTTTTGGGTTTAAAACTTAATAGCGGCCGCCGTGGTGTGGAGGTAGTGTTGCCGGCCTACCACACCGAAGGTCCATGGTTCGAGCCCTGGTACAGGTAACATCAAAAGTGATTTGAAAAAAGTTTTTCAAAACGGGGTCGCCCCTCGGCAGTGGTTTGTCAAACTCTCCGAGTGTATTTCTGCCATGACAGGCTTCTCAGCAAAAATTCGTCTCCTTTGTAGATGCCGTTCGGAGTCGGCAAAAAACTGTAGGTCCCACCAATTTGTAGGGAAAATTCAAATCGGCACACCACAAATTGGAAGAGAAGCTTGGCGCAAAAATCTCTTAGGAGGTTTATGATGATATACCTGTTGTATATCGCGCCATAAAGAGAAAAGAGAAACTTTATAGCGTTTTTCCCACAACTCACGTTTTCAAAGTCGGTGCCCCTGATAACTCCAAAACTACTGCACCGATCCTTTTGAAATTTTAAACACTATTTCTGTACATCATTTACGAGGTAACGCTGTCGAGTTTTTTTTTTTTTTGTTCATAATTTTGATTTCGCAATAACAAATTAGCCGATTTTTTCCCACAAAATTGTGTTTTTCATTTCAAAGTGTTCGAAAAAATTTAAAAAATTGGAAAAAAAACTCGACAGCGTTACCTGGGGAAAACTATTATCTAACGAATGAACTTTGATTTTTTGATTGCAGATGATCCAGCACCAAGTTATGAGAGGCACCGCAATTCAACTTTTTTTCGAGACACGTCCGAACAATTGCTGCCGTCGCCGTATTTTTTAATATTTCTTTGTAAAAATTTGATAAAACATTCTTCGAATGTTATGCTTTAATGTACCATTGGTTGAGTAAAGAAATTTTAACTGCGTCGTCAGAAAAAAAATCACGAAAGCATGGCTTTTTTCGTGTGATTTGACCTTACCCCCCAGCCCCCCTTAACCAATTCTTAAGAAGTATTTAAATCGGATAAGATATAGCTATGAGTTCTGTTTTTCGTGGCGATTCCCGTATTCAAAATTTTATAAAAAGAGTTTGAAACATCCCAACAAGCAAAGTAAACTTAAAATATATTTTTAAAATAACTTTGCGAAATTGATATTAAGCTTACTAAGTGCTGCTTTTTTGTTTTCAAAACGTTTGAAGGGAAGCGCCAATTAATTAAAACTGCACGTTGATTAAATGCTTATTACTGTGAGCGTATACAAAATTTTCCAAAGAAAGCTTTTATACATATTTTTTTTTTTTAAAACTTTATTCAAACGATATTTTTATATATTACTAAGCTATTGCAATAAGTAAAATAAATAAGTTCTTATTTACAATCATACATTTAATCTTGAAACTCAAACCAATTGCTTTTTCGTCTCCGTTCTCATGTTAAAGCTTGGATGAGAAGAATTTCAAATGTTTCACTTGAAAAGAAACAACTGAAAAATAGTTTTTTTTTAGTTTTTTTGTAAATATTTGCAACTCGCTTTTAAAATGAAATAATTTATAAAAGCTCATTGCTGAAGTTAATACAAACTTTCCTTAAAGCTATTTTTAAAAACATTTACATAAATGCTTGCTGGGATGTAGCCCTACACACTTCATGTGACTGAATTGATAGCGATATTATTAACTGGAGCAAAATTGTCATGCGATTCGCGCATTGATAGATAAAGCAACGAAAAAGAATACAAATAAAAATAATTTGAAGCTAAAAAAGAACTTTAAAACTAATGTAAACTTGTACTTCTACTATACACATGTGGAAATTTTAGTAGAAGGAGCTGCTGTTTGTGCGTAAGTACTTGTCGATTTATTTTGTTCTTTGTTGATTTTCAAAGTTCTTGTGCTAGAAGTATATGAAAGAAGTGTAGAAATGTATTTCTTAGTTTTCTTTTGTTAGAATTCAATATATTTTACAAGTTAAATTTCGATCGTTTTAAAAATGGTGCTGTGTATTATGATACGAAAGTCAGCGCATCAATTTAACATTTGATTGTTTCAAATCGATGATTGATATAGAAGCTGAAAATAATGTTCAACGTGTGATGAAAATAGGAGAGGAATTCCGTTTCCCTTCACAAAAGTAGTACAACGTTAACTAGCTTGGATAATCCGGTTGAAACGAATATGGCCAAGCCTCTTATTGCAGTTATTAATAATTAAACACAGTAATTAGAAAAAGTGCTTATTGTGTGAGTGTGATATAATTATTTGTTTGCAATTGCAAGCAGAGCTGTTAAATAATGATTACTAATCGAAATGATGACAAGTTTGATTAATTATTTTCTTTAGAATCCTTTTAATGATTTATTACCAATTACTTCCAATTTTTATTGATTATTTTCGAATTAATTAAAAAAAAATTGTTGTTGGAGCAAAGCTCGAATTTTTATGTTTGTTTGTTAATTGATATTAGTTTTAATTATTAAAAAAACCATGATTTTTTAAAGTTATAAAAAAAATCTAAAATTATGAAAAATAATAAAAAAAATTGTTTTTATTACTTTTGATTATTTGTGATTATTTGTAATTTTTCTGTTTTTATTTTTATTTTTATTTTTATTTTTTTTTTTTAATATTTTTGATTCTCTTAGTATTGTTGTAGAAGCACATAAATATTCACATCAACAATACTAAAAAAATCAAAAATAATCAGAAAAAAAATTAAAAATAATCAAAAAAAAACCTCAAAACAATCAAAAGTAATCAAAACACTCTGTTTTAATATTTTTGATTTTAATCGTAATCAGTTAATAATTGCATTTTCTTGAAAATCAATTAAAATAATCATTACCAAATAAAAAAAATCCGTCTAATTAATTGATTACTAATTACTAATCAAATTTAACAGGTCTGATTCCAAATACGGTATAAATCAAACTACTGTGCACAAATAACGTTCTAAACTAGTAGCACAACCCGTTACACATAGCTGCGAAAAACCTTTACACAAAAGCAATTGTTTTAAACACAATCGTTGACAAATAACAAAAAAAAATTTTATTCACAACATCGGGATAATACAGCAGGCTAAAATATCAAACTGTGTCACGGCCACCACCGACAACAGGATCTGCACTACGAACCGCGCGCTGATGTCATATTACAATGCGAGCAAACAAATTTTTCGAGTAGAATTCTCAATAACAATAAATAAACAAATCGGAAACGGTAACAGTCATAGCCCATGTCAAAGCAACAATAACAGTAACTATAATGACCATGGTTGATAGCAAAAGGATAATGAGAGTACATCACACCCCACCACACAAAGTTACAAGAGACAATTGATGCGCTGCGTTACAGCGAATAGTGGCATAACACAATAACGATTATTGGTGTTGTTGCTACCATGTAGTTGTGGGATTGTTGCTGCTGTGAATATCAAAGTCATTTGAGTCTGTCACGCAGCGGATGTAACCAGAAAGCAAAAAAAAAAAAAAACCAAACGAATTGAAGCACTTGTTTTCTAGTTTTTTCTGTGCTTTGAGTTTGTTTTAATGATTTTGCAATTTTTTGAGCCTTTAAAAAAATAGTATGTTTTTATATTGAATAATCGTCAGAGTAATTGAGTTTTTGCTTTGTATCAACGATTTTTGTCGAATAAAAAATAAATAATATAATTTTTCATAACTGGCTTTGTATGTGCAGTGGTAGGTGAAAAAATCATTTATTATTGTTTTACTACTTACACAAGACTATCATCCCTTTTTATCGATAACTGATGTCAGTTGGAAACACCAAAGGAGCTCAAGTCATCCTCCACCTGTTTGTTCCATCTCAATCGAAAACTATCATTTCCTCTGCTACGGAACTCGGGTGCTAATAGGAAAACCTTCCGGGGCGGGGAGTAGTACATCAGGACAGCTAACCCCATCGGGTTATTATATTAAAATATACCTGTGGTAAAAGCCGTCTACAATCCACTATCCGAAGATTTGTCGTAGTCAAATAAGTCGCTCTCGGGGCAGTTGTGCTAGTATCAGATGATGTCATTAACGGTGCGTACTGGTAAAGAACTGTCGTACGGGTAAAGAACTCTCCATACCGATAACACTAAACCTAGCCTTCGGATAATGTTTTTACCTTTACGTAAAAAACACAAAAACAAATATGATGAGAGACTTACAGATGGTAATTTTAGTTCATCAAGAAAGGACTTAGTCTCAGTTGCTTACTCAGTCCAAAGTAACACTTGTGGCCAAGAGTTATTCTCTTTAAATCTCTCTACTGACGTTAGTTGCTGGTTTTGCAAGTAGACGGTGACGAAGTGACGAATCGGTCCACAGACGCCTCACCAGCCACGTCACGGGTGATAGTTATAAATTTGAAACGAATTTCCTTTCTTTCCTTTCCTAACCTTCCCTTCCTATACTATAATTTATTGTGGTATTTTTCTCATGTTCTTGGTTAATTTTTTTGCTCTCCTCTTATTTTTTTACCATTTAATAATAAAGTTTGTTTCTATATATTTATTTAAATTAATTATTATTCGTTTTCGCGACCTTTTTGTTTTCTAATTCCTTCTTCTTGCTGGCTTGAGGTCTGTGGTCCAAAAATTGAAACCAGAAATATTGATTTAACCAATATATTTCGACTACCTACGGTAATCGTCTTCAGGGTTAACTATATATAACAATAAAACATAAAATATAATTACAATTAACATAAAAACAAATTGGTAAAAATTAAAAACATACATTATTACACGTCTGTCCTGTTTAACGTGGAGTTGTTTACTGTCCGTCTGTTTGTCAACAAATGCCTATATAAGTGAGCGCAGTTATCAGTGTCCGTTTTGTAATTCATTCTTATGCTGGCCGGTGTGTTAATTATATGAAGCATTTCCAATGTAAATCTCTTGCTGTAATGTTGTTCTTGTTGTAATATCGTTGTTTCGTCAAAGTTCGGTGAGTGGTTTTTAGTTGTACAGTGGGTCATAAGTGCTGTTTTTTGATTATTTGTTTCGCGGCAATATTTAAAATCTGATTTATGTTGCGCGAGTCGAGATTTTAATTTGGCTTTTGTTGTTCCGATATATATGTTATTACATGATTCGTTTTCGTTTCCATTGCAAGGGATTTTATAGATAACATTGCTTTTTTCCGTATTGAGTATTTTAGATTTAGTGTTGTTAAATAAATTTTTTAATGTACTAATTGGTGTGTGCGCTATTTTCACTTCTTCCCTATTGTAACAATCTGATTTCGTGAGGCGTTCTGACAGTTTGGGTACGTAAGTTACTGACTTAAATATTTTTTGTTTCGGCTTTATTGACGTATTTTGCTTAGTTCCTTTTAAATATTTTTTAATTAGTGTTTTTATTAAATTTTCGGGAAAATCATTACTTTTTAATAGTTCTTTTATTTCTTCTTTAAGCAAAATACGTCAATAAAGCCGAAACAAAAAATATTTAAGTCAGTAACTTACGTACCCAAACTGTCAGAACGCCTCACGAAATCAGATTGTTACAATAGGGAAGAAGTGAAAATAGCGCACAAACCAATTAATACATTAAAAAATTTATTTAACAACACTAAATCTAAAATACTCAATACGGAAAAAAGCAATGTTATCTATAAAATCCCTTGCAATGGAAACGAAAACGAATCATGTAATAACATATATATCGGAACAACAAAAGCCAAATTAAAATCTCGACTCGCGCAACATAAATCAGATTTTAAATATTGCCGCGAAACAAATAATCAAAAAACAGCACTTATGACCCACTGTACAACTAAAAACCACTCACCGAACTTTGACGAAACAACGATATTACAACAAGAACAACATTACAGCAAGAGATTTACATTGGAAATGCTTCATATAATTAACACACCGGCCAGCATAAGAATGAATTACAAAACGGACACTGATAACTGCGCTCACTTATATAGGCATTTGTTGACAAACAGACGGACAGTAAACAACTCCACGTTAAACAGGACAGACGTGTAATAATGTATGTTTTTAATTTTTACCAATTTGTTTTTATGTTAATTGTAATTATATTTTATGTTTTATTGTTATATATAGTTAACCCTGAAGACGATTACCGTAGGTAGTCGAAATATATTGGTTAAATCAATATTTCTGGTTTCAATTTTTGGACCACAGACCTCAAGCCAGCAAGAAGAAGGTATTTAAATTAATTTTATTTTATTTTATATTATGTTATATTATATTATATTAAATTATATTATATTATATTATATTATATTATATTATATTATATTATATTATATTATATTATATCATATTATATTATATTATATTATATTATATTATATTATATTGTATTATATTATATTATATTATATTATATTATATTATATTATATTATATTATATTATATTATATTATATTATATTATATTATATTATATTATATTATATTATATTATATTATATTATATTATATTATATTATATTATATTATATTATATTATATTATATTATATTATATTATATTATATTATATTATATTATATTATATTATATTATATTATATTATATTATATTATATTATATTATATTATATTATATTATATTATATTATATTATATTATATTATATTATATTATATTATATTATATTATATTATATTATATTATATTATATTATATTATATTATATTATATTATATTATATTATATTATATTATATTATATTACAATATATTATATTATATTATATTATATTATATTATGCTATATTATATTATTTTATTTCATTTTATTTTATTTTATATTTCTATAATTCTAGAACATAATTGGAGATTGATGAAAATCTACAGGAGAGGTAGACGGAAAGAGCACAGAATAGAAACAGTAATAGAAAACTTGATAAAAAGTAATTGGAATAACTAAAAAGGAATTTTAATTAGAAGAGAAGGAAGCAAACAAAGAGGTCGAAGGAAAGACGAAAAGAGAGAAGAAGAGAAAACTGTGTGTATTCCTATTACAATCGGGTCTGCATACCAATATGACATGGATTTTAGCCAACCAAATTCTGTTAGAGCACTATCCGATCCATATCCAACAAGGAACTATTCACATCGTCAACGCTCCCTGGATAAAGTTTAGCATATTTTTCCTTAAATTTCAACATCCATCTATTTTTATCTAAATATTTATATATTTAGTGCCAGTTGCTACGCTACCACGTCGACATTCAAATGCTTGTAAAAGATTAACATTTTTAAGTTTGCTTTCACATAACGCTTTTCACGCCGCAAAATTTCTTATGAAGTGTTTATTTAAATATTTTATAAATTTTTCACTCGTACGCATTTATTTTGTACATAATATTTTACACATCCCTGACAGTGAATGGGAAAAGCGCGCTAAAAACACAAATAACACAAAACCATAACAGCTCAAAACAGCAGCAGCTGGAGCAAATGGAGGTTTTTGCGCTGGGCGTATGCGACGCGATGGTGACGCAAATAACACCTCCATACAAACGTGTACGCAAAAATTTTGAGGTTAAAGGAAAGTGAATAGCAAACGCATACAAATAAATATATATGTACATACTTTAAAATATGTATGCACGCTTAAAGGAATATAAATTCTTACACATAAATGTTTTTTTTTTTTGCAGGTTGATGGCAACAAGGTCGCTTAAGCGCCATAGATGAAAAAAGGGTCCCAGGTTGCTACACAATTTTTATCTGAGCATGTGCGTGTGTATTGGTGTGTGAGAGTGATATGTGCCAATTTCCACGCCCTCAGTTCAACCAATTGTATTCGACCCTCCGTTTACTTGCCTCGTATTTGCATATGCTGCATGTCTGTCCGGTCAGCGCAGTTCGGGTAAGGTGAGTGTGCGTTTGTGTGTGTGCAGATATGCTGTTGTGCCATTCCTCTGGACGAGTGCATAAACAATTTACATGCCACATCAATTTTTCAAGCACACATCTATTCAAACTCGCATGCATGTATGTGTGCGCCAGCAATTGAAGTCATATGTACCACACGCGAATGGAACTTAGTGGCTAGTGAAACAACGTTCTGGTTCAGTCCTAGATATAAAGTGTCTAATAAGAACTACTACGATAGGAACTAAGGAATTATGAATTTTATTTGAATAAAAATAGTTCTTCTTATTTTAATTTGAGTTTTTATCGTTTTTATTAAATAAATAAATATCGTTGTACAGATAAAGCTTACAGAGGGAAATAGATATATTGCGCAATTTATAGTTATAGCACACTCAGAAATTCCTTATTTTAGTCGTTTATCTACAATAATTCCAATTAGAAAATTTCCTTATAGAATTGTAGTTTAAGGACCTCATAAATCTGGGCCCTTACTCTGAAGTTCTATTCGAAAGGCTGTTCTACTCGAAAGCTAAAAGCGATTCTAATACACATAGTCACTCTGTAGTTCGTTAGAATTTGCTTTAGAAAATAATCCATAATAGTAGGCATCACTGTTTCACAAATTTCAAGCGCAAAGCAAAATACAAAAACACTTTGCATAAGTCTCAAGTGCGGTATTAGGCAGCGCAGTTTTGCATGTCGCGGTAGCGTAGGTGATAAGAATCTCGACTACAACGCGCGTGGTTGTTGGTTCAAACGTAAGTCCTTGCACAAGTAATTTTTATTTTTTCATTTTATTTTTATTAAATAAAATTTAATTTTTTTAAATAATCTAATCCCAAAAATTTCTTTGGTTAAATTTTTCCAAATTTTTACCTAGAATTCTTTAATTATTTACTGTCAACAACGATTGCTTAACTCTTTCTTCTATAAAAATTACTTCTTGATGAAAAAAAAATAATTGTTTTATTATAATCATAAAAAAATACATGTTTGTGGATTTCCGTTTGCTAAATTGTTGTCGAATAGAATTTTCTAACTTTCGACCATTGTGGCATATGTTTTCGAAGGAGTGAGTACCAAATTTTCTAGAATAGAAAGAGGGATAAATCAAATCCGAAGGGAACAGAATGGAACTCGAACAACGAATGCGTTCTACTCGAAAATTGCGCGCAAACTTTTAAATTAGTAAGTCACAAAACCGAAAATACCGTTTTGAAGCCCATCTAATATTTTTAGAGCACAGCGGCACTTTCAACTTATAAAAATCGCGATGAATTTTTCTTGTTGCTCATTCTCTATGTGTAGAAAAATTCGGTGAAAAAAGTTCTAACAATTCGGAGCGATTTGTAAAAAATTCTTAAGTACTCGTATATTTAACTTTTATCTTCTGTTACCTTTCTGTCTCTTACATATTTACATACTATACATATTTTCCTTTCCTTTACTCTTCCTCTTCCTATTTAATTTAATGTTAGCTCTTTTATTGAATTTAATATAGCTTAATTTTGTTTTATTTTATTTATTTCATCTACATTATTTTATTTTATTTTATTTTACTTTATTTTATTTTATTTTATTTTATTTTGTTTTATTTTATTTTATTTTATTTTATTTATTTTATTTTATTTTATTTATTTTATTTTATTTTATTTTATTTTATTTTATTTTATTTTATTTTATTTATTTTATTTGTTTTATTTTATTTATTTATTTAATTTAATTTATGTTATTTTACTTTATTTTCTTTTATTTTATTTCATTTGGTTTATTTTAATTTATTTTATCTTATTTTACTTTATTTTGTTTTATTTTTCTTTATTTTATATTATTTTATTTTTTTTCTTTAATTTAATTTATTTTATTTTGTTTTATTTTATTTTATTTTATTTTATTTTATTTTATTTAATTTTATTTTATTTTATTTTATTTCATTTTATTTTATTTATTTTATTTGTTTTATTTTATTTATTTATTCAATTTAATTTACTTTATTTAGTTTAATTTTAATTTCTTTTATTTTATTTTATTTTATATTATTTTATATTATTTTATTTTATTTTATTTTATTTTATTTAAATAAATTTTTTTTTATTATATTTAATTTTGTTTCATTTTATATTGTTTTATGGCACTTTATTTTATTTTATTAATTTTTTTATTTTATTTTATTTTATGTTATTTTACTTTATTTTCTTTTATTTTATTTCATTTGGTTTATTTTAATTTATTTTATCTTATTTTACTTTATTTTGTTTTATTTTTCTTTATTTTATATTATTTTTTTTTTTCTTTAATTTAATTTATTTTTTTTTGTTTTATTTTATTTTATTTTATTTTATTTTATTTTATTTTATTTTATTTTATTTTATTTATTTTATTTGTTTTATTTTATTTATATATTTAATTTAATTTACTTTATTTAATTTAATTTTAATTTATTTTATTTTATTTTATTTTATATATTATTTTATATTATTTTATTTTATTTTATTTAAATAAATTTTTTTTTATTATATTTAATTTTATTTCATTTTATATTGTTTTATGGCACTTTATTTTATTTTATAAATTTTTTTATTTTATTTTATTTTAGTTAATTTAATAGAAAATATAATCCCATTTTGAGACTTTCCGCCTCCTAGGACAAACTCATGTCCAGTGCATTGCATGTTAAACTGGTTGAGGACGAGCTAGTACTGGTTATGAATACAATATAAGTACAACCGTTCATAAGTACTTGTTTTTTGCTGGACGGATTGTATGCTCACATCACTTTGAGTGAGCATCTGAGTTCATTATCAAATTTATAGCTACAACCAAACTAAGTTTACTCCCGCTGTATATTTTACCATATTTCTCAAGATAAGCAAAATGCGCATTTAAATTAAAGGGAACATTTTATATTTTGTTATTTACACAAAAATATATTCATTGCCATTTTTTTGCTTCATTTGTCGACGGTATATACGGTCATATTATGTGAGCACCAGACGCTTATGCTAGGATTGCTTTTGAACGTTTCATAAATTTAATATTGTTTACATGCTTTTTGTGTGAGGATTGTTTGGAATTATGGAAATTTTAGGTTCTAATTCTGCACCTCAGCTTTTCTGTCCATCTACAATTGAACGATTTAGTAAAATATAAAACCATTGCTAATTAGTTCTGTTCACCCATTTTTATCACTCGTGTTAAACCAAATAAATTATGGGAATAGAGTAGGAATAAGTCCGTCCACTTTTCAGTATACAATTTTTGATGTTTTCGAAGGCAGGTACTCGTAAAGTGGATGATACAACAGAACATTACTATTTATATAATGAGCAGTTTCATCCAAACCTCGATTTCCTTACTTGCTTTTTTTTTATAATAATTTGCAATTTCCATTCATTGGGGCTTCTTCCACTTACCTACATTTCCATAACTTTCTTTGCGGTTCCTTTGCTTAACATTTATTTCTTTTATGTTTATGCCCTATAATTTATTTCGTTTTTCTATTTATTGCTTATTTTTCTTTCCTTTAATTTATTTATCAATCAATAATAATTTTTTAAAAGTAATTTAATTTAATTTGTTAATTTTTCCTTTATTTTGTTTTATTTTATTTAATTTTATTTTATTAAATTTTTTTTATTTTAATCCATTTCATTTCATTGAATTTTATTTTATTTCATTATTATTTTGAAATTCTCAAGGCAGCATCAGAAAGATGTGCGTGAAACCCTAGCTACCCTAGCTGCATTGACCAGCTGACGAATAAATGGAAAAGAGTCCTTCTACCTCCCTTCGGTAGTAAACACTCGCATTTTCAAAAGTATGACATGAATAAGTACGATATGATACAATATTTGATAGATAAAATAGTTAACAAAAACCACGAAAGAGAAAGTTAAAGTGAAATACCTTATACATTACTCAAACAAGAGTCAATAAAAAAACTATATCTTGCATACAAACACCAACAAGAAATTGAGCCCAGGGCTTGTAGATTGAAAACAGCCATTGAACAAATTTTCAAAATCCATTTTTTGATAAACGCACATACAAACATCAACTAACAAATATTAAGTCAATCCATCAAAAAATGCGAATTTTGATTTTCTCGCAGAAAAGCAACAACGTAAAAAACTCACGAACACAAAACATTATATACAGCCATACTTTCGCTTTAAAACAATAAAAACAAGCAAAGAAATCGCACAAACAGAAATTTTAAGTGAGGTTGAACAAAGGAAAAGAATATAGAAAAAAATCAAGGTAAGAGTTGAAAGAAAGACTGAAAGGAAAAAAAAATTATTGTGGGAAAAATAGACTGACGGGACAGTTGCCGCAAAAAAATACTTGACAATAAAACCAGGTGCCCTATCGAAGTAACCCAGTTAACCAAAGGATGAGAGCTACAAATTGGCTGATACGAGTTTTTTCAGTAGTATACAACAACAGATATTGATTTACTTCGCATTTTTAGGTCACAACATCCACAAGAAAGGTTATTCCGGAAAGCTACACAGCTACTGCAGAATTAGTCCAATCTCGCATTCGAGGCTATATGACTAACTAGTGTATTTTGTGAAAGTCGGAAGCCCATCAAGCTGATATGACGGTACCAGTATAATTACTTTACGCTAAATCCTGGAGTGGACAAAACATAGGAGAGTCGACTCTCAGCAGCAGAGTCTCTCATTACTAATGTACAGATGTATGGATCGCAATCATATTCTGTGCCCCAATAAGATGGGTTGGAGTAAAATTCCTTAGACGTAAAATTCCTGCATTCGCTCTATGTAGATATCCGCATAGTACATCGGATTTAAGTCAAATGAGCTTGCGGATTCCGATAAGCGTTGTGTACTTTTGATTGAAATAAAAGAACCCCATGTATTTCACTGCTTCAGACTCCTCTTTGCTTCTATATATATAGATAGGAGTACCATTCCTTTCAGCATTTGTTTCTTTCCAAATATGTGCTATCAGCATACCCATGAGCAAAGAGAGCCACCCGTAAATTCTTCCAAAACTTTGAAACCGAAGCTGATGTGTTCCTTCCAGACCGCTCGTCTCTGAACGATTTCGCGCCAACATGAGTCATAGGGCATACTCCTTTAGTAAACTTTCTCATAGCTGGGTGAACGATATTGTTTAGTTTCAAGTCTACCCTGTCTGAGTTTTACACACCCCATAAATACGTATATGAAAGATTAAGATGTCGAAGCTACCGTGGGCTATTGTGGTAAAAAAATACGGATGAATACAAAAGAAAATATTTTGCTGAAATATGGCGACATATCTACATACCTCAGGCGGCAGCTGTTTGCGAGTATGTATGCATGTGTGCAGATATGAACAATTGCGTTCCCAATAACTGCCAACTCGGCACGTTTTGTGCTGCTTTACATGTGTCTCAGATGCGCTACTAAAATGATTCATTTTATGCTACTCCGACACACCCAGAAAATTCGCACTAGGAATAACAATTTCCTCGATTTTTGCAATTATTAATTTTTAGGACCCCATTTCACAAAATTTTTTGAAATCAATAATTTTTTATTGAAACAACTTTTAATAAAAGTTTTTACTCTATTTTACGCCTTCAAATCTTGGAAACTTTTCGAGAAAAGAACAAGAGTAGTCGCATATGCGAAAGTTTAGTGTTGCTTATCATGGGTAAATTGTGGTCAACGATTAGGGATCTCATGAACATAATAGTCCAAGAGAGCTGACTAAATGCTGAGAAGAGATCTAAGATGGCTCTGGCTGCGCATTACAACTGCTGGTAAAGTGAAAGTTAAAAGACGTGACTCGAACTCTCAGCCTTTCTATCTGTTTTTTTTTTTGTTTGGGGCGTGTTGTCGAAAGTGACAGTCCTTTGCCGGATATGAACCCGGTACGCTCCGGTACTCCTTTGCGGTACTGCCCGACTGTCATGGTAGCGATTTGGTATGACCAGTTCAACCTTTTAGGTTATAAGATGGGTAATGAGAGGTGAGACGCATCATGTCCTTAGATCAACCATCGAGTTGCCCGTCATTACGTTTCTGCATATTAGTCGCCTCTTACGACCGGTATGCCTACCTCGGGCGTATTCTAAACCCCTAACCCACAGGGGGGTTATTAATCTGTATAACAAAGTAGCTGATGAGATGGCCTAGGAAAGTACCCAAATAGACATACATAATGACCACCATCGATAAATCTTAGTTTAACCAATATACCATGGACAGTGTCTGCAGGAGTCACCAAAGTACATTGCGCTATAGCACTAACACTATAAGGATAGGAGAAAGAAGAGACCACGTTCATTGTCGATGTCCAGTAACTGAGATACCTGCAAGATCTCCTCACAATTTAGCAAAGCTATTGGAAGTGCATATTTTGTTCCTTCTCAAGTTTATAAGGGAAGGTAAGTGGTTAAAGGGAAGGGAAGGGACTCCTGTTTGGACGATTTTTCACCAGCTAGCCCGCTCAAACTTGTTACTTAATAAAAAAAAAAATTTAAAGAAAATATTAAAAATTTTTTTTCTTTTTTGGAAAAAGGGTTAACCTGTAGGTTTTTCTCAGCTCTCTCTCCTGATTATTTGTACAAAATCAGTGTTCTTGAAGAGCACCAGGTCACCTTGGTCAAGGGGTACAATTGAACAGGGTAACAAGGGGATAACATTTCTTCCAGAAAATAAACTTTTTTGAAATCACAGGTTTGTGATTAAGAAAAAAAAATTTTGAAAAATATTACTACCAGCAAAAATTTAAGATATGACTCCAAAATAATTTAATATATTTCTGGTTTAGTTGAAATACAACCAATTTCGAAAATCCAGTGATTGTAAAAAGAAATCCCGAAATGTTCAGCATCTAAAAATGTACGATATCCTTGGCTCACCCATCTTCTTGCTACACTCAACTCCTACAAGACCATTTTTAACAAATAACTTTACGGTTTCAAATTTCAAATAACAAATATTGTTGCTTTATGAACAAATCTATAACTTTATGAGTGTATATATATATTTTTATTTGTGTGTGCGTTGTGTTCGTCTCTTTGGTATCATTTGTTTACACATAGCATTGACGTCTTCCAGCGGCTGCCTAACGGGCTAACAAATATTGTCTGACGACACGCATACCGACTTTAACTGGCTTTTATGCAATGTAATTGGCTTTACCTGGCGTTTTGATATTTGCTATGACTTTCGTCAGGTAGGCAGGTAAGAACGAAAATATATGGTCTCACCTACAAAATGTGTTGATATGTCAATATTGGTTGAAAACTTTTTTGAGCCTTTTTTTATTTCAAAGCTTTCGTGCTCTATTTCCCTTTTTGTTGGTGCCTTATTGAATTTAAGATTTGGGTAGTTCTTAAATTTATGTGTAGCTTTTACTAGTGGGTTACACTAAACGTTTTTATAAAAAATATTTATTATTACATGAAAAGGTGCTTCCTATTCTCTTAACCCCCATTTTTCTAGGAGTTCTAGGGTTCAGCTGCTTCTACGTTTGGAAAAATTTGTCTCCACGTTGTACCAATGGGACTAGTTTGATTCCCTTCGCCACGGCTTTAAATATGTTCATCAGTAGTACCAGGTTTCCGCATTAATTAATATATTAGGTAATCCAGCCGTCTCCTGACCAAAAAAGGAGAGAAAGCAAATTGATCATGCCGTAATCAACGCCAAACATAGTTCCACCGTTCTGGAACCACCACCCCCTGGAAGCCAAGATGCGACCCCCCTCTATGTAGCCCTAAGAACACTAGTTATGAAGAAAAATTTATACGATGTGGAATGTTTTTCCGTCTCTGAAAAGAAGGACCATGCCTACGGGGCCACATTGCGAAACAGCGCAACCCGCTGCGTAAAGGAGCGCTCTTGGGAGCAGAATAAGTAAGTGAGACGCCGTTTTAGAAAACAAAGAATATGAAACGAAAATGCGTGATTTTGAGGTGTTTAGGATGCTGATTGACAGGAATAAGGACACAAATTCAAACAAAAAATTCTGCTGATGTCGGAAGGTTTCGACACGGGAGAAAAATTCAGACAGGGAAAAAACTCTTGACCTGGTAACAGCATTACAAAGCGGACTTGAGTTATGACGGGAACACTTTTGGTCATCACCCAATTTTGAAGCAGACGATGAATACAATAACTTACGATGGAGAAGACGTCCCACCATCAGATTATGATGAAATAGATATGGATGACTATGTGGCGGAAAAACTGTAGATCGCGATACTAAGGGTTGATATAATTTTTGGTAAGTCTCCATAAAGAAGTGGAGTGGAATAATCAAAATTAAAAATGTAATATAATCCCAAGCCCAGAGTCATATTAATCACAGTCACCGCACGAGTCAATATACTAACTCAGATATTGCACATGCAGGGTTTTGGCGCTATCCCTGCTTTAGAGAAGGATATAATTAATTTGTGATTGCCGTTTGTGATCAGAAAACATCTTGGTCGAGGTAGGTTGGTTAATTTTTTGTTGCAAGTTCAAGAGTCTTTGTTAAGGGTAAT
Source organism: Merzomyia westermanni (assembly GCA_949987695.1). Lineage (NCBI taxonomy): Eukaryota > Metazoa > Arthropoda > Insecta > Diptera > Tephritidae > Merzomyia > Merzomyia westermanni. The sequence goes on along the minus strand of OX465288.1, from coordinate 158,264,474 downwards.
ATATAGATTTATATAGCAGATATAATATATCTAATACAAATGCCTGGTGCTCGCACTTTAACGGTCCTAACCACGCCAGGATGGAATATGCTCTAGCTCCCCTTTGACTGCAACTAGAGGTGAATGTGGGCAGCTTAAGTGAAATATCTGTTCAGGCAATTCTTCTAAGAACAAGCGTACTCTCTGCATCCCAGTTTAGCCAGCAAAAGCATATGCCTACAAGTATACCATGCAAAATTTGTATTTTATTGTTAGCAGCAACTTTTAAAATGTCACTCTAAGCCAAACTCGTATCTGAGTGTCATTGCTGTAGAGAGCAGTGCCAAGAGGTTTGAATTCGCTAAAGCACGCCTAAGTTGTTTTTGAATGCTGCTGCGAGGTCATGCCAAAAATTATCTTATGCCAAACGCAAAACCGCATGTATGGTTATCAAGCATAAATGTTCATATTGTCAGTGACACTGCAAAACGGCGTAAGTGACATTTGTGTCAAAACCATTCATTGGACTCTACCATTAAGATCTATTTATATATTCTCAAGATAACTACATGTTGATTTGGGAAATAATTAAGATAATCGATATTTATCTGAGCTTTTACCATATAGTCATTATTCGTCATTAAATTAAGAAATTTGTAGTTGAAAAACAGCCAAACTCAGATACCGACGATACACTCTTGGGCATAGAAACTTGCTACAACTACAAACATAAAAATATAATTTGTTCTGTTCTGTTGTAAGCCACTACACTACCAAGATACTAAACTGTGAAGGAATTATCTTTAGGTTTGTCTCTATGTTTCAATGTGCGAATGTCATACTCGTACTTTAAGCTGCGGAAAAAAAATAAATGTCCATAAACTATTGCACACATTCGCAGTCGCTCTGTTTTACTTATAGCTCTCACCTACTAAAATTTCTATAATGCTTTTTAGCATCACTATCCTGTGGGGAAAATCTCTAGTTCTGAACTGGTGCGCTTCTAGTGCATGCCGAACCTCTACTAGTTCGCCTTCAACCTCTTTTGCATGTAATTAACTGGCGAATTTAACATTGCGATGTCCTAGGCGGTGTAAATTGTCGCCCGACAATTCCGAACTAGTTAAAAATTCGACAGTTGGGATGTAGTTCGTTTGTTGCTACTATTTCTCTAGTTCTGAACCATTTCCAAATTCTGCGGTTTGGATGTAGTTAGTTTAGAATTAAAAAAAAGCATATTTAGAGAAAAATTCCATGGTAGAACTACACTCGGAGATTTTTTGCCAAATGAATACCTACGGTCGACCCCCGTTTTGAAAAATTTGTCAAACCACTTTTGATGTTACCTTTACCAGGACTCGATAATTGGACCTTTGGTGTGGTTGTCCAGCAACACTACCGCCACACCATGGCGGTTAGTTTATAATTTGAGCCAAAATTTAAATCCATTCATTCATATTGTATATAAATGTATATTTTTCTCAGACTACAGGTGAGTGCGCCGTAGCTCAGTGGTTACAGTACTCGAATTTGATGCGGGACGAGTCGGTTCGAATCATACCAACAGATACATTTTTTATTTGTTTTATTAAATTTAAGACTTTATTTAAAGAACATTATAAGAATAAAACATTTATTCAAATGCGAGTCCAAATTCATTTTAATGATTATACAACTGCCGGTTTCGAACTAACTCAAATCTAGTTAATTTCGCACTAGTTCTTATTAACCGCTTTATCTCTAGTTCTGAACCAGAAATTGTTCTGACTGTTACTGACTTCCCCACAGGGTACTTAAGATATTACTTAACTACTCCTTCCTTCCGTACTTAAGTGGCGCTTAACCGTGTAGCATTAATCTCTACGCTTTGCTAACTAGCTTCAATTGCAAACAACAAGGAATCCAATGTGGTTCTTCCATTGAAGTGTGGGTCTCCCTCTTCCCCCGCAGGTGTCGATGAAAATATCTTCAGGGTCAAAGCATTTCGGTGCATTCGCACAACATGACCAAGCCAGTGAAGCCGACGGATTTTAATACGCTGCACTATGTCGGCGTCTGCATAGAGCTCATACAGCTCATCATTATATCTTCGGTACTCGCGTCGCCAACACGTAGAAGTCCGCAAATCTTTTGAAGAACATTTCTTTGGAATACTCCTTCATCGGCCTCATCAGATGTTGTCAGTATCAATGTGTCCGCAGCATACAGCAAAACGGGTGCGATAAGTGACTTATAGAGTATTATTTTTGTTTATCGAGACCGCATTTTGCTTCTCAACTGCCCCCTAAGTGCGTTGTAGAATTTGTTTGCAAGAGTAATTTTTCGTTTAATTTCTGGGCTAACATTATTGTTGTTTTTAATGCTGGCTCCTAGATAAACAAGGTCTGTTACTATTTAGAAGTTACGGCTGCAAACCCGAATATTTATTTTTATCTTTAGTTTTAGCTTTCTCGTTTTCTTGCTCTTTCCTTGAACTTTACTTTTCTCTTTTTATTTCTGTTTCTCTTTCCATTTCTTTGTACGTTTCTTTTTCTCCTACCTCACTGACTCTGACGTTTTCTGTTATCTTTTCTTTTTCATTGCCTCACTTTTTCGTTTAATTTATATTTCTCTTCCTCTTTATATTTATATTTCTGTTTATATTTTTCTTACTCTCGCATTTCGTCGCTCTTTTTTCCGCCCTCCGACTCCATCGTTTGTTTTATCTGTTTAATTTTTGCTTTCTCCATCTCTTCTTCTATATCTTCATCTTATTTTCCTGGTCCTATTTTTCTTTTTCTTCCGCTTTCCCTTCAGTGTAAGGCTAGTCTTTCCTCTTCTTATCCCCATTTACCTCCATCTTCTCCTGACATCACTGACTCTGACGTTCGTCTCACCATATCCGTCTTCCTTGTGGGATCTTCAAACCAAATATCATATTATAGACATCTAAATGTTATATTATATACGATGAAAAGATAAGGCGCGTGGCGGAATAGACACCGCCCACTTTTCTCAATTACTTTGGCTCAACGCAAATATAGAACAGACAAATTTTGTAAAAAGTAATATGAAGGAATTTATGTTTAGAGGAAGAAGGTTAGTTATGACAGATGGAAGGCATTCTATCCGTAGATTAGCCATCAAATTGCACGTCACTTCCGAGGGTATATTCTAAGCCCCTAACCCGTGGTATTCTTCCTGCCTCAGAGCAAACTTCTGAAAAAATGTATGCTTTAGACATTGCATTTCTCTTTATAGTTGAATGAAGTCTGGTGCTCTTCAGTTTAGGTTTCTTGCTGTGGGACTGCATTTGGTTTCTCCTAAAATGCCTAATGTATTCACGTAGCCAGATATCTGTGTCACATTCATATAAACAGTCACAAATTTGTTCACAGCTTTGCACTTCGGTGTGATCATACATCTTTTTAGATTTCATGCACTTCAGGTAAGCTCTTAGCATTCCGTAGCTGACATAAGTTAAAGCTGCTTAAGAGCTATAATGTTAAGTAAAAAGAGGTACAGAGATTTAATTCACCCCAGATAAAGTTATAAGATATATGTAATTTAGCTACATGAAACGATTTAAACCAAATCGATATCTGTACTTTAGAAAATTTCTGGGATTTTTGACAAATTAACTCTACGAACAAACTCAAGTTGGGATTTTGCACCAAGGTGTTCTTGCTAAAATAATCGGAGCGTCATAATGGAATATAGATATAGAGTTTCATATGTCAAATATCTCAGGTTGCATAGAGAAAGCAATTGCAACATACTCGTATGTCAAAATCAGTAATTGATACGAAATTTTTAATAAAAATTGGGTGTGTTCCGATCTTGCGATGGATTTTTAAGTAACTTTCGCTACGTAGAACAGGGATCTACCTAGTTTGAGAATTCCTTTGAAATTGGTAATCTTGCAATCAATTTTTACCTGATTTCCAAATGACCCAGATGCTTGAAGCTTAGTCCGTAGTTCAGGGCACGAAGACAATATCATTTGTAGAAATAAAAATGCTGCTAGGTGTCGCTTTGATCCAGATAATTAAAAAACGGGGAGAATCTTGTTATATATTTTTAACAAATTTCTTGGGGACTTAAAACTTAGAACATAGGTCAGGACGCGATGACAGTATGGTTTTCTTTAGATAAAGTTCCGCAAGGTGGAGCGCTGATTGCGATAGCTAAAAACCAGAGGGATGCCTACCATCGATTTTTGAGTAAATTCAAGGTGAAGAAAGACTGAAATAATTACAATTGCACTAAAAAATATAAATAAAAAGGTAATACAAAACTTTTGAGAACTAAATTTGTATTTATGTCGCCAAAATCAGAAGAAAATTTGTCTGAAACAAAGACATGTTATATGAAGTTTTGAATTTTGCAATTTTCATCATACAATCTTTTGAACACAAAATGGAAGTTCGGCAATTGGCAAACCTTTCACAGTCTATTAATTGAACTTAACCTTTATATTTTAAGATCTAGTAAATGGGATACAATAGGTATGACTAAAATTTCAAAATCAATACTCACATATACCATGTCTTTGTTTAAGCACTAATTTTCTGGTGTTTTTGGCGACATAAATAAATTTAGTTATTAAAATTTTTTTATCATTTTTTATAATTTATTCATTTAGAAATTGGGAGTGCCAAACACAAATATTAGTTAGGTATCAAACTCCTTTTTTATTGTTTCATGAATATTTAAAAAAATAAAACAAAAAATAATAGTAGCTTCGGGGATAGCAGATTCTTTGTTTTGGTAAGTTGTACGGCCTCTGAACATTCAAAACATAATTTACTTTCATAACCAAAAACAGAAATCTACTATCATGAAAACGCGTTTTGGGTGAGAAAGAACTTGTTTGCTTTTACCGCGGTGGCGTTGATCTACTTATTTTGCTTTAGTTAAACTAGTGTTACCTGGAAAACTGAGATTATACGATTTTGTCATATCGAGATAGGTATTTACTATTAGGTCTTTATATTTTTAATTTTCGACGTTAAGTTCGCAAAATTTAATTTGGTACACTTATTTCCTCCAAGGGATTTGCGTTCGTAGTTTTCATTAGCAGCACCATCATATGTTGCATAGAAATGCAGCAACACCTCTGACTGTTATCAGTCGTTACTTTTACCTATCGTACTCTTTTATAGGGATTTTCTTTTGGTAATGTCATTGCAGTATATAAGTATGTATGTGAGCCGCGTTGTTTGGCGTCGCAATGCAGATGGTTTGAAACTTACACTCTCTTATTTCATATACGAGGTGTGTTCAAAACGTATCGCGAATTTTGAATTTTTGCTGGTTACGTATATTCGAATTTCGAATTTTTTGTGGCGTTATGTTGGTACTCATGTCTCTCACTTATGCCGACAAGCTCGGCCATTTTGAATGTTCAGTTAATTGTTGACAGCTGCTTTGCTTGCACGTATTTTGGATCGTCTTCGATTTTTACCTATTCAAAAAAATGGATCAAAGAACCTGTATCAAATTTTGTGTGAAAAACGAAATGAAGTGCGCGGATGCATTCCGAATGTTGACTGTGGCATACGGAGAAGCTACCTTGGACCGAAGCAACGTTTATCGGTGGTACAACATGTTCTCAGAAGGCCGAGAAGATGTGCAAAGAAGAACAAAAATTGGCATTTGCACCACGATAACGCCCCTGCTCACGCATCGTTGCTTGTGCGCGACTTTTTGGCCAAAAACAACACACTTATGATGCCGCAGCCACCGTATTCCCCAGATCTGGCCCCCTGTGACTTTTTCTTGTTCCCTAAACTGAAGAGGCCCATGAAAGGACGACGTTACGCTTCTCTTGACGAGATAAAGACGGCATCGAAGGAGAAGCTGAGAAAGATACAAAAAAATGATTTTTTGAAGTGCTTCGAAGATTGGAAAAACCTTTGGCACAAGTGTATAATATCTCATGGGGATTACTTTGAAGGGGACAAAATAGATATTCATGAATAAATAAATAATTTTTGAAAAAACACAAAATTCGCGATACTTTTTGAACACACCTCGTACATACATGTTCATATAAATATATATATGTACATTCATTTATAAAAGCCTCTAGCATGTTCATACATACATACATATGTACGTACATTAGGGTACGTCAATTTGTATGGGCGAAAGTTAACCGATATCACGGCATCGATTTTTCGATAGGTTTTGGGCTCAGGAAAAAAAGTTCCACTACGCATACCCAAAAAAATAATTTTCGAGCCTGCGAAATTTAATTTTTTTTACTTTTTTCGACTTTGATTTGTAAGGTTTTTTTTCATGACCTACTGAAAAAGTTTCGTTTGATTTTAAAATGTTCATGTATACCCTGTCCGCTGAAAACGTTGGCGATAACCGTTTTTTAAAAAAAAATTGTATTTTCTTGTTTTGGGACTGGTTTTCGTCGAAAAATCGACTTTTCCAAAACCCAAAAATAAATTATTTTTTTTAAAAACTGTTATCGACAATGTTTTTAGCGCATAATTTAAAGTGGGACAGCAAATATGAGACAAATTCGTTTTCGTCGAAAATATTTTTGCATGTATGCTGAAAAACCCTTTAAAAAATGGTGAAAGGGTCAATTTTTTTATTAAAACACTCCCCAAAACCCAAAAAATATTTTTTTTTGTCAAAAAACTATTATCGCCATCGTTTTTAGCTGACATTTTTGCGTCGGACAGGGTATACATGAAAATTTTAATATCAAATGAAGATTTTTTAAGTAGGTCATGAAAAAACCTTAAAAATCAAAGTCGAAAAAAGTCAAAAAAAATGAAATTTCGCAGGCTCGAAAATAATTTTCTTAGGTATGCGTAGTGGAACTTTTCTTTCCTGAGCCTAAAACCTATCGAAAATCGAAGGCGCGATATCGGTTAGTAAATCGACCCAGTCCAACGTACATACATACATTGATGAAAAAATATTACGACGAAACTTGGTATGCACGAACGTAGTGGTACGTGCTTCATTTTCATGATATTGCCACATTTCGCTCATTTCATTAATTTTAGTGCTGCAATTGTAGCTCTTTATGATAGTTTATTATTTTTAAATGATTTTAACTTATGTATTCGTTTTGCGTAGTAACCCAAATAAATGCAGTTAGAAATAATTTGTGAAATTAAAGTTAAATTAAAATATGTATTACGCAAATATGTATAGGTAGATGTAGGTGGAAGTAAAAGTAAAAGTTCTTCCTATCAAAACATATTTCAATCAAATGACGGATCTAGCCTAACAATTTCAATAAATACATCATTACAACCTTGTAATAGTTTTCATCATTCTTTCCTAAATTTTTCTAGAGCTTTGTCTTTTAGCTTTTATTTTTTAATATCACGTGAGCAGTTTACAAACATTACCCAACATTTTTCAAAAGACATCGATATGACCAAGTCATCTTAACAAATTTATAAATATAATAAGCTCCCTCAGATAGTTTTGGACTGACCAGGGAAGATCTGCTAACAATGTACATTTGTGTTCACAATAGTAGTATTAAGTTAAAATGGATATCGTTAGACGAGGTAAGAAGAAGCTTTGTTCTCAATAATTTTCATTTAAAATATAGCAAATTCTATAACGGAACCCACACAAAAAGAAATTTTAATGTTTACACAAAGTTCAGAAGAGTTCATAAAATTTTTAAAAATTTACATCAAAGTTTCAACATATTTGGGCATAGTTTTTAGAAAATTTTTGAGTACTTAGTTTTATGGCTCATTCAATTTTAGCATAATAATGTACAAACCAGAAGTCCTTCAAAACTTTCCCAGAATTTGAAAAATTTTTTTTGTCAAGGATGTTGGTTATTTTTTTTGATAGTAAATTTGCTTTGTATGAAAGAAAATACTCAAGATCCTCTACAAAACAAATTCAAAAATGCAGGGTAAATTTTAAGGTTCTTTTAACTTAACCATTATTACGTTAAAATTATAATGAGCAATAAAACTGTGTACTCAAACATTTTCTAAAAATTCTTAACAAAAATATTGAAATTTTGATGTAAACTTTGAAATTTCTTTTTATGCGGTTTCTGTTATAGAATTCGCCATATCTCTTCTTATTTTTCGAACGATTTCCAATTAAATTTCAACACTGTTTTTGTGAATACATCTGTATGTATATCGGTGAAACGAAAAGATCCTCTTGCAGTACTAAAAAATATTGAGAGCGAATTTACAATCAGCCCAAATTTATAAAGCCGCAGTTAATATTTGCTCGCAATCAGCATCGGCGCGAAAAAAGCTCTCGAAACTCCCGCACATGTCATATACTCGAATATATTGTATTCTTCACTTTACCTCAAGGAAAAGATTCTACCCTCTACTCTAATACTATGTCTTGTTCATATAAAAAGAGCGGTCCAATGTCCTATGGATAGAGGGAGTAGGCGATACTTAGAAGTGCACCTAATACCTCTCTCGCTTTGCTTTGAGTACTCCATGGAGACATTTTTTAGAGTGTTTGGAAAGTACTGTAAAGTGGGTGTTTCATTAAGTACTCAAAAGCACAGAAATGAAGTACTCCGGCATTGAATACGTAATCCTGCCCTTGGCCATCGCCACGCCAATTTGACCAACTTTTTTATAAGAAAAATATTTCTTGGAAATATTTTTATATTCACTCGTTTTATGCACTGTATATTTGCTTAGCTTTCCAAGACTAATTTCTAAGTCAAATTCCTTGTAACCATAACTGAAGAAGTTATTCTTCAATTGACCATCCTCGCTTATGGCATATTAATATTGGCGGTGAAGAAATGTTTGGTGTTTGTGCTCGACAAATACTACAATGTAGTACAATTTCTATGTTTTTACCCGACCAAGGGCTGTTCAGTATAATACTTTCGATTAGGTGGCCCAGCATTGTCAGTAAATATTCTTAACTTTGTACCAGTAATTATAAAAAGTATGCTTAAATAAACAAAAAAAGTTTCTAGAGTCACTTCGTGATCTTTCACATCCCTCTTTTAAAGGTTCCATACAAAAATTGTGTATTTGTAATATTAAATAAAAGTTTGAAATATATAACCATACATAGAAAGCAGCTTTGAAAGTTTTCTAATATACGGCTTAAAAGTTAAGCTTACCATACAATCTTATGGACGACGTCACGCAAAATTTTGACATCAAAAAAATATTTGCAATCTATTTTTTAATATAACGCAAGTCAGATTGACAATCTCTTTATGACAATGAAACTACTTTCCAAATATAATACCATTTGTGTTCCAATATTCATCTCATATTCTATTCTTTTAGGACTCATATAAATCTGCACTTTAGATACTCTCCTCTTCTTGGAAAAGTTTAATTTTGAGAGTGCTATAGATATGTAACGCAATATACGAGTATATCATCCCATTTCTGCTTTGTTGTTTTTTATTCTCGAACGACTTTACTTTATTGTAGATACAATTAAAATAGAAAGGAAAGGAGCTGACCGTAGTGATGTGATGCCCAACTTCTCAATTCGCATAGAAGGTTAAAATTCCAAGGATAATTATCGTATAAGATTTTATTCTAAAATTTATGAAGCGATGTATCAGACTATCAATATAGTTTTGTTGGTATATATTTATACTGTACTCATTGAGTAGGCAGACTACTCATAGGCATTCCAATTTTAATTGTAAATTTAATAACCAGGTTAACAAAAGCAAAAAATCCATTTTCCAGCTTAAACCTTTTTTTGCGCTCACCTTAATATACCTACTAGTAATCACATGCAAAAAAACCTTAACGGTGATACACTGCGTATGAGTGACTTTCAGCAGTTGTATCAAATCTCACACACATTCATACATTTCTTTTTCACATACTATGAAATCCGCACAGAGTAACAAAGTTTATGCACATGCATGTGAATCAACATAAATTGAAATATGAGCATGCACATACACACATACATAGACTTAACTCCATATGAATTCACATATGCTCGTAACCTTACGCTAATGAGCAGCGTACGACACTGTCAACGAACTGGAATTAAGTGAACTTGGTACTGTTTTTGCAAAAGGATGAACTGCAAAAGCAGGAACAAAAGAAACATAACAAAGTAAAACATGAATGAAATAAAAACAAAAAGCTCACGTTTTCTCTTTTTCGGCACTTAATATGAACTAAAAGATTTGTCGTAAATGAGGGCAATCGCGACTAAGCGGAATTTTACAAGTATAAAGCGTATTTGGGTTGGCATGTTGGTGGCGGTTGTTAAATGGCGTTGCTACATAATAGAAAAAAGAGCGGCTTAAAGAAAATTTCTGTGTACTCTACACATTAACAGACGTTACAGATTTTGAAATAGGATTTCAAATCTTTGGACCATTAGTGAGTAAGAAGCTCAAGAGGACAATTTGGAATATTTGGGTATTAAAAGATATTGATGCCACTTAGAATTTGTCAATTGTAATTTCGCAAAAAGATACTACCGTGACATATACATATGCTAACCCCTATATTCATACCAAATAAAGAAGGTTTATAAAGCTCTTTTAAATCAAAACTTGTATCGTAATGTCATTTAAAAAACTCTATAAAATAATGTTTTTATGAATATTGGGGTAAAAGTTCATAATCAAATATACATTTTCTTGCCACCAGATAATCAGAAATACTGAAACCAAGAATTTTCCTTTTCCACAAAGAAATGTGATCATATCTTTTGAGATCATTCACGTAGCGTGTATCATTGTTGAATGCAACAACACTTTTGTGCAACGAAACAGAATCTAGTTCACTATGTGGAAGCTCAAAATGCGAAATGTGGGGGTTAAAGAAGCTGGCATTCTTAGTCTACGTAAAATAACATATATATTACTAACAGCTTTATATACATAATCAGAGCAACCCAACTTACAATTTATAATAAGACTTAAGTAGCATATCCTGTCGAGACACTTTAGGACACTATTGGACAATTTTTGAGTATTTTTTACATACACTTCACTATTACTAATTCGCAATTCGTATGACTTAGCAGCACTACAATAATACAATTACAACTACATGCTGACATATAGACATACATAACTGGCGGAAAAACTGAACCACAGGGAACTTAGAGCCTTGCGGTAGTCGACATGTTAATCCACTAAAAATAGATGATTCTGTCATAAGCTGAAGAGAGCTGTACCAGAAACCAAAAAAATATCTAAGCTTTTTTAAGCAGGATGGCAGTGGAGAAACTGTGTTTTGGTCGAAATCCTTAATACAATGATATACGCATGATTTCGAGTGATGTATTCTGAAATTTGTGCATACTTTGGAAAACGATGGAAGTCTATAGTGACTTTGATTAGTGGCACTATTATTTTGAGGGTTTGAAATACTGACAGAATTTTCCCATTTATCAGGAAAATAAGTATGAGTTCGAGTGCCCATTATAGCACGTAACATAAGTTTCACGCATGGATATACCTAATTACCTATCGCATGCGATTTTCGTATTATCATTAAGTCAATAGCATTAAGCTTTATTGATTAGAATACAATTTTACTCAAAACAAATTACAAATAAATCAAAAATCAATTTATCTGGTCGATAATAATTTATATTTTTACTTTTGTATACTCCTGCATGGCATAGTAAAACAGGTAATAGCACGGCGGCCATATTGGATATTGCTTCTCTAAAACGTCAGAACAGCACAGTACATGTTAAAATGTAAACAAACCGATTACAAGCAAGTTTGACAGTTTAGAGGAAATTAAAATGAAAAAGTGTAATCAGCTGTTGAGATGATATTACCTGTATATATATGGCATGATATTCCCTACTGGCACTGTAAGAATACTTTTGTCAAATTGTTGTGCCAGGAAAGTGTTCAAATAAACAAACAATCAATTCAATAATAGTACGCAATACGTAATTAAAATCTTTCCATACATATAAAAATCAAGACCAAGACTTGCAGAAAGCCAATGAAATTATTAGAGCTCTCGTATGAGGGAAGCAAAACTAAGTTAGTGAGTTAGTTAATATAAAAATGTTATGACAGTTGAAGTTTCGATGGGGAATATTGAAACTTAACTAACTCAACTGTTCAGCTCTCGAACAGGCCTTGGCCCTAGAGACTATGTCATAAATAAACATTAAACATGGAACAGTACGTCTGGCTTCAAAAACCACAAATTAGCAGAAGTCTTATCATCATGATATATTTAGAAAAAACTATGTTAAATTGAAATTTAAAAAAAAGGATATTATTATCAACAAAAATTATGAGATAAACGTTAAGCTACCTCAGAGATTTTTGACGGACTCTGTATTAATTTTAAACAGAAATTAGCGCATTTGGCGAGCCGAATAACTCGGTTGCATCACGACTTTGCACGGCCGCATAAGTGTATAGTTACCGCGGCAAAGCTTCATAAATTGGATTTCGAACGATGATTTAGTAACTGCAAATTTTTTTCAATGCAAGTTCTATCATTTGGAAAGAATAACAATTTTTTAAAACGCTGAACTGAATACATTAAGCCAAGAGGAGATTAAATTGAATAATAAATAGCTGCTTGCCGAAAAAATTATTAGGACACTTACATTCCAGTTTATTTCGATGTGTTTGAGTTTTTTGTAAAATGACTATTCTCAGTGAGAAAAGGCAATGCCAGGCAATAGTAATGTATATCCCCTATAGACTAGGCATGAAAAAAAGTGTCACTCGCAAAAATTTAAAGCTATAAAGTATTCATCATTCTTAGAATAATGTTTTATATATTTATAACCAATGACAAGATAGCTAATTAGACTATGTGTAAAGACCTATGTTTTCATGTCTATTGGACTAATTTACAGCCGAGGCTGTAATAAAAAGGGTCACCTGGTGAAAAAAATTGCTACAACCTTTATTCAAATTCATTTGAAATTTGGAATCTTGCTATTGGCGTTAAGTTAGATACAACGGGATAATAATTTTTTTATAAATGCTCAGCAATACGGTTATTAGCTAAAAATACATTTTTACTACTTAAAGCCATCCTTTTCGAAAATTTTTAGCCGCTGGCAATTTTAATCAATCTCATACATTGAACATATAATAACTATTATAATATAATTATATTTTGTAAATTGCAAAGTAATAATTTGAGAATGGAAATGAAATATTAGTTTTTGGACTTTTATGAATATATTTTTAAACTTAAAATGTTTTCTATATTTGTTTTTGCCTATAAAATATTAATTTTAAAGTAAAAGCAATGAAAATTTGAGCTATAGTCAATGCTGGTTTCAAGATTGTACAAATCTACAAGGTGCGGGAATTCTAACAGGAATCTCCTTATAAACAATGAGTTGTGCGTGGGGTTATCTATCAGTTGATACAAAAATTAATGTATCTAAATCTTTTTTTATATACATATATAACGTGGTAAATAGTAAGTTAGGATAATGAATTAAGTTTAACAAGTTGATTAGCATTTCGATATTATATAAAATTTTTAAAAATTTGAGCGAGCAAGAAAATATTTTATTCTAGATACACACTTAAAATAACCTTTTTTTATCTTTTTACAATACAATACATACAATGCCATTCCTTGAGCATAACAGAACATTCAAAGATGTCTTATGACGAAAAGTTTTTCGTATGAAATCGGGCAAAATCAGTAGTCACACTAATTTTGAAAGTAGCGGTTAAATGTTTGTGTTTTAAATTTGAAGTAGTTCACAATATTATAATAATTCTACATACAATATCGGCACAAATATAAAATTCTTCAAATAAACTTGAACCAAAAATTCACAATGAGCAAATTCTGTTAATTTCGATTATTCACAGAATAAAAAGTGAGTAGTCAACTACCATTTTTATTGTAGTCCATCTCTTCATAAGTATAATAAAATTGTAAAAGGTCGATGTCTGTACATTGCAGATGTTTAAGAAAAATCGATAAGAGGGGTAATTATTAAGACAATAGGAGCCATATCAACAGCTTTTAGAATTTTTGTCTGTCTGTCTTTCTGTATGTTTGGTCGCGCATCACTCAAAAACTGCTGAAAATAAAGGAATGCATTACTATACGTTTAACTTAAAATTCAAGATGTAATTTGTAGCGATAGCTTGAACAGTTTCGGAGATATCGATCGATATGTGGACTAAGGTGACCCAAAATGTGTTAGTGCAATATCGGAATCAAACGAAAGGTGAAAATTTATTATTAGTTCTGAGACGCAGCAAAGCGTGCCGAGTTTACTAGTACATTACATATATGAAAGAAAAATAAATATTAGAGCAATAAATGCTAAATTAATGGTTTCTACGCTTTTTCTGTTACTCTGTTTGTATGCTTGCATGCGTATCACTCAAAGAGTTCCTTATAGAATTGAAAACAGTTTCACCATTGTATTGCTTAATGTGCAAATTACAGTTACTAAACCAATACGCATTACATTTGTACAACGCGAATAAAAATTGGCTGAAGATATTTGGTATACATATAGTAAAAAAATAGAACATACCTGTACATTATGGATGTTACGTGGATATAGAGTTAAGGACACATTTTGCCGTTGCCGCTGAAACTAGTATTTTAATAAAGTTTGTATTTCTTTCTTAAAATCACATTGTTTTTATAAAGAGCTGTGATCTTTTTTTATTAACATTTGCGATCCGGTGAAAAATAACTGATTCGCCAAATTTGATTATTACTATAAAGTACACTATCTGAGTAAATTCGAAATCGCTGTCAAGTTTAGTTTATAACAAGGACTGACACTAAGAAACACACTTTACATTTGTTTATTTCTTTTAATTTTTAAATATCTTATAAGGTGATGCCAAACTAAAAGTTAGCATTAGAGAAAATTGCAGTACATTGAAAAAAAATATATATTATCACATACTCGTAATAGCCACGCTTACGCTTTTATGCAATAAAAAATGCATCATACGCTTAAAATTTGTCGCAAAAATTAACCGTTGCCACTCGAACAAGTCCAACGAAATATATCGACTGACAGTGGCTTCGCCGAGCAGCATGCAAAATCGAGTGCAACGAGTAATGCAAGAAAGCAAAATATTTTCACGAAAGTACTGAAAACAATCGACTCTCTGTATATTTCCGAGTCTTAGAGAAAAAACATAGTTGCATTTCGTTGCGAAAATTCGAATATTTTGATATTTCGCATCAACGGTATAGTCGGTTGTCATTTACATTGCTTCGTACATTGTCATATATTTCATGAAAACAAAAATATTCTACGCAAACTTAGTTTTGATTTTTCGCCGCGCTTTCGCTTTGTGAAGAGAAATATGTGCTTTAGGTCAGGAACGAGTTTTTGAAGTCGCTTTCATCTATATTACTCTCTCGTTGAATAACGACGCTCTCATTACTCTCATTCACATACGAGTTTTCACTCAATTCGAAGTTACTCATACGCCATGGCACACGTACAGCATCCATTGTAAGGTGCTTATTAATTTCCTTTGAACAGCAAGCCGCGCTCTCGGGAGCTTGAGTGGTATAACAGTTAATTGCATACTTATATATATATATAAATAAATATTTATGTTGGTACTAACTTTGCGTTTATGCAATTTTCTCCATGCGCACTTTGTAGCCCCGCTGTCATTCACCTATAAACTCATTTGGGCTTTTCTATGTGTGTGAGTACCGGTCTTTTTTATATCCTTTTAATTTATCAGAAACTATGTCAGTTGCGAATGCATATTAGGTGTTTTTTGCTTCCTCTTCACCGAACTCTCTTTCTTTTGTGTTTAAATTATACGTACATTTATTGTCTTGCTCTTTTGTCATTACTTAATGCCCATAGACTTTTTTTGCTCCAGGTGTTAATCTGTAGTTAATATTTAGGACTTGTAACTGCAAAGAATTAAAAACATTTAAATTTTCTGAGTAACTAGAATTCGATTAATAAGTTTTCTGTATAGTCAAATTTATAAGATTGTAATTAAAAATAATAGAAATGTGATAAATCGTTTTGAGTAATCTTTAATAATTGTTATCTGATTATTTGAATAATAAAGTTGAGGTAAATGGGAATTTCCGATTAACTCATTAATCGAAAATCTCTTATTTAATTCTATAAGTCTTTAGTTTCTTTTTAAGGGCTCAGCTGCCTAATATGTCTTCTAAAATTTGCAAAAGTTTTAATAAATTGAATATTCATACCTATTAACTCACATCGCAGAGAAATTTTGGAGCTAAAAACCGCATTATATTTAAATTTAAATTGTCGAATGCACTTCCGTTTTATTATTGGGTGTTATTTAATTCCCCCTCTTTTATCGTCCTGAGCATTTTAAATTTAAGTTGCGACAATCAGCACTCTTACAACAGAAAGAAATATATCTGGTCTAGTTCACATGGGGATCGAAATTGTGAAATCTTCTCCCAAACGCTTGACGAAGCATAAATCTCAAGCTGATTGATCATTGTAGTCTCTTCCTGGCCGGAGTCGAGGTAATCAAAGATACAGTTGATGGGATGCCATCCAGCGCTACTACGGTAAGGGAATTCAATATCTATTCAAACAGTCTAGCAGCTTTAATTCCTTTCTCTCCTTTCCATCAAACTATTTCAGAATGCACATCATGGGATCAGCAGATCTATTGATCTAATTGAGTCATCGTAAACCGGATGCCAAGCGCTGACTACAATTTACAGATTCTTTGGCCACCTGCCACCAGTTGAAAAATCATTCGGTTGAGAAGAACAGGCTACTTAATACTTATTACGAAACGATCAACGCGATGAACTGAGTCGAATGAGTTATGTGCGTGGGTTTTAGAGGTATCTGGGTAAAATTTGGAACGCGGTCATTATTTTACTATATATTAACATTTGTAAAACCAACAAGATCAGATTAATATAACATATATCCCTCAAACAATATATTTGGTTTTGGTTAGATATTTTTCAATTAAATAGGTAAGAACATCCAAAACTGTACAATTTTTTAATACTTTAAATAATATGAAATATAATTATAATCGATGCTTGTGCATCGCAGATAGTCAAGAAAAACTTTATATACGTGATCATTATTGACCCACTAGAATCCAAAGCAACAGTCTTTATAATCTTTATCATCATATAATGAATGTTTGGCCCAGAGTGGCCCCAAACATGTTAGTACAATATAGGTATACAACGAAAGAGGATCGCCCCTACGGGTTAGGGGCTTAGAATATGCCCGAGGTAGGCATACCGATCGTAAGAGGCGACTAATATGCACATAGGTAATGACGTGCACCTCGATGGTTGATCTACGGATATGATGCCTCTCACCTCTCATTACCCATCTTATCCTTCCTTACGGAAGGAGGGATGACATGACCTAGAAGGTTTCACTGGTCATAAATCGCTACCACGACAGTCGGGCAGTACCGCAAGGGAGTACCGGAACGTACCGGGTTCAAATCCGGACAAGGACTGTTAATTCGACAACACTCCCCAAAACCTTCCTACACACACAAGAAAAAACAAAAGAAGCTATTATTCAGTACATAATACACCTATTAGCAATACATTAACATTAAGGTAGAAAATTAATTTTCAAGACATTTTTTGAAACAGGCGTGACACCGCCCACTTTTGAGTAAGTCAAATTTAGAAATATTATTTGTCCTAAGTCAAAAACCGTTCAAGATATCAAAACAAAATCCAGCACACAGATTTCCATGAACACAAGGAATGTTCAGGGGAAAAATGGATCGTTAAGGTCCACGCGACACTTTTATATGAAAGATTTTGAAAAGGATCATAGCTATATTTAATAGCCAAAAACTTTGCGTGAAACAGCTTTATTTTATTCCCGTTTCAGTTTTAAAGTGGCCGTAAACGAAGAAAGACGAATAATATAAATGGGTACGCTCCCACCACTTTTATAGTGGACTATTCCAATTAAAGTTGTATGACATAACTCCGGAAAAAATTGATTTGTCGAAACGAAACTTTCAAAAATATTGAGTATACAAAGGTAGCGGTTTATTGTAAAAATGGGCGAAATCGATTCAGTTTTTTAACATAGTTCTAAAAAATTTGTTTGTAAAATGTAAAACGCGATACTTCTATAACCTTGCAAGTTATATCCATAAGATCTTGCACACATAATAAAATATTTAAGCAAAACTCGACAGCAAAAAAAATTTTGTGGACTTTGGAGAAGTAGGCGTGGCGCAGCCCACTTATCAGCATAAAATTTCTGTTATTTTCAAGGGCGATTGTTTGTAATTTGAACTAGATATTTCAATCAAAATTGGTCGGCTGCATCTCAATAGTATGTAGCCTACTCCTCCCGAAAACTAGGAAAAACGGATAACACACAAGGAAAATATGCTGGAAAGTATTTAATACCCCACTGCAATAGGGAAGTTGTATAAATTTTTTGACTTTCATACCTTTCATGAACATGAAATATTAGTAAGTATGAGAAGAATAAGAGATGGGCCCCTTAATACGTATACCGAAATAATCAAAAGGATGAGCTAAGTATGTCTATTTGAACGAAAATTTCTCAAACATATGCATTTATTGAAACTTTAAAAAAATGTTGTAAGCAGCGGTTTATAGGAAACCTATTTATATACATATATAATAATTTACCACTTTAAACTCATACCAGAAGAATTTTTATTGGAAACAATCAGCTGGCTTTAAAATACGAATTAAGGTACTAAAATAGACCTGCGTAAATAGGGATGTCATAATGGATCACTGCTAGGTATATAACGTTCGGTTTCACCCGAACTTAGACTTCCTTACTTGTTTTTCATTACTTTCGATTTTTTTTTGATTTTTTTTAAATTTTTTTTTAATTTTTTTAGTTTAGTTTGTGAAATAATCATATAAAACCATAGACCATGGGTAATAAATCATTAGTAAGCTTTTCCAAATATAAGCAATCAAACCTAAATGAATTTTGATACTAAAAATTTGTTTTGTCGTTGTTGTGATTTTTGGTGTAGCTACCAAAAAATTATTCCCAATTTTGGTTCGAAGTAAATAACATGTTCTTATTACATGCTCACGACTAGTAGCAAAACACTTTAAAGTCACAACAAAGGTCGTTGCTCCGTTTCAGCGACTGCATTTGCTAGTTGGGTACAGACTTTCAAACAAAAGAGTACTGAATGTCTCCCTTTTAATGCTAATCAAATGGCATAAAAAACATTCCTTTTTAATTAATTATAAATAACTATAACTATTGTTTAATAAAACTTATGCCTATAATGACTTCTGGCGACAAATACAAATAACATACGCCATATGGAGCAAAAGCGTCACCAATTTAAAGCTACCCAAACTTTTTCAAAATGAATGAATTCACGAATAAAGTGATTAAACTATACAGCATGCCACAACTGTGTGCACACGTGCGGAAATACAAACAAACAATATATGTGTGGCATACACTATGCGCCTATTTGAGCGATAAATAAATAATTCATACGTAAGCTCACACTTCTCCTACAAAACGCCCAGCAGGTCACATTAAAATTATGCGCCAAACAATAGTAACAATTAAGGGACATACAAGAGCTAACAAAGGATGTAAAGAACAACAACAACAACAACGAAAATGAAACAAATCAGGCACAACAACGCAAGAATAGCAAAACATAAATGAAAACATGAGCATTAATAACAACACAACAACAGTAAAAAAACAACACGAACGCTATACAAGTAACAAAAGGGCAAAATGGCAAAATCACATGCCAAAAACATGACGAGATAAAGAAGAAAAAGCGAAAGCAAATAAAAAAAACTTGTTCATATACAGGGTGGCTGATGAATTTTGCTACATTAAGAAACTCAAATCATTTTTTTTTTCAGTGTATGGAATTCATTTTTCTTTTATTCATGTTAAAGCTCATTAAATTTTATTAAATATAGCTTAATTAGTTTTAAAAATAATGGAATTTAAATGCCCCCCCTGCTCGTCGATGCATGTGCGGCATCTTACCACAAAGTTGTTCATTACTGCTTGGAGAGTTGAGACAGGGATAGCCGTAATTGTTTCTCGAATGGATTGCCTTAGTTCATTCAAATTTGTTGGTTTTGCTTTGAAGACTTCCTGTTTGCAATAACCCCACAAAAAAAAAGGCAGGTGCAGTAAGGTCAGGCGACCTGGGTGGCCAACGGAATGTGGAGTTTCTGGATATCAGCTTATTGGGAAATTCTCGTCGCAATTCTGTCATAACAGGTTGGGCTATATGAGGAGCTGCACCATCTTGCTGAAACCACACAGAGTTGAAAGAAATTCTCATTCGGCGTAATTCTGGATAGAAAAACTCTCTCAACATGCTCAAGTAACGGTCTCCAGTAACCGTAACGGTGTGACCGTTTTCTTCGAAGAAGTAGGGCCCGACAATGCAGCGTGATGAAACTGCACACCACACTGTGACACGAAGTGGATTCAATTCCGTCTCATGGAGTATCTGTGGGTTGGAAGCACTCCATATTCGACAATTTTGTTTGTTTATGTTGCCGTTTAAATCGAAATTGGCCTCGTCAGACATGAAAAGACAGTTCAACATGTTTCCATCCTCTTCCACCATTTGAAGCATCTTCTGGCAAAATTCCAAGCGAATCGGCAAGTCTGCAGCGTTCAGTTTGTTGGCCATTTGAATTTTATATGGGAATAAGTCCAAATCTTTGTGCATAATTGACTGTAATGACTGTCTGCTTACACCCATTTGAGCAGATAAGCTTCTTGTCGAAACACGTGGATTGTTTTGTATGGCAGCAGCTACAGCAGCGATTGTTTCCTCCGTTCGAACTGAAGGGTTTCGATGGTAAGGTCTTCTGTTGACTGTCCCATGCTCGGCAAAATTGTTTACAAGTCTTATTATGGTCCATCTGCTCGGAGGATTGCCGCCAAACGTGCGCCTATACGTTTCAGTGTCCCAGTTATCCATTTTTGTTAAATGTAAAAGTCAATCTGCAAAATAAAAAAAAAATTAACCAGATTCATTAAATAGAAAAAAAGTTATTTAATTTTTTTTTGGTAGCGGCTTTCATTAGCCACCCTGTATCTATGGGTTTCAGCGCGCTACCAACTAATAGCTGAACTCAAATCATGTAGGGTTTGAAGCGGATATTTGAGTTTTGTATAAAAGCACGTGTATCTAAGAATCAGAAAGATATTATGGCGCATGCTGTTGGGTACACATAACAAACAACCATGCCTTGTTTTAAATCATAAAATAGAAGTAAAAGGGCTGCGAGCGCCCAAACAGCAATTCAACTAATTTATCTTACATGCTTGTTGTAATTATGGTAGACAAGTTGCCTCGGGATAGCCGCGCATATTGTTTGGATGTTAGTAAATAAACTAGCATATGCACATAATTTCCTATGTAGTTATAGATATTTAAAACGTAATCTTATGTAGTGCAGTTGCAAAAAGAGAGGCTACTCGTGTTTAATAGTCTGTGCAAAAAAAGGAAAATATTGCATTAGACTGGCTTAGAGCCAAAATTATCCAGAGACACCGTATGAAAAACCAATCGCTGATTTCGAAAATCGTATTAATTTGTGATTATATGAATACGATTCTTAGATTTTAACCGAAACCGCAACCGTTATTTTGATCTGAAAAAGAACGAAACCGAAACAGTTTGAAAAGTCGGAACTGGTTCCAGTAGAATATGTTTTTCAAAAAAACTATTTCGACCAGTATAGATTAGTAAAAACAAGTAAGTCTATTTTTCTGAAGCGATTATTAATGTTGTTGTTTTATATTCATATTTTCACTTATTAAGTTTTTAGTTTAGAATTTATTTTGGCTATATTTTATCCGTACATGGACTGAACAATATTTATTATTATATGGAATAAAATCCATGATTTGCACAGAAGAAAAATTTAAAAAAATCACACCTATTTTAAACCAATTTAATTTTGTATCTAAGTAATAAACTTAATACATTTTTCGTTCACAAATTAATGTTCCGTGTTTTTTTTTTTGTAAACCGAAATAAGAACAAAAGCGAAATAAATGTTGAAGAACGAAACTGGAACTGGCGCCTTAACATGTTACAAAACGGGAACATTATTTTAATCGGTTTAATACCTTGCATTTTAGTTATATTAGTTTGTATGCAGGAAGATTTTCAAAGGGTCAAAATCGATAAAATGAGACAATTCATTAACAGAAGCAGCTATAATAAAAACAAGTAAGGAAAGGGCTATCTTCGACTGTGTCGAAGACTTTACACCTTTCATGAACACGCATCACGGCTTAAAGTGTCCGATCCTTACTCACAATTAGTAAAACTGTTGATTTAAAGATATATAGCCCAAACCCCATTTATCGGAACAATCGATTGTATGGGAGCTAGGGGTGGTTTGGTCCAATCTTGTTGATTCCGACGAATGATTAATCTCATGCAAAATGGCGGCTCCATACTAAATTTTATCAAGATAGCTCAAAAACTGAGGGACTAGTTTGCGTTCAAACAGACAGACGGGCAGACGGACAGACGGGCAGACGGATAGACGGACTTGGCTAAATCGACTCAGCTCATCGCCCTGATCATTTCGGTATACTTATTGGTAGGCCTATCTCTTCTTCTTCTCATACTAACAAACATCGGACCAAAGTTATAATACCATTTCATGTTCATGAAAGGTATAAAAATTGTTAAGTTTTGTAGACTTGGTCATTCTATTTGTGTATTAATCAAAATTTCGTCTAATGGGCGTTACACCGCCCACATAAAAGTAACATATTTTCTGCCCTTGGCTGTTAATAACTTGAGAACTGTTAATGCTAGAAAAACGAAGCTTGATCCGTGGCATGCTTTTTGTGGTGAAAAGCATTTCTGAATGAAATAAGTGAAAACGGCTTTTGATCCCTCCTAAATTTTTATAAAAAACTTATTGAATATTTGGTATTGAGGCAGACCCAGCAAACAATTGTTTGATATAATTTTTATCCTGTTCTAATATTATTTGCAAAGTGATATTGCTAACATTACCAAGAAAATATATTTATTTGTGAATCTTGGCATTGTAAGACGAACTCCTGTTACATTATATAAACTAAAGATCGCCCAGTAGTTGAAATTCAACCACAAAACTTAATTTTGTTTTAACTATTTTTATTTGTTTTTTGGTTGCTTTCTATTTTATTCTTATCTCTTCTTGATTTTCCATTCCTTCCCTTTCCTTTCCTTTTCTTACCTTTCCTTTTTTTCCTCACTTTTCCTTTCCTTTAAATAATTGAGAAGCATCATATCCGTAGATCAATCATCGAGTATCATCAAAGAAGTTTACATATTTGCTCATATTTTACATTGCTTGTTTAATATCTCCAACAAAGCAACTCCTCGTGAGAGGCGCTAGCACTATCGGTGTTCAATACAATACCAACAACTAAAGCAAAAATGCATGACACTCATACAACAGCGGCTCTATAGTGCAAATACTTGTTTTTCATTGGTCCCTCACAGTGAGAGCCGATCACACTAGTAATACAATAACATGCGTGACATGTCTACTCACACAACTACGGCTCTATAGCATGAATACATGTTTGGCATTTGTATTGGTGTATTTTTAAACTAATTTTTCAATATTATAATACATTTTTTTTTCAGTTTTTTGATTGACGGCACTGCAGTTTGGCAATAGCTAACCATAGATATACAATTGCTAATACCTTAAATGTATAGTTTGGCCATAAAGTGGGACAATTTCAACTCAACTTGCGCATTTGTATTTTACTTCCTGCACCACACTGTATATCTGTGCGAAAAATCAGGCAAATCGAGTGATAAATATTCCTATTTTAGATATGAGTATAAAGTTTGTTTATGAACCAGTATCAGACATTTCGAAAAGCATTTAAAAAGAGATATTGAAGCAACAGATTTAACTTAAAAAAAAAAATTTGCTAAATAGAATGGGCATTTAACCATATATGCATGGTAAAAAAGTTGAGCTTCTTAAAGTAATTCAATTTGTATTGACAAAAATACCAAACAGTACGTTGAAAAAAAATTGCCCAAAAATCAACCCAATTTCTAAGAGCCTTGATACTTACACTTTATGCGATTAAGTTTAATAGGCTGCAAAACTGCATACCCAGACATCATTTTCAAGTTCTTTCCTCAAATTTTCAAATTATTTTAATTTTCCAAGAATTTTCGGAGTTCTTGCAAAAGCTTGGAAACACTTGTTCAAAAGAAATTTATAAGAGAACTATTTTTTTTTCCCCCGAAACTAGTCAACTTATTTTAGATGAAGAACTTTTCGTAATATATAAGAAGAAACAACTGGACCATTTTGAGTGCCACTCACTATACATATGTTTAACAGGCGAAGGTGGGTGTATGAGCCGCGATGGTCTAAAAGGGTTTGCTGTAGTCATATGTGGACGTTCATGTGATCGACGATTGGGCTGCTAGCAATTTTGTCAAATGTTTGTCTAGACGGATGAGCAATATTAATAAGAATAAGTATTTGTTACATATTGGATTTGTTGTTTTTTTTGAAATAGGTTTTAGTATTACACTGACTATTCATTTTCGTTTACAAAAGATAAGGGTTTTAGCATACAAATATGTTTGTAGTAATTCTTATGTTTGGTGGTACTATCTTTCTGGTGGAGAAGCCTGCAAGCAGTACAGAAGGAAGATGCAAAAACAAAAAGAAAGTTGAATATATCACATATTGTGCACATGACATACGCTGTAAAGGTAAATGTCATCAGACAAATTTGCTGCAAACCCAACAAAAACATGTAGTTTCACGGGAAAGGAAATTCTAGCAACACCTTTATTTACGTGAAGTTCTATAATCATTGTTAAATTGCGAAGTGGACGATTAATTTGAATAGTTGTTCATAATCTAATGAAAAGTTTTTGAAAGACATACAAAATATGGATGGACGGGTAATTTCTCTAGTTGGGACTTAAATGTGTGAAAAGTTCTGGAGATAACCCATGATACATGTTTTCAGACATGACTCAATCGATTCCTCTATGCATTACACCGCGTTACACACATTCTGTCCTATGAACCAAATATACTTTTTCCTGAAAGGGGAGAAAAAATAAAAATATACACGTGTATCGGCGATTTTTATGTACACGTCAGAATTTTTTTTTTTTTATGTATAAAGTATCAAGGACACTATCCGTCTGTCAGCCTGTGTGAAAGATTTTGGATCGATTTTTAACCCTTTTTCCGTGATCCAATCGAGTTGAATTTTTGCAGGACGGCTCGTGGAAATGTCTGTATCACGTAAAATTTTTTAAAAAATAGACTTTCATCAATTCTAAGATTTTCCTGAATTTTTTTTTTTCACCTTTTTCGGCATAACTTGAAGGTACTCCAAATTTTTAAACTACTAAAGCGTTCCAAAAAAAAAATTGTTTTTCGACCCGTCCTACTCCTTATATTTGTAGTTTATCAATAGTAACTTTCCAACACTAAACTGTTCATGACTTTTACAACACTTACAACTGGTATGACAGATGAAACGTTGAATTGCACAATCAATATTGCATCATTTAAATTCGTTTAATTTATTGTTTGATACAACACACTCTCTGCCGTTTTTGTGTTTGTTCCGATCAGCTGACAGATGCGCTACTAGGAGACGTATACTTTGACAATTGTTTTAAGTTCTGTTGTGCGAAAACGTATTTCTATATATTTCATCTGAGAAAAAATGAAGTGCCCGACTCGAAATAACTTTTGTTACGTTTGTAGGTTATTCGCGCCAAATAAAAATTTTTAAAATATTACGAAAACTTTTTTTTTTAAATTTGTAATGCAACAATTTTTAATTTTATTATAATAAGATTAATAAAAAAAATTCGGTTTTTTAATGAGCTGAAACCGTTACCAAAAAACCGCTAACCATTTAAAAAAAAATTCAGGAAAATCTGAGAATTGATAAAAATCCATTTTTTAAAAAGTTTGACGTGATACAGACATTTCCACGAGTCTGCCTGCAAAAATTCAGTTCGATTGGATCACGGAAAAAGGGTTAAAATTCGATTAAAAGTCTTTCACACAGGCGGACAGGCGGATACTACGACCTTTATACTTTACACACAAAAAAAAAAAATTCTGACGTGTACATGAAAATCACCGATACACGTGTATTTTCGTTTTTTCTCCCCTTTCCGAAAAGGTATATTTGGTTCATGGGACAGAACTAAACCTTGTTTTTGTAACGCAGTGTTATAGGAACATTGATACATGGAACTCTTCATTTATCTCTCTCTTTTGGCACCGTTACAAAACACGGTTGTGTGGCTTATAACCCTCTGATCAATATTTCAATCCATATTCAGCTGAAGTAGGGTGTTTTTGAAGCAAACGGTTAGATAAGGACTTCAGCCAAATTCTAAAATAGGGTATTTTTGAAAAATATTTTGAAATAGGTTGATATTCCACTGAACTGTTAAGAATTTGTTATGTTCTGGATTTTTTATAAACATTTGCATTTCACTTTATCAGATAAATTATTTATAAAACCTCACTGTTGAAGTTTATAACAAGTAAGGAAACCGCTGTCTTCGGCTGTGCTGAAGCCTATATACCTTTCATGAATACGCATCACGGTTTTTGAGTGTACGATCCTTACTTACAACAAGTACAAACTCTGCAAAATGTAATGGTCTTACCCTGTTAATTTAAAGATACATGTTCCAAGCCCCGTTTGTCGGAAAAATTAGTTTTATGGGGGCTATACAATATATTTGTCCAATATTGATGATTTTCAGTAGACACATTGCATATGTAATAGCTGTCAAAATGCTGTGTTCCTTGCTATTAAATTGCAATAGTTATAGTTCAAGCCCCATTTATCGAAACTATCGATTGTATGGAAGCTATGCGTTGTATTGCTCCGATCTGGTCGATTTTCACAAGTCGCATTACGTATATAATATGTACGAAATCTGCAAAATTTTAATGTTTAATGTTTTTCGGAACAATCGATTATATGAGAACTATGTGTCGTATTGGTCCGATCTTGTTGGTTTCGACAAATGCTTAATATATTACAAAACGCCGGCCCCATACCAAAATTTGATTGAGATATCTCAGAAACTGAGGGACTAGTTTGCGTTCAAACAGACCGACTCAGGTCATCGCCCTGATCATTTCGGTATACTTATAGGTGGGTATATCTCTTCTTCTTCTCATACTTACAAGCATTGGACCAAAGTTATAATACCAGTTCATGTTCATGGAAGGTATAAATAGTTTACTTTAAACAACTAAATAAATAACTCCCAAAACGCATTGTATCGCTCATTCTAACACGTTTTATTAAATTTAAGTTATTTTTGTAAGCATTTACTGAAAGGCGTGGGTTATTGAAATTCTTCCGGGTTTAGGTTCTGCCGATTTGACACATGGAAGTGCTGTTGAGCGCATCAACGATGGTTGGATACATTCTATAGGGTGTTTTTTTTAGGGGTATAGAACTTCGAATTGAAATAAAACACAAGAAAATCGTTTTAAGATCCATCAATTTAGCTTTATTGGAAGGATAATTTTATGCCATTAATGTTTAAATATGATTTTGGGCATGGGGCCGCCGCGGCTGGCTCGAATAAAGCCAATTCTACAGGTCTAATTTTCAACCACTTTTTCGAGCATA
Organism: Merzomyia westermanni; assembly: GCA_949987695.1. Classification (NCBI taxonomy): domain Eukaryota; kingdom Metazoa; phylum Arthropoda; class Insecta; order Diptera; family Tephritidae; genus Merzomyia; species Merzomyia westermanni. The sequence continues at coordinate 158,236,889 of OX465288.1, read as the reverse complement.
TGGGGCCGTATGTCGGCAATAACGCCACGAATGTTGGCTTCCAATTCCCCTAACGTTTCTGGTTTGTTGGTGTAGACGAGCGACTTCACATATCCCCAAAGAAAATAATCCAATGGTGTCAAATCACACGACCTTGGTGGCCAATTGACAGGTCCATTCCGCGAAATTATGCGCTCATCGAATGTTTCCTTCAATAAATCGATTGTGACGTGCGCTGTGTGGCATGTAGCGCCGTCTTGTTGGAACCACAACTCATCCACATTCATGCCATCCAATTCGGGAACAAAATAGTCGGTTATCATGGCTCTATACCGGTCTCCATTAACGGTAGCTGCCTCTCCAGCATTATTGCGGAAGAAGTATGGCCCAATGACTCCACCAGCCCATAGAGCACACCAAACAGTCAGTTTTTGTGGATGTAATGGCGTTTCAAGGGTCTCATGTGGATTCTCTTCACTCCAAATGCAGCAATTTTGCTTGTTGACGTAGCCATTCAACCAAAAATGAGCCTCATCACTGAACAAAATTTTGCGATGAAAATCAGCATCGAAATCAATCTCATTTTCGGCCCATACACCAAAATCACGACGCATTGCATGGTCTCGCGGCTTTAATTCTTGCACAAGCTGGATCTTGTAAGGTCGCAAGCCAAGATCTTTGCGCAAAATCTTCCATAAAGTTGATGGACAAAGCTCCAATTGCTGTGCACGGTGGCGAATCGATTCATTCGGGTCCTCTTCAACACTTTGCTCTACAGCGGCAATTGTTTCTTCGGTGCGCACTGTTCGACGTCTCTGCGGATGCGTATTATCACATAGAGTAAACGTAGTGCGAAAACGATCCATGGTTAACCGAATTAATTGCTCTGATGGACGATTATGTCGACCATAAAATGGACGGAGCTCACGGTAAACTTCGCAAACTGAACCATTATTTTGGAAATAAATTTGCACGATTTGCAAGCGTTGTTCTTTTGTCAACCTGTTCATGATGAAATGGCAAACCAAACTGAACATAAATAACATTAGAGTTGCCAGATTTGACCACAAAATGCCAGTTTTATCTCTATTCGAAAAACAAACCTGTAAAAAAAACACCCTGTATATACTAGGTACTACTCGCTAAACTCTCTCTCTCTATGGCGCGATATACAACAGGTATATCATCATAAACCTCCTAAGAGATTTTTGCGCCAAGCTTCTCTTCCAATTTGTGGTGTGCCGATTTGAATTTTCCCTACAAATTGGTGGGACCTACAGTTTTTTGCCGACTCCGAACGGCATCTACAAAGGAGACGAATTTTTGCTGAGAAGCCTGTCATGGCAGAAATACACTCGGAGAGTTTGCCAAACCACTGCCGAGGGGCGACCCCGTTTTGAAAAACTTTTTTCAAATCACTTTTGATGTTACCTGTACCAGGGTTCGAACCATGGACCTTCGGTGTGGTAGGCCGGCAACACTACCTTCACACCACGGCGGCCGCCACTACTCGCTAAACATTTATGTTTTTAATTAACCCCGTTCAAAGAATTGTTAGCAAATAAATTTACTCTGTAAGAAAGCATTACTTTTACGCGCATGCTTTTAGCAAAAACAAATTGAATTTTCAGTAAAATAGTTTATCTTTCTACTTCACGCAAATCTACTATCTTCATTATTATAATTATTGTCATACGGTTATCTCCATCTGAGTTAGTTTATTTTAGTTTAGGCAGCAGATCAGCATCGTTCGCGTGTTGCGAGCATTCCGCTTGACTTGGGCACTGTTAGTTCATTTATAATTTTCACTTTGACATCACGTACGTTTAATTAAAAATTAAAAATGTGTGTGCTCGTTGACCATTTCCGTTGGCTATCGTATGCGACCAACCGTCTTTGCTGTCAGCAACTGGCAACTGTTGGCATTTGCCATTCATTTACCAAAGCAGTGAATGGTCGTGACTCAGTTCATCAGCCATTTTAATTAGAAGCGACAGACGAGAGTTGAAGCAAAAGTTGTTAGAAGCATTCAATGCACGCTGCACACCAAATGAAGAGTTGGAAAAATCATTATTGGCGGGGAGTTATGCACACATTCTTCCACGCCCACATACAAACGTGTTGGCGCAGACACCAACCATATGCTTTGCAATTTTGGCTAATAACGACATAGCATCTAATTGCATACATACAAACATAAATAGGTAGAAAGTATACAAAATAAATAATTGGCGTGATATATACCTCCTGAGGAGATTAAGGCCAAGCTTCTCTACCAACTTGTGATGTACTGCTTCTAATTTTTCCTACAAATTTGCGGGACCTACAGTTTTTTGCCTATTCCGAACGGCATCTGCAAAGAAGGTGAGTTATAACTGAGAAGCCTTGCATGGCAGAAATACACTCGGAGAGTTTGCCAAACCACTGCCGAGGAGTTTTCTCGTCTTGAAAAATTTCAAACCACTTTTGAAGTTACCTGTACCAGGGCTCGAACCTTGGACCTTCGTTGTGGTAGGCCACCAACACAACCGCCACATCACGGCGACAGAAAGTATATGATGCAAAATTGACAAAGATGAGTAACGACCTAATTTTAATTTCTGTATTTCAATGAAGTTTGCAGTGTCTTGCTATTAGTAGGTGCAGCTTCAATCAAGGGTTCGGTCCGAGTTATGTGCTGATCTCAGCATTAGCTGATAAAAACCAACCTATAGCAAAATCCAAAACACTAGATCCGCGGATACTTATTTAGAGCAGATTTTTTCACCACTACTATTTAAATGCGGGAGAACGAATTTAGTCAGAAAATAAAAATTTTGAATAATCTACAGATATTTTTTCTAAGGATCAGAATCGAAATTGATGCTCCTTTGGATACTCCGGTTTATAAAAACTTTTTATTGATTTAACCGATTTTGTTTCTCTTTATCTATTTTATGTACATAAATTAAAATGAAAGCTTACATACAAATTCTCCTTGATATAATTTCATGTTTCATTGTTTTATCCTTTTTCAAGGAATATGCTGGTAAATCATTTTATGCTCCTTTGAAGCTAATGTTATCCCTAAAATTATCTTGCGGCACATTTTGTACTTTATGACAGTTATTTTGTTTTCTTGATATATATTGTTATTTTGCATTCTTCAACGTTTGCAGGATAATTGGATTTGCAACTTGATTGACCTGTTCTTACAACTTGTTGCAGTTAGAAGACTTTTATTGGCGTGTTCGAGTGCCAGCCCATTTCTGATACACATTTACTTCGATACATAATTTTTAGAGGCCTTGTTATGGTCAGCTAGCAGCACTTGGTCAGCTTTCTCTTGGTCTGAGTAGCAATTGCTATTATTTTGTTACTTTTGAGTGTTCGTTCAATTGATGTTACAATATTCTGGATACTGATACTGGCTATAGTTCTCATTGTTTTCACTGCACTTGTAAATTATAAAAAAATTGTTTGTACACCAATCAGCGCAGTCTCAGTTCAGTTTGAATTGAATATTACATAGTCATCCGTGCTTAAGTTATAGGAAATAGCGCCTTGGGGTTCACTTTAAGTTGAAACTTTCAATATAATTAAAATATAAGAGGCCAACGTCTGTATATTTTATATATACGAGTATCAAAGAAAAATCAGATGCGACATTTGAAATTTAGATATTTTGTATTTTTCACTATGGTATTCATCAATGACCTATATTACAGTTCTTTAAATAAATTAAATAATCTTACTAATATTATAAATGCGTAAGTTTGTTTGCAAATCTTTAACGTCTACACTACTTAACCGATCTCTACCAAATTTTGCACATTTATTTTGAGGAACATAGAATAGGTAACAGATTCATACGATTCGGGAAAAGTGGACCAGGGCCGACCTATTCAACAAAATCTTATTTATGACGCGATTGGCTGATAAAAAAAATGCCTTCAAAAGAACTTTCGCTATTTGGCGCGATTGAAGGTACGAGACGGTAAGAAGTGGCAAATGAATCAGAAAAATAGGGATAAGCAAGAGCCTGGAGAAGGGAGAGGTGAAGTTGGAGGTAAAGGAAGAATAAAGGCTGAGAGGGAGAGAAAGTAGAGTTCTTAATCCACAAATATGTCAGTTAGACGGTTGTCCAGTTTAACACAACTTTACACGATGGGAGAATGAGCGCGCAAAAACTCATTCCATAAAAAATTTAATAAAAAAAGGGGCAAACGAATTTTTAACACTTGTTTTTTTTTGCTGAATAAACCCCATTTGTAGCCATCAAATATTAAAAAATTTACAATGAGAAATTTTTAATTTAACGGCAAAATTTTTATCATTATAACAAAATAAATTTTTTTTTCTGCCATAAAAAATAGACTATTGCCCCGATAACAGACGTTATCTCAAAATATAAAGTTACGTGCTTTTTCAGTAAAATTTTAATACATCACCGCCTTAATGTTCAAAACAATTGTTTTTTTTTTGTTAAGTCAAAACTAGCATAATAAATGCGTTTAAAAAAATGACTTTAAGTCAGCTGGGAGAAAAGTTCTTTAACCTTTGGGCACCCGTGGTATCCGGCTACTCAAACGGTTTAATTTTTTGTCTTACAATAAAAATAATTTCATTTATGCGTAATCTGATTGTTTTTGGAACTCGCCCCCACTCATACCTTAAAATTATAAAACTATTTAATTTTCCGAACTAACTTAACTTAATTTAAAATTAACCCGTATATGGTTACGAGTGTCTGTCAATACTTTACGTATGTATAGTTGTGTTCAATACAATAGTAGTGAAATTTAATTGGATTTTATTCTACAAAATAAAATAAAGCTGCGTTTTTAATAATTTTCATCTAAAATTAAGCAAATTCCATTACAGAAAACACAAGAGATTTCAAAGTTAACAAAAAATTCCGGAAAGTTAATTAAACTTTTAAAAATTTACATAAAAATTTCAATATTTTTGGGCAGAATTTTTAGAAAATTTTTAGGTACGCAGTTTTATAGCTTATTCAAGCATAAAAGTGTGCAAATTAGAAGCACCTTCTCTAAATTTTTAGAATTGTTTTGTCAAGGATGTTGGGTATTTTTGTTCATACAAAATTAATTTTTACTAAAGAAATCACTCAACACACTTGACGAAAAAAAATCTGAAAATTCACAGAAATTTTTGAGCGAGTTTTAACTTGCAAGTTGTGATACTAAAATTGATTGGTCTACAAAACTGCGTACTCAAAAAATTTCTAGGAATTCTGCTAAAAAATTTGAAGATTTTGATGACCATGTTTTAAAGTTTGATTAAATTTCCTGAACTTTGTGTAAACTGTGAAATTTCTTTTTATGTGGTGCCTGTTATGGAATTTGCTTGGTTTTAAATGAAAATTATTAGAATGTCATCTTTTACTTATTACGTCGACCGATATTCATTTTAATTTCTCTACTGTTATATTGAATTTGCGAGCTATGTGAGTTTGAGTTTTAACCATTCTTCCTTTCTAACTGGAACAAGTACATATACAAGGTAGCGCAAAAATAACCCTCCTATCAGAAAATGCTATAAATTTTGCGATTGGCCCCTAAAGTCAGTTCTGTTTTGACATTTGTGTAGTAAACACATGCGAAATACACGTTAATAAACAATGTTACGCTACACTGCTCCAGAACGCGGAATATTACTGACTATTTATTTGACCAATAATCGGTCGGGGCCAAACAGTTACTGTGAATGGTGAGCGCTACAGAGCAATGATCAACGAGTTCTTTTTGCCGCAACTTGATGAATTGGGATTGGAAAACATGTGGTTCCAACAAGACGGTGCAACAGCACACACTGCACGTGCCACAACCGATATGCTGAACATCGGAAGCTTACTTTTGCGCCACCTTGTATAAGTACGACTACATTAAACGGCAACAGAAAGCCGCAAAGCTTTTGTAAAATTTGCTAAGTTTAAACAAGCAACCTATCCCACACATACCACTCAGAAAATGGAACGACATTGATTGTGTGCTCCTTAGGTGTGATTGTTTACAAAAACTATTAGTAACACAAATAGCTTTGTAAATTAAAGTGCTGACTACACAGGGAACTAATTTGGTTCATATAAACTTGAGACGCATTTCATATCAACTACCTCTCTGAAATCTCAAACGTTAATACTAAACAGCACCCCAATAGCGGAGCTATAGTGTCCTTAACTTATAAGGAACTTTCTAGATATGTTAGTTATCAAGTTAAGAAAATATTGATTCTCAAGTACTTGACCTGATTAATAGTCATAGTCATAATTTTCTGGGTTTTTAGGAAAGTTAAATCCTGGAAGTAAGTCGAGTTAATGAAATTAAAAAGTTGAAGAATATTGAGCAATATCAACCGCTTTACAAACATTATATAACTTATTCCTAAAGCGCAATCTGACAGCGATAAAAAAGTCAAAAATATTTAAAAAATTGCGAATAATTTTTGCGAAAAATAAAAATATCCAAAAAAAATGCAGTTTGGTAGAAAATAAGATCTTGAATATATATTTCAAAACTTAATATAATCGGACTGGTCGATCGCGATCAAAAATTAGGGAGCTTCGAAAATTGAAAATAACTTGAATTTTTAAAAACTGGCCCAACCAATTTTTTTTTATTGGTGAGCTGTACAGACGGGTTTCAAGAAGAAAGTCGAACCTCGAACAACGTACGAATGTTTAACAAGCAATTTTAATTTTATTAATAACAATTTTGTTTGTGTTTTATCAATTCTAGCATTTTTTGGCTTACAAACTCATGATGCAGGTGTACTATTTCTTTGTACGTATAATAAAACTGTAACAGATTCTTAAAAAAAATTAATAGGAGGGATAATTATTAAGCCAATAGAATACAAATCAACCGTTTTTTGAATTTTTGTCTATCTGTCTGTATGTTTGGAAGCGTATCAGGATAGAATTGAACAAAGTTGTTACCATTGCAGTACTACATGTCTAACTTAAAATGTAAGATTCTTTACGTCGATAACTTTACACGTTTCGGAGTTATCGACCAAAATGTGTTATTACAATATTGGAATAAAAAGAAAGATGCTTATGAGTACTGCAATAAGAAGTGTGATTAAGTTCCATGTCTCAACTTGTTTCGGCGATACAAAGATTAATAAGGATAAGAACTGAAAGACAGCAAAGCGTGGCCGGGAGGCCCCCACTCCGTTAGAGAGTGATGTGCAATCCCTTGACGTTTCTAATGAGCGTTAGCTGACAAAAGATAAGTTTGATAGGTGGCGCGCTTTGTTGGAAGGTAAATATCGTTTCAACTGTTAAACAAACAATCATTTAATGGCTGTTGACCTATATATGTATGGATGTATGTGTGTAGTAGAGCTCCTGTTTTCAGACGACTAATTTATTATTCGCATAGAAACTATTGAACATTTTGAAAATCGGATTGCAAATATTCCATGTCGACTAATCGACTAACTGTCACTATTCGAATACTGACGGGTTGATTGACTACGATAGTCTATAAATTTCGTGGAGCTCAGTACCACACAAATAGAGCATCCATATTAGCACCTTCAATTGCATTAACCATTGGAAGTTAGAAAAATAGATACAAAATTTAATTCGTAAAAGAATAGTCGAATCTGTCAACTCGTCGATTAGTCATAATCAATTAGAGGTAATCGATAACATTTGAAACGGCTTATACACCCTCAATGCAAATTATTTTTGTAATCACTGTGAGAATGGCAGTCCCTGACCTTATATGAATTGCCTTATTGTGGTTACCAAGCCTGACCATTTCCGTTGCTAGAAAACTGAGTCTAAGGCACAAGGATCTATCGTTATCAAGATGTGCAAATATTATACTAGCGCAACCAGACACTACTCCACTTATCCCCAGTTGTGCGGTTGTTCAAAACCTGTCTGCTTAAATGCATTCCATAACACACACGCATGCATATAAGCGCATAAAATAAACGAAGATATTTCTTAGGTGAAAAACTTATCTAAGTTTTCACAAATATCAAATCACTCAAGAATCAACAACTTTTCGGGAAATGCTGCCACAATGTATCTTCAACGGAAATATGTGAAAATGTGCTGACAGCCGTACGCGTACCGAATTAAGCAAAAACTTTTCAAATGCCAGTTGTTGTTGACGTTTGCTTTTCAGCTATCTTCATGTGGTCGTGAGGTTTACAACATATTTCTCCCTCACCGCTACTTGCTTACTTCAACTCATTACACTTTACCGCGCACTAATTCCCTCGCTTTTTACCTTTGCGAACTACTCGTATAGTTTGAGCGCTCGTCTAACTCAACCGCTACCAACCACCACCCGCTTTAGTGACGCGAACCGCAAGAAGGTTGCACAACTAAAAAAAATGTTGCTCATCGTTTTGCTCGGCATTCAAAAGTCGATTAACATTTACCGCATAAATTCGCGAAGGGGGTTTTACTTTCAAAACCACATTTACTTCTACAAACAGTTATTTACGTTGTTTAAGGTGTTGCCAGGGGTATTAGTATGGAAAGGTGCGGGAGCTTATTTGTCGGCTGTGTAACTTTGTATAGAAACTAACGGAAAGTATTTAGAGGGTTCATATTGCAAGCATAGCTAAGGTTCGGCAGTGTTGACTATCTCATAGTCATACCAGAACCCGTCTTTATTGTTCTGAAGGGAGAATAGGAAAAAACTGTTTGCTTTGTTCTAGTATAAAGTTCTAGATCATTGCGATTCCCTGCAGGTACGTGAGACAAGGGCTCACTGAATATTTTCATAAAGAATCAAAATTACTTCACAAAGAAGATATTGGATCACAATAAAAAAAAAGAGGAGTTTGAGTATAAATAAATAGGGCGCAATTCAACGAACCTTGAAATCCACAGGCGACTCCTTGGTATCCTTTGAAGTACATTCTATTCTATTCATCATTTCGATAGAAGATATAATTGTGTCTGATTGCTTAAAAAAGCTTTGTATTGATAGCAACAAAAAAATAAGCAAGAAGGAAAAATTATAAGTGCTAACAATTTGTGGTTGCTATCTCACAAGCGACAAGTTCTCATTTAATTCTGAAAAGAAATTTAATTTTTATAAAAATATTTCAATTTGTTATTTTATACGAGCTCACTCAAAAAAAAACGTCTCTTATTAGAAATGTACACTATTTTGTAAGGCATATGCTTGCTTCCGAGAACACGACAAGACGTTATAGATCGATGCCGTGGGTTCGAAGGACAACACCATTTTATAAACCTAAATTTAGATACCTCATCACAGACCATACTGTCTACGCTACTTTGGCCTAAAACCCTCAGTTGTACATCTTCGATAGCTCAAATGAAATAAAATCCGTTCTACGTTGCGCAAGCACCTTTACTAAGTTAATGCAGTGTATCATTGAAGGTGGTTGTTGAAACTCTTCTTCTTTATTTTTTTAATTTCCATGTTGTAAATCAATACTTCGCTAGCTACTCGTATTTTCAAATAATTTAATGTAGTAGCTTCCGAGTATGCGTCTTTAGAGCTCTTGAACTACCGGTTTATGCGATATTTTAAGGGGGGATAGGGATAGAGAAAGGATAAGGAAAAAGGATAGATAAGCAGGGAAGCAACATATTTTTTCAGATGCATTAGGGTGAGTTTTTGGGCAGGACAACGTCTAACGGGTCCTCTAGTATATTAAAAGGATGATGTCTGAGTTTCTAACGAACGCTTTTATACAAAGAGCATAATTTTCTCTTTATCGTTTAAAAATTTTTGTAAGTTATTGAAATGAAACTCATAAACCACCAAAGACCTTTAACCATGTAATCACCACAAACTTCTATGAAAAATTGTTGTATTCTTCCATAGTTAAGAGGCCTTTGTGAGTTGTAATGAATCGGACTATTAAGTTAGCGGACTTCCTATATAGTCCGGGCGAGGAAGACGGAAAATCGACTGACTCCGGAAGTTATTCGGACCATAGGTTTTTTTGGTTTATCTAACACTCCTACTAGTGGACTTGAAAGGGAAAAAAATTATCCAAAAATATGCAAAGCATTTAAAGTGCATTTTTTTTGTTTTTGTGTTAATTATTTCGGTAATTGTAACATCTGTCAAAAATTTTTCTTCCACAGTTTGCTGGTGAGGTGATTCTCCATCGAAAGTGTTTTAACAGTTTTTCTTGTAAATGCTATCTATAGTTTTCCCGCTATTATCACTTTTTCCCAGTACAAAAAACATGCAAACAAGCAGATTTTTGTGATGCGTTTTGTATGGAAAAAAAAAAATTGTTTACAAAAATTTTATTTTTTTGCGGATTTCGGTAGAATGTTAAGTTGCTAAGAATGTTTGTTCTAACGATATCTTCTTTTTAATGTATTGCATCGGCCTTTGATAACTATACAAAATTTTTATGAGCGTCAAAAATTTGTAATTTTCTTTAAAAATCAAATGGGGGATATATTCCAAAATTCGGGGGCAATAAGTGGCAAAATCCAAACTCGAATTAAGTCGAGAGTTAATTCCATCATTGAATTATGTGTACTAAGATCTATTACCACAAAAATTTTAATGGATCTAGCTCCAAAAATCAAGATCCTATAAGCCGTAAACCAAACATCCAATGCCGGTTTTTTTCTCTATCTAATTCGTAACAGCAACGTAACCCAATGCCGGTTGAGAGAAGCAGCTTCAATAATTGAATGAAATTAAATTTTGTTTTTTAGTAATACTCGTAAGATGAAATAGAATGCGATAATTTCAAACAAAAATTTTAGAAAAAAAAGCCAAATTGGCTATTTTGTTCTATATCTCCTTAAAATATAAATTTTACTTTAGAAATAACAAAAAATACTTTTTATTTACTTAAATTTAGTGTGCTTAGTTCAAGTTGATCTGAAATTCCCTAAAATTCTTTATTTCTTTTAATGATGTTAGCTTAAAAAACGCTCTCCTAAAAACCTTCAAAAAAGACTTAGACTTTTGTCTTTATTACCACAGAATTGTAAGCACTTATATTTGTTAATGCTGGCTTGTTTTCGTACTGCTTTTAATTCCAAAAACTTTTAGGCGAACAGAAAACATTGTATTTGGCATCGAAATGACGAATAAAAAGCAATCAATGTTTGCTAAAATGGTTGGCTGATTAAATTTCCGAAAAAGCTCGTAAAATTTTGCTCACAAAGTGCACTACTTTTCCCTTTTTTTTTAAAGAACTTTAGCTAATCAAAATATGAATTTTTTCTAAGCCTAGTAGGGATATTCATTAAATGCATATTTAATAACATACCGCAACATAACACAACACCATAGTTTGGGTAGGATTTTTGCTTTCAAACAACAACAACACTAAACATAGACCTAGAAAAAAATTTTAGAATTTGTTACTTATAAAAAAAATAAAAAATGCTCATAAGACGAAATAAATTAGAAAATATAAGAAATTAGTGTATGCTTTTAAACTATGACTCATTCGTCCCATGAATATGCGTATATGTGTATGTCAGTATGCAGGCTATGCCGTCGTTTTATGTTGAAGTATGTTTTGCACATATTAAAAAAAAATTTAATGCCTAATTATATGTTTCCTTGGCGCACCCAGAGTGTTATTTGCAGACTGCCATGCAATTCAAAAAGATTGTGTGAAACTACTTCCGCAGTAATTACTTGTTATGCCACTCCTCTACACACACACACACACACACCCTGAGAGAAAATCTATAGTAACATAATAAAGATCTTCTATTGACTTTGTTGTCAGTACCTATACCCATTTATGCACCATTAGTTCTCTGCTGTAGACGTTTAACTAGTGTTTGTCGTTGAACATCTAAAAGCAACCTGAGAACTACATATTTAATTGTTTAATGGAAAGACGTGGACATGGAGGACTTCCTCTTCCCGGTGGCCTATATAGTAATTATGAAACTGCATGGACATCTAAGAAAAAATTGTGGTCATCACGTTTTGGTGATGTGTAACTGTGGTTTGCAAATACAACACTCTTCTCCGGCAAGGTATTGTCCACTTCGGCATAACAAAAACATACCGAGGTTATTTTCGGGGTTATTTCAGGACTTTTGGGGGCTATTTCGGGTCTTTCGCAGGGTCAGTACAGGCTTGCTTTTACGATCATTTCTTGATTGGTATCGCAAAATACCTGAAATAGTCCCGACGACAATCATGAAATGGTACTGGAAACGTACCAAAATGGTCCCAAAGCAGTCGCAAAGTTTTCATAGAAATGCTTTCATAATGGTTTAGAACTATTCCTGAAAGAAACCGAAAACAATCTCGAAAATGTCCTGTCTCGCTAGTATTACCGTAAATCTCCCGAAAATGTTACGAAATAATTACGAAAAGAGCCGAAAAAGGTGCAAACATGGACCCGAATAAAATTTCGTAGACCTGGTAAAGCTTTGTTTTGTGCAGCAAAGATCGCGAACAAGCCCAGTAAAACTTGAGGCAAATCACCTTAGTGGATATCAATGTATCCCCAAAAAAAGAATAAAGCTTAAGAAAAACACCATACTACTTATAATTTTGCAGAATTTAGGGTACTTATCTTTTATTCTTAAGTTATTGAATAATAATTGAAATTTTGTTTGTTATTCAAATTTTTTTTGCATAACCAAGAATATTTCACTCGTCCCTCAATTTTTTTTTAAATATTATATCTTATATGAATAATTTTTTTGTTCATAGTGACCCAACTTTGCTCTAACGTAACTTGACATTTTAATGACTTGTCGACCCCTAACCACTAATTTCCTTTAGGGTATGTATTGTTTTTTACTGTACTTACTCACATGCATGTGTAGGTATGTTCTGTTATTGCTCGTCATATGATTGCGTGGTGGTTTTCACTTTAGTTTTTTGGCAATTTTACAAATGTTTTTCTACACATACACACACACAAATATAGTCACACATATGAGGCAACATGATTTAAAGGCCCAACAGCAAACACTCAAGGCTAAGAACTGAAGGTTTCCCCTTATTCGGCATGACAAATTATGCTGAATTTATGGTGCATGCCACACAAGCCAAAAGTTGGCAACTCGAAAACAATTAGTGCAAAGGAAATGTTGCAACAACTTATACACACTCACACAAGCACATAGTTGTACAATTCGATGTTTACTCGGCATGCGCTAACATTTACTTAGCCCTGACTCAAACTTGTGGATGGCAGCGCCACACCCCTTTTCTCATCCCCAAACGCACACACACCCGTTTACATATTTGTATAAGCCACAACGCGCTAATTAAGGAAACAATTATAATTCGTAAACGGAAAATCACTGCACACATACAAAAGCGCTCATATGCACATAAAAACATATATTTATTGGATAAAACGTTGTTAAAGTTTTTGTTTCTACTAATTACTTGTAAATTCTATATCCACCTAGCAACAACTTGATATGTCTATTGGTGGATTTGCACCTACACATACACGTGTAGCACAAGCAAAACCTTTCGTGTCCATATCTGTGCGGATTATAGAAATCAAAAGGAAGTAAACGTGCGCTTGCAATTAAAGTTTGATCTAAGGAAATGCAATCAGTTGTGAACTTTTCATATACAGGACATCTGCAAATAATTCTACTTTTTCAGAAGTTGCGTAAATTTTTCTTTTATAAAAATGTACCATTTAATTTCCAGCTATGTAATGTAGATATTTAACTAAGCTCAGGGGTTTAAAAGGTGAATAGCTTATTTAAGTTAATTTTTGTATATTAATTTATTATTTGTTCAGAGAGTAGAACGGCGGATACGGCTCCCATGTTGCATAGGTGAAAATTTTTAGTAGTATTAAATTTTTATTCTTTATTTAAATTATGTATTCTGTATAAACGTGGGGTGCGGGGCACCTGTTACATTTTATACATTCGTTGCGGGTGAGTACTTGTGGGTCTAAGATATTAGCGCAGGATTGTCCTCCACTTTTTGTCTGTGAAAAAAAAACATTTTGGGATTGCAAACATGAACTACTGAACTGTGTATTTTGAATATTTCATAAGCTGGTTGCGAATTACAATAGCAGCAAAATAACTGAACGAAAGAAAAGACAACAGTTTATGTCGAATTAGAGTGATGACTGAAATGTTATTATACCTAAAGGGTGTTTTTTTTAGGGGTATAGAACTTTGAATTTAAATAAAACACAAGAAAATCGTTTTAAGGTCCATTAATTTGGCTTTATTGGAAGGATAATTTTATGCCATTAATGTTTAAATATGATTTCGGGCATGTGGCCGCCGCGGCTGGCTCGAATAAAGCCAATTCTACAGGTCCAATTTTCAACCACTTTTTCGAGCATATGGGGCCGTATGTCGGCAATAACGCCACGAATGTTGGCTTCCAATTCCCCTAACGTTTCTGGTTTGTTGGTGTAGACGAGCGACTTCACATATCCCCAAAGAAAATAATCCAATGGTGTCAAATCACACGACCTTGGTGGCCAATTGACAGGTCCATTCCGCGAAATTATGCGCTCATCGAATGTTTCCTTCAATAAATCGATTGTGACGTGCGCTGTGTGGCATGTAGCGCCGTCTTGTTGGAACCACAACTCATCCACATTCATGCCATCCAATTCGGGAACAAAATAGTCGGTTATCATGGCTCTATACCGGTCCCCATTAACGGTAGCTGCCTCTCCAGCATTATTGCGGAAGAAGTATGGCCCAATGACTCCACCAGCCCATAGAGCACACCAAACAGTCAGTTTTTGTGGATGTAATGGCGTTTCAAGGGCCTCATGTGGATTCTCTTCACTCCAAATGCGGCAATTTTGCTTGTTGACGTAGCCATTCAACCAAAAATGAGCCTCATCACTGAACAAAATTTTGCGATGAAAATCAGCATCGAAATCAATCTCATTTTCGGCCCATACACCAAAATCACGACGCATTGCATGGTCTCGCGGCTTTAATTCTTGCACAAGCTGGATCTTGTAAGGTCGCAAGCCAAGATCTTTGCGCAAAATCTTCCATAAAGTTGATGGACAAAGCTCTAATTGCTGTGCGGGGTGGCGAATCGATTCATTCGGGTCCTCTTCAACACTTTGCTCTACAGCGGCAATCGTTTCTTCGGTGCGCACTGTTCGACGTCTCTGCGGATGCGTATTATCACATAGAGTAAACGTAGTGCGAAAACGATCCATGGTTAACCGAATTAATTGCTCTGATGGACGATTATGTCGACCATAAAATGGACGGAGCTCACGGTAAACTTCGCGAACTGAACCATTATTTTCGAAATAAATTTGCACGATTTGCAAGCGTTGTTCTTTTGTCAACCTGTTCATGATAAAATGGCAAACCAAACTGAACATAAATGACATTAGAGTTGCCAGATTTGACCACAAAATGCCAGTTTTATCTCTATTCGAAAAACAAACCTGTAGTAGAGTTACTCACACAGGGTATGTATATTAACTTCATTCGCCTAATGGTAGCAGGTAATGGCATAAACGGATCGAGGCGGATATTGACTTATAGATATCAAAATGTTCAGGAGGAAAAGAGAAACTGATTAAACCATGTCCATCCGTCTTGCAGTCTGTGAACACGATAAATTAAGTAAATTTTTGGATATCTTAAAGAAATTTGGTGCTATTTAAAACGGGCGAAATCGGATGATAGCCACGCCCACATTTTATATATAGAGTATTTTCGAAAATACAGAAAAATTATTATTCAGTACATAATACACCTATAAGGATAAAATTTGGTGAGTACATTAAAAAATAAGTAGAAAATACATTTTTAAAAAAATGTGTGAAAATGGGCGTGGCACCGCCCACTTAAATTTAAAAATATTATTATTCATACACATAGAACAAAAACAGTCTAAAATATCGAAACGAAATTCAGCACACAGATTTCCTTGAATACGAGGAATTTTCCTGGAATAAATGGGCGAAATCGCTTTAGGTCCACGCCCACTTTTATGTGAAAGATTTTAAAATGGATTATAGATATGTTTAATAGGCAATAACTTCGCGTAAAATAGCTTTATACGTGGAAAGGTGCTTTTAATATGATTCCCATATTACCATCTTACTTTTTTAGTTCCAGAAAGAGGGCAACCTTGAAAAACGTGCTCAGTGACAGCATCTAGTTAAAATGTCTTAGAATGAAGTATGTTATTCTGTGTCACGTATTTCTATCAAATCGGTTCAGCTATTCGCGAAATAGTAGTGGGTATAGAAATATATAAATAAACTAAACTACTTACATTTAGTTCGCAAACTAATTCACATTCTACTTTAAGGTTAATCAAGAAATAATACATCAAATTACTTACTAGCCATATTCCAAATATTTTTATATGGGCGATACGAAAATTTCGTTCTCCAGAAAAAAATTAGTTGTCACTTACGATAAAAGAGGAAACCTTTTTTTGGCACAACCATACCGATTTCAGCTATATTATTTTACCAGGTGATGCGTTGACGGATTTGCATCAAAAAGTGAATTTCGAAAATATGTCCGTTACGATAATTTCACGCAAAGGGGTCGATATGTAAGTACTGCCGCGTTATGTAGTTCGAAACTGCTGTTAAGGTAAAAATTAGGACAACAAAAATCGAAAAAAACAGTAAAATTTACAGCACGTAAAATTTTAGTTGCTAATTCGCAATCGACATATACATATATACGAGGTGTGTTCAAAACGTATCGCGAATTTTGAATTTTCGCTGGTTACGTATATTCGAATTTTGAATTTTTTGTGGCGTTATGTTGGTACTCATGTCTCTCACTTATGCCGACAAGCTCGGCCATTTTGAATTTTAGTTAATTGTTGACAGCTGCTTTGCTTGCACGTGTTTTGGATCGTCTTCGATTTTTACCTATTCAAAAAAATTGATCAAAGAACCTGTATCAAATTTTGTGTGAAAAACGAAATTAAGTGCGCGGATGCATTCCGAATGTTGACTGTGGC